>CM061223.1:44055700-44414013 GCA_030844895.1 Ambrosia x helenae
ATTGTTAGGACAAAAAGGATTGGTGAAACCACTTTTGCAAACCTTAGTCTAATTCACTTTCTGTCAAAATACTCTAAGTATGGAACTGCTGAAGACAAGGAATCAAACTGCTGAAGAAGAGATTCAGAAGTACTGAAGAAGAAGTCATCAGAAGTTCTGAAGTTCAAACCAGACACTTCTAACTGAAGAACTGCTGAAGACAAACTACTCATCAGTAGTTTGTCATTCATCAGTACTTAAAGAAGATCTTTTCACCACCGCCTTTGTATATCAGTAGTTTAATACTTTAGTATTTCTTTTTACTTTATGTACAAGTTCCAAGACTGCAACTTGTTGCAACTTGTTTCTGAACTTGCTTTTTGGCAAGGTTCATGTATTTGTAAAGTCTATAAATAGAAGGATTCATCCTTCTGTTTTAGACATTGATTTTAATACAAGAAATCCTTCAACCTTATTATTGTTATTTCCATTTCGTGTTTACTGAGAATCTGTCAAAGTATTTCATTCTCATTCAATACTTAGATTCTCAATAAACACTTCTCATTTATTAGTTCTTGATTCCAGGGGGAGTAATAACTCCTGTTGACAAAGTGTAGCTATAAACTTATAAACATTCCGCTGTGCTAACACTCACCAAGAACTTGCTAAACACTTAAGTGTCAACTAGCAAGTTCAAACAAAAGAGCAGCTTAATACTGATCCAACAATTGGTATCAGAGCACTGGTTTATCTGATCACATATCAATCTAACAAATTGAGAATCAGACACAAGCTCTTATTGATATTCAATAAAGGATTATAAGCTCACTTTTTTCAACATCCATCACTTTAAGAGATATTTGACAAATCAATACTCTTTAAAATGGATCCTCATAATACTGGTTCTGCCACTAAACCTGCCATGCTTGTAAGAAATGAATATAACATATGGCAAAAGAGAATGGCACATACCTTGTCACAAACCAACACAGGTTGTTGGAGATCTGTGATATATGGTCCTCATAAACCAGTAAACATAAATCTTGAAACTAAGGAAGAGATTCCAAAAGAACCAAAAGACTATACTGATGATGATTTCCTAAAACTTGAGCTTGATGCAAAAGCTTTTTCTATGTTGGCAATGGCACTCCCAAATGAAATCTATTCTGGCCTATTACATTGTGATAGTGCCAAAGAGCTTTGGGACTGCCTAAAAGAACAGTTTGGAGGAACTGAAGAGGTGATTGCCAACACCAGAGAAATCTTGGCTCAACAATATGAAACTTTTGCTCACATTAATGGGGAAACTTTAACTCAGCAATTTGAAAGATTTTCCTCATTAATATCTGAGCTAAAACTAAATGGTCAGACCTATACAACTGTATCTATGCTTCATAGATTTTTAAGGTCTTTACCTGATAAATGGGAAACATACTCAATAGTCTTAAGATCTTCACCAGATTTTAGCTCCCTCACTCTTACAAAACTTCATGGGAGATTACTTACTTTGAGAGAGAAATTGATCAAAAGAAAAAGTTACAAAACTTCTGTAAAACTGCTGATGACTATCTACCTGGTAGTACAGCACTATTGGACAAGACTCACCAACTTGTTCAAATAGTTTTGGATCTTTGACCACATTGACATAACTGCTGGGATCTCATCTGAAAGATCATTCCCAGGTTATGACAATAATGACTTTGGTCAAACTGCTGATAACATGTGTTTTATCATGGATGACTTAAATAGTTTCAGCAGTGATGACCTTGAAGAAATGGATATTTTGCACCAACTGGCCATGTTAAGTTTAAAAACAAATAAATTTTACAAAAGGTCAGGAAGAAGTTTCCAGACTTAACAGTTCTACAACAAAAAGGTTTTGACAAATCTAAACTTAGATGTCATAAGTGTCAAAAGTTGGGACACTTGCTAGAGAATGTAGAAGCTCTGGCTTTAACCAATCTCAGTCTGGAAACAATTTTAACCCCAATTATAACAGGAATAATGGAACACAAGGGAGTGCACATTTTGTACAGGCACAAGCTCCACAACACCAATAGTGTGCCACAAGTACAATATGTACAGATGCCTGCTCAACAGATGCAGAGCCAACAATCAATCCCTCCTTTCCAGCTGCTCACAACCTCCACACAGCAACAACAACCCTCTCAACAAAGTTTATTTACCTCAGGGTATGTTGACTGGAGCAGTCTTCCTTTTGACACCACAGAGTGCAATCCTGATGCAGACAACAAAATGTTTGACATCAACTGGGGAGAGCCTGACAATGGCAGAAAGAACTTTGCCTTAATGGCATTTGAGGATGCTCCTCAAAATCTGCCTTGTCACAGGTATCAAAAGAATCTTTGACAAAACTATGTTCAAATTCATGCAAAGAATCTTTTGCTCTCATAAGAGAGACAAATGTGCACTTACAAGGAAAAGCCAATGATTCTGAGAGAAAACTCACTCAGATAAAATGTGATTTAGAAAGAAAACTTTCTGCAAAAACAAAAGAAGTTTCTAAATAACTAACTCTGCTATTGAAACCCAAGCACAAATCAAAATAATGATTAATGACCTAGGAAATGTCAGACAAGAGCTTGCTGACACCAAGGTCACATGTGAAAAATGGGTGGAATCTTGTAAGGGGTACCAACTATTGCTAAACAAACAAAGTGCTTCAAATGTTAGGTTTGGCATAGGGTACAATCACACTGAAACACCAACAGATTTCTCTCCAAAACTACTGAAGATGGAGAAAAATTGTTTCAGGTGAAACTTCTGAAGAGGAAGAATGCACATCTTTCCATGAAAACTTTCTAAAATCACACAAAGAAAGTTCTTCAGAAGTATTGATTAAATCTGACTTTAAGTCATCAGCAGTTTCAACTACATCAGGAGTTGAGAACCTGAAAACTACTGATGACCTAAAACCAATCAAAACTGTCAAGATTTGTCTTTGAAAGAAAAGACAAAAGAATGTGAAATTTGTGGTCTGTTCAACCACAAAACAGAATTTTGCAGATATAGAAAGGGCATTCAGTTTAATAAGAAAAATCAACAACTGGTTGTGGGGGAACAAATCAAAAATGATTATGCAAAAACTTTTCTCCCAAGAAACAACAACCAGCAAAAACCCTTTCTCAGAAAAAGACAAAATCTCAACAAAAGTCTTTTTCTCAAAATTCTCTTTCAGTAGTTAGACCTAAATCATCAGCAGTTTCACAAACTGCTGAGATTAAAGATCTTATGAACATGGTACAACTACTGATGACCAAAGTTGATGGTGGTCCTCAAAAGGATACCACCATTGTGCTTAATGCAAAATCCATTGCCAAAAAGACATGGATTTCTAAACTTGGTCAAGAACAAACTGTAAATGTTCTCAAGAGCAAACCCAAAGCCAAACTGGCTTGGGTTCCTAAATCTAACTAATTTGCTATATTGTGCAGAGAGTTTCCAGAGGCTTGAATAGCATTTGGTATGTAGACAGTGGAGGCTCAATGCACATGACAGGATGCAGATACCTGATAAACAATTTTATCAGTCAAAGAGATGGATCTGTGTCCTTTGGGAACAATGCTAAGGGATATGTTGCTAGGACATGGCAATGTCTCCTCTGGCAAAATACAGTTTGACAAGGTCAATCTGGTTGAAAACCTTGAGTACAACTTGCTTAGTGTGTCACAAATGTGTGATAAAGGATATTCTTCCTTTTTCACAAAGACAGCATGCAAGATCATATCACCAGAAGGCCAGAATTGATAGAGAAGATCATTGAAGATCATACTTTGTTAATTGCCAAAAGATGTGGCAATGTCTATGCAGTGGACATTGAAAAAGACAAAGTACTGAACAACACTGCCTGTTTCTTCTCAAGGGCATCAACTTCAAAACTGATCTCTGGCACAGGAGACTTGGCCATGTGAACTTTAAAACCATAAATAAAGTCACAAAAATGGGCTTGGTCAGAGGTCTACCCTTAAAAGTATACCAGTGTCAAGAACACTGTGTATCCTGTTTAAAGGGTAAACAACATAAGTCCTCCTATAAGTCTATTGAAGAATAAAAAACAACTGCATGTCTTCAACTACTCCATATGGACTTATTTGGGCCTGTAAAGATCATGAGCTTGGTAAAAAGAAGTACTGCTTAGTCATCATTGATGACTACTCAAGATTTACATGGGTATTCTTCTTATTTTCCAAGGATGAGGCTGCTGAAATCATCAAGTTCTTCATTCTACAAGTAGAGAAGCAATACTTTCTACCTGTCAAAACCATTAGAAGTGATAATGGGACAGAGTTCAGGAACAAAACTCTGAATGACTTCTGTTGTCTAAAGGGATTATTAGACAATTCAGTGTTGCCAGAACTCCTGAACAAAATGGTGTGGTAGAAAGGAAGAACGTAACTTTAATAGAAGGAGCAAGAACAATGTTAGCTGATTCTGGCCTACCTTTATACTTCTGGGCAGAAGCAGTTAACACATCATGTTATGTTCAAAATAGAGTTCTTGTTGTCAAGAGACATTCAAAGACTGCCTATGAAGTTCTTCATGGCATGAAGCCCCTTATCTCCTTTTTCAGGGCTTTTGGATGTCAATGTTTCATCTTGAACATCAAGGAATCTATTTCAAAGTTTGCTGCCAAAGTTGACTCAGGTTACTTTCTTGGTTATTCATCAACTAGAAAAGCCTACAAGGTTTTTAACTCAAAAACCAGGATAGTAGAAGAAACACTGAATGTCAAGTTCAATGAGTCAAAACACACTCTCATTCCAGCACATCCTGCTGAACTCTTTGACCTTGACAACTTTCATTTGAACCTGAAAAGACTGTCACTTCATCCAAACCTACTTATTATGGTGATCAAAGGTTTGATGATGAGGATCCAGCACCATGGACTCCTCAAACAGTCATTAAGTCAACTTCAAAACCATCAGAAGTTTTACAAACTTCTGATTCAACAAATACTGAAGGCCAAACTCAAACATCTGCTTCAGCACCTGCAACTACTGAAGACACTGAAACTGCTGAACCAGATATAATAGACCTCAGTAGTTTGTTTGAAGAACATGAGCCACCAACACCTATCAGTGGTTTACAACAACTGATCGAACACAAAGATCATCCACTTGATCAAATCATGGGTGATATTGCATCAGGTGTTCTTACAAGAAACCAGCTTTCCAACTTTTGTCTATTCTCAGCATTTATTTCACAGTTGGAACCAAAGAAGTACCAGGAAGCCCTCAAAGACAACAATTGGGTGCAGGCAATGCAAGATGAATTGCTTCAATTCAACAAGCAACAGGTATGGGAAATCTGTCCCTTACCACCAAACAAGCAACCAATTGGCACAAGATGGGTTTTCAGGAACAAACAAGATGAAGCTGGTATGATAATAAAGAACAAGGCAAGACTGGTAGTACAAGGTTACTCTCAAGAAGAAGGCATTGACTATGATGAAACCTTTGCTCCAGTTGCAAGGCTTGAAGCCATCAGGTTATTTCTGGCCTATGCCATTTCCAACAAAATAAAAGTTTATCAAATGGATGTCAAGAGTGCATTTTTGTATGGAAAGATAAAAGAGAAGTGTATTTTGTCAGCCACCTGGGTTTGAGGATCCTTCTCATCCTGAGTGGGTGTACAAACTAGACAAAGCTCTTTATGGCTCAAACAGGCTCCAGAGCCTGGTATGATACACTTTCAACCTTTTTACTCAAAAATAACTTCACAAGAGGTGCCATTGATAAAACACTTTTCATAAAACATGTTGGAAATCATATCTTACTTGTTCAAATATATGTTGATGATATCATTTTTGGTTCAACAAACACAAAATTGTGTGATGAATTTAAGAAACTCATGCAATCAAAATTTGAGATGAGTACAATGGGGGAACTGCAGTACTTTTTGGGACTGCAGATTAAACAACAAACAAATGGAACTTTTATACATCAATCAAAATATGTTAAAGAATTATTAAACAAATTTTCTTTACAAGACTGTAAATCATGTTCCACCCCCATGACACCAACCACACAAAGTTGAACCAGATGATCAAGGAAAACAGGTTGATCAAACCATGTACAGATATATGATAGGTTCCCTTTTATATCTAACTGCTTCTAGACCAGATATTATGTTTTCAACATGTGTCTGTGCTAGATATCAATCAGCTCCTAGGGAATCACACCTTATTGCAGTCAAAAGAATTTTCAGATATCTGAAAGGAACTCCAACACTTGGAATTTGGTATCCTGCTTCAAGCAATACCAAGTTATCAGCTTTTTCAGATAGTGACTATGCAGGGTGTAAAATGTCAAGAAAATCAACATCTGGTGGTTGTCAATTCTTGGGAAACTGTCTAGTGTCCTGGCAATCAAAGAAGCAAACATCTGTTGCAACTTCAACTGCTGAAGCTGAATACATTGCAGCTGCAAGTTGTACATCACAGATACAATGGCTCCAATATCAACTTCTTGATTATGGAATCAAAGAGACCAAGACACCATTGCTTGTAGACAGCAAATCTGCCATTAGCATCATTCAAAATCCTGTTCAGTTTTCAAAAACTAAACACATTGAGATCAGGTATCATTTCATAAGAGATTGCTATGAAAAAGGCAAGATTGAAGTGAAACATGTAGCAACAGCTAATCAAATAGCTGACATTTTCACTAAACCCCTTGACACATCAACATTTCAGAAGTTGGTATCCATGCTAGGGATGCTAAATTTGTAAGTGTTTCTATTTATTTTTCTGCACATTTTTGTGTTTTTCACTTACATCTGTTTTCAAAACACATGAAAAACTTCTGAAAAGAGAGAAACTACTGATGAACAAAACATCAGTATGGGGATAATTTCTGAAAAGTGATTAACTTCTGATAAAATAACCTTCAGAAGTTGTGAATAAAAGTATTATAAAAATATTTCTCATCAGCTGTTAAAACTACTAAGAGGAAATGGGAACTACTGATGAAGATAATCCTTCATCAGCAGTTTAGTCAAAAAGGGCAAATCTGACTTTTCCCATCATCAGAAGTTTGACCTAGTCGGTTTAAAACTTCTGATAAAGAGATTTTTAACCTAGGCGGTTTAAAAACTTCTAATAAAGAAGATCCAAGCGGTTAAAAACTTCTGATAAATATCTTTTTTCAACACTTATCCTTTCAAACACAAAAATTCCCTCCTTCTCTCTCAAGAAAGCTCTCAAACCCCTGAACCTGCAACACAAAATCACTGTTCGATTCATCAACACACACAAACCACATGGCTTTAGTTCTCAAACAGGGACACAATCTCAGAGCCTACTTAGAAAAACAAGAAGGCTGGTCCCAATACGATGAGATCATTGATCTCGTCGTCAAATCCCAATATTTCACACGCTCTCAACCATAGACCCACCAATTCATCCTGAAACTCTAAATGAGTTCTGGGCTAATGCTGAGACAGTGATGGTGGATGATGAAGTTATCTCCCTCAACTCAACAATTAAAGGGAGACAAATGGCCATTACACCGGCCATACTTACAGTCAGACTGGGGTTGAATGATGTGAATGCCCCTGATAAGTTTGACAACTCTGCTATCCACCTAACCATGACTGAGTGTGGTTATCAAGGTACTCTCTCACAAGCTACAATCTTTAAAAAGTATTTTGAACCAAAATATAAACTTTTGTTTCATTATATTATTATGTGCTTGAGTCCTAAAACTGGGTCTTATGACCAGATGCCCTCAACCTTTCAACCAATCTTTCATTCTATTGTGAATGAAACAAATTTCAGGGCATCAAAACTTTTCTTTAATGAGTTGGTGTTACATCACAATAACACTAAAGAAAAAGTTTTTGTTATATCCAAGGTTTTATTATGCAGTGCATAATATCTGAACTGGGTAATGAGGTGCTTGTGGGTAAAATTGAAATTTTAAAACCCTTAACCTCACAAGCATACTCAAGGCACAACAAACAGGCTGCCTGGCCAGAAGTTGACCAAGGGAACAAGCACCAGTCCCCATGGAACCCTCATCTTCCAAACCTACTCCACCAAAGGCCAAGAAACCCAAGATAACAAAACAAAAACCCACCAAACCCAAAAGAAAAGTTGTTCAGGAGGTTGAGATGCCTGAACAGACTATTGTGCAATCTGCACTTCTTAAAGATGTGACTGAAACATCCTCTCAGTCTCATCCATCTCAAACCCCACCAAGAGCACCAATAACTATCCTTTTCAAAAGAAAAAGACTTAGAAAAACTATTCCAATAGATTCTTCTTTTGAAACTGCTGAACCCACTGCCCAAACTACTGAACCACACACCCAAATTTCTGAACCAGACATAGAAATAGCCAAACTTCTCTCCGGGCTAAAAGAGAAAGTCCCATCAACACATGTCAGTCCCCATCAACCACATCAAACAGGGGACATAGACTCAGATAGTGACATGGATGTGGACACTCATAGCCCTAACCAAAGAGATGAGGATGAACCAGGGTCTCTAAGCCCAAACTTAGAAACCTTTGGTACTTTTGAGGCTGCTACTACTCATTTACCACCAGTGGTGGATCTGAGGACAGAAGTAAAACAGCTAAGACCTCAACTGTGGCAACTACTGATGAAGGCTTAATGCCTGAGGTTGGAAATCCTCTGTACCAAGAACAAGAGGTACATGAGACAACTGAGTTGGGCTCAGCTCATGATGTAACTGATACAGTCCTCATTGAGGATGTAATCAGGGATTCAGATGATTCCATTAATTTGGATGATGTTTCAACACTCAAAACTACTGAATTGACGGCTATTAGTGAAGGTCCTGCACCTGGTGTCTCTAAGCTCAAGAAGCTAGTCACAACATCTCAGGTTAAAGCCCACTCAATCCATGATTCCCCTAGAGTGGCATCTCCTGTACAACAAGGAGATCAACCAAAAACACACCCCTCACTACAAATGCCTACCCAATTCCCTGGGCAACCAAGCATAGACCTGAACCAACTATGCAGCCAAGTGGGGTCCCTTGTATCACTTGATAAACAATCATCATCAAAAATCCATCCATATGACACAGCTGACTTGAAGCTATCCATGAAGAACCCCTATAGGAGTGATTGGGAGATGAATGATTGTCCAACAAGATTGATCATCACAGAAAGCAGATTGAGATTGCTCATCTTCATTTCATTTCCCAAGCTTCAACTTCCAGGTGATAAATAAAAAAGGGGGAGAAAAATGTTATGTTGATTGGATTTTGAGGAGGAAGGAGAGTGGAGATGTGATAACAAGAGCTAGAGAGAAAAGAGAAAGCAGAACAGAGATGTTTGTGTTATTAAAGGTTTTGGAAGATGCTGAAAAAGGGATGATGATTGATTAAGGGTGGAATAATGAAAGGTGTTGAAATGTTGGCCAAGTTCTGATGAAGAATCAGAAAGTACTTAAGATCCTTCAGATTGACATGAAGTTGTTAGGAGTTGTCAGCCATAAGTTAACACTTCCAAGATCAAAAACTGCTGATCCTTCAGAAACAAACTGCTACTTCAACCAAATAGCTTGCTTATAGGCCAAGTATAAACAATTATGATGATGTGCTAAACCCTTTCCAATCTCTCAAATCTTGAATCACTAGAAGAGTTTAGTTGCAGCCAGAAAAAAGAAGGCCAGAGAAGATCTGATCTGGAAAAATGGAAGAAAGGGATGACTTAGACCTAAGCCATGAAGAAAAACTTCAGGCTTATGAAGCTGAACTACAAAGGCAGGCTAGCCTTGATGAGATTGCTGAACAAGACAAAAAGACATCAACTGATGTCTTACATTATGAAGAACAGCAAAGTCAAAGCCCATACATTGAAGAGACTCTCTGTGGAAGAGCTGACAAGAAGAGCTCAACTTGTTGCAGATAA
Organism: Ambrosia x helenae; assembly: GCA_030844895.1. Taxonomy (NCBI): domain Eukaryota; kingdom Viridiplantae; phylum Streptophyta; class Magnoliopsida; order Asterales; family Asteraceae; genus Ambrosia; species Ambrosia x helenae. The sequence continues at coordinate 44,065,584 of CM061223.1, forward strand.
ACTTGCAACAAGTAAAGACACAAAGGCCAAGAGAGCTCAGATGATAGAAGAACTGGTAGCCAATGGTTATGGTTCAAAAGCCTCAGTGTCCAAGTGGAAAGAAGAAAGATTGGTGGACACATACAAGAAATACAAGGCTACAAGGCTGCTAATCCAGAGAAGTTTCAAACTGCTGAAGCTTCAACTTCAGTAGTTAGAACTTCTGGTGTTCAAAGAAGACCAGCTACCCAAAGAAAGAAGACAGAGGAAAAAGTAAAGACTGATTTCAGAATGGTACTACTAGAAGGTAGTACAATACACTACATTCTGATATTGACATAGAAGAGAAGCCTCTGCTCACACAATTCAGGGATCCTTCCACATTTGCATATCAAATCCAGAGGACCATCACAGACAAACTGCATACTAAGGTAACAACTGAACATCATTTGCCAACATTTCAGATACCTAATGTGATGGAACAACAGCAAGGAGGTGAATCCCACCTGAGAGTCACTGAAGTTGAAAACATTCAACACTCAGGAGAAACCCAGGGTACCACCATGGTTCCCTACACTGCAGACTTTGACAAGTCTAAAGTACCAGTCATCAGATGGTCCTTTACTGATAACAACTCAGTACTTGTGACAAGAAGAGATCAAACAAGCAGGGAATATAGGTCGATGAAAGAACTGAAGTAACTATCAACCAAAGACCTGCTTACAATCCAACACTTGGAACCAAGACAAGGGTCTCTTACTGATGATCAACTCAACCAGCTCAAGAATTCCATGTTCAAAGGAATATGGAAAATTGTGAAGGACAGAACGGAACAATAAGGAATTAGTAAGGTTTTGGCTTCATCAATCCAGGGGGAGATTGTTAGGACAAAAAGGATTGGTGAAACCACTTTTGCAAACCTTAGTCTAATTCACTTTCTGTCAAAATACTCTAAGTATGGAACTGTTGAAGACAAGGAATCAAACTACTGAAGAAGAGATTCAGAAGTACTGAAGAAGAAGTCATCAGAAGTTCTGAAGTTCAAACCAGACACTTCAACTGAAGAACTGCTGAAGACAAACTACTCATCAGTAGTTTGTCATTCATCAGTACTTAAAGAAGATCTTTTCTACCGCCCTTGTATATCAGTAGTTTAATACTTTAGTATTTCTTTTTACTTTATGTACAAGTTCCAAGACTGCAACTTGTTGCAACTTGTTTCTGAACTTGCTTTTTGGCAAGGTTCATGTATTTGTAAAGTCTATAAATAGAAGGATTCATCCTTCTGTTTTAGACATTGATTTTAATACAAGAAATCCTTCAACACTTATTATTCTTATTTCCATTTCGTGTTTACTGAGAATCTGTCAAACTATTTCATTCTCATTCAATACTTAGATTCTCAATAAACACTTCTCATTTATTGTTCTTGATTCCAGGGGGAGTAATAACTCCTGTTGACAAAGTGTAGCTATAAACTTATAAACATTCCGCTGTGCTAACACTCACCAAGAACTTGCTAAACACTTAAGTGTCAACTAGCAAGTTCAAATCAAAGAGCAGCTTAATACTGATCCAACAGGCATCTTGCGGATGTTTGTCGAATCTCTGCTGCAAATACCCTTGCTACTCCAAATAACCCTGCTAGGGGACCCTCCAGCTACTTAACAACAAGCTCCACCGTTTGAATGCTATTTTGCATTTAAAATTCTATGTATTGACGCTTTTGATTCAAGTATTGAAATTTTTGTCTTTTATCTAGTATGCTCACAACACTTGGATGCATGCTTGTTTGAATGTGAACGAATTGCTATATCAATATCTAAACCATACTCGTTATACTTATAAACTTGCTTACTTGTACAACAGTTAGTTGGCTATCAAATAACCTACTCAACGATTGGTAGAGGTCGTCATGTCTTTTCAACAGTCGGGAGAGGCCCTACAACCTGCTCAACGACTGGTGGAGGCTATCGAACCTGCTCAACAATCGTTAGAGTCATAGAAGGACACAAAACCCTAATGTAAGGTAAATTGGTGATTGCGGCCCGGAACGTAATCATGAATTTACAGGTACGTTAAGGTAGTGTGATATTCTATCAAGGTTTTCGGTGGTTGACCAATTATAAACCTTAGTTACCTGGTAGTTCATTTAGTCTTTCAACCCATTCCTTTTAGGACTCCTAAAACTTAAGATTCTTATTCTCCTTGCGATTTCAAGACACCCCTAATCCTACCCTCTTATCCAAATTATTTGAAACAAGATTATTCTATTCATGTCGTGCCTTAACACAAGATTTTCAGATTACACTTGTCCTAATTTTTATCCAATCCCCTTCAACCCTGTGTTTTCAATAAACTTCGGGACGAAGTTCCTAAAAGTAGGGAAGACTGTAACATTTCGTATTAAAATACTTGTATGTTACGATTATTATGAATAAAACGTCAAGTTTCATCATTTATCGCCTTTTAAAAATTATTTCGTGACGCATTTGGACCCCTAATACTATGCTATATATATATATATATAATTATACATATATATGTGATTTAATTGTCAAAAAAATTAAGGCTTGGGCCGGGATTCGAACCCGAGCCCATAGCCGGGTCACTAACACCAAGCAACACAACCAGCTGGTCTACACAACACTCTTGTCTAGTTTTCAACACATTATAATTATATAACATTTTGGGGTATTAACGGTTGACTTAGAAAGTCAACTGTGACAACAATTAACCAAAATTAACCATTACAAACGCGTTTTGGATCTTGTTATGGAATGATTGGTGAATGGTTGACTATTACGCGTTCAATTACACAGCCAATCTTCGTTAAAACTTTCCAATTTCTACCAATTGACGCGTCATCACATTCATAGCGAGTCAACCTTACCAAATTATTCACCCGAGCCTCACACTATAAATTGAACCTCTCAAATCACTCTCTACTCGCCGATATACACTTCTCCATCTTCAATTTCTGTTTTTAATCTACTTTCAAGGCTTCTTGATCGAGCATTGACTTTTCTGTTTGACCAAGCTCTTTATACGAATACGTTTTTGTAAGTTCAATTTTTTGATGGGTTATGTTCATCGGCCCTTACACAACAATAACCCTATGATCAATTGGGTTATTGTTGTGTAAATCAAAGTATTGCTAAGCTAGGACACGATTACTTTGAATTGGGGAAGAACACGTGCAGACTTGATGATATATTTAAAACAGAAACAAACCAAACACAACCACTGATCTAGATCAAGTGGTTGTGTCTGTTGCTTATTTACCAGTGCACACGGGTTCGAGTCCCGCTTTAAACGATTTTTATTCTTTCTTTTAAAAGCTTTATAAATCAAGTTTCAACATAATAATATAATTATTTCTAACAAAGATTATTTGTTCTCAGGGTCCAGCCCAGTTGGTGGCTGGGCTTGTGATAAAACCTCACCCGGTCTCAGACCCGGGTTCGAGCCTTGGTAACCACAACATTTTTTTTAAAACCTTTACTTTTACATATATTCTTTAAAAATGATTTTAAAATACTAAAACTCTTTTATAAATTCTACAAAAATTATTTTATGTTATTCTAGTAGAAAAGTTTAACATACAATTTTTATTTTTCCAAAAATTATTTATTTAATATATATAATAAATATTTCAAGTTTATTCTATTTTATTTATAAAATTCTATAAAAATATCAAAACGATTATATAAATTTCCACAAAAATTATTCTAAGTTTATATAACATTAGACATTTCTGAAATGATTTTTATTTCTGAAAAATCATTAATTTAATATTTTTAATCAATTTTTGTTAGTTTTAATCATAAATAAATCATAATAAATTCATTTTTCAATATTTTTGCACCAAAATTTTATATAAATTATTTCTATTTATTTGGAACAGAAATACAAATTTTAATTTAATAATTCTTATATTTTTAAATATTAAAGTTATATTTTGACAATTTAAAATAAATAGATTAAATATTCTATTTTTTAAGAAAATAATTTTATAAAAATTATTTTCATACTTAAAACTTTATGATGTGACCATCTTTAATCTAAAATTTACAAAAAGACTTTTGTTTATTTATTTATCAAATTTTTCTTATTTATTAAACATTTTATTTATTAATCAAACGAATACTAATCCCCAATTCGAAACCCTAGAAAATACTTGTAGACTAGATAGACTTAGACTTATTTGTTACCTTATACATAGGGTAATACTTGGCAACTTTGGGGCTACACTCATACTTTTTCTCGAGACTTAATACTTTGCTAAAGTGAGTCTACGTAACCATGTTTATGCAAATTCTTTATACTTGCAACATTATACTTAAGCAATTCTACATACATGTCTAGTTGTAAACTTTAATGCCTCATGATTTAGACAACAACAACAGTTAGACTCGTTTCAACAATACATAATCATTAGCTATGGCCAAGCCGGCGATACTTAATAATAGATCTATTGGATTGACAATCCCACCTAGATTCGTTGACCATCTTTTATGGGGAGCGCGGGTGATTGTTATCGTTCCAACATAATATTAAGGTGAACCGTGGATGACGGGATGGACCTAAACTAGTCGGAGGTTTGATTTTGTCGATTCAACATTTCATGTTTATTCATGTAGACTTAAACTTACGATAGACATATGAATTGCTAAACTTTTATTTTTAAACTTAATTGCTTGACATGGCTTATGTATTCTCACCAACTTCTAGTTGACCCCCCCCATTTTTTCCAAACTCAACAGGAAATACTGATGCTTGAAGTCTAGAGCTAGCATGAGGAGATATTTGAAGTTTTAAGCTTTGTTTGATTATTTGATGTAGATTTCAATGTAATTCAATATTGTAATGATTTAAGGGATTATTTAAACATATGTATTACCATGAGCTACTGAACAATCATTCATACGTGACACCTCGATGTTTCTACCATCGGTTGGGGTGTTACACACATTTCCCCCGTTGTGCCCCGCACATTCATGGGTTCTGATGGACTTAGCGTTGTGTTGTGTAACACCCCAACCGATGGCGGAAACATCCGGATGTCACGTATTGATGATTGTTTCAGTAGCACATGGTATATATTGAAATTTTAAATAATTTATTCATAACATAAATATCTAAATGAAATAATGTCTAAAAATCCCAAATACATAATGTCAATTAAAGCAAAATAACTTCAAATAACTTTATAGTATTTCCTCATGCATACTTTAAGCCTCAGCTTCATTGTTACCTGAAACATGTTAATTTTGAAAATATTTTTGGGTCAACAAAAGTTGGTGAGAATTACATAGGTTTTGATAATCGAATAAAGCTTGTACAATTCAAGTGTCATGGCAAGTCTAGTCCATATGTGAAAACATACTAGCAAGTAAATCGAGTGCATAATCAACCCTTGTGACTAGAATATTGTGGTCCATCCCATACGCTCATGGTTCACTCGATTATGTTATGCGATAACAATCACCCACGCTACCTATGTAGGAGGTACGTATCCGGGTGGGATTGTCAGTCCAATAGATCTATCATTGTATACCGTCGGCTGATCAATGTTAATGATTATGCTAGAATATTGTGCTTACCCTAGTCATGTTTAAGACATAATGCAACATAGAAAAACACATAGACACTTTATGATTGAATTGTATATAGAATGTTGTAACATGTTTCACCCCAAAAATAGTGAAATAGAAAAGGGGCTATGTAAAACTCACCTTAGCAAAATGTTATGTCTCGTGAAAATAGAATATGTGTAGCCCAACGATGCCAAGTATTACCCTATAATTAAGGTAATAAATATGTCTAAGTCTTTCTAGTCTACAAATATTTTCTAGGGTTTCGAATTTGGGGATAGGTATTCGTTTGATTAATAATTAAATTGTTTATTAAATAAAAGAAATTAGATAAATAAATAAACAAAAGTCTTTTTGTGGACTTTAGACTAAAGATGGTCAAATTATAAGGTTTTAAGTATAAAAATAATTTTTATAAAATTATTTTCTTCAAAAAGAATATTTAGTCTATTTATTTCCATTTTGCCAAAATATAACTTTAATATCTAAAAATATTAAAATTAAATAATTTTTAAATTAAAATTTGTATTTCTGTTCTAAATGGACAGAAATAATTTATATAAAATTTTGGTGCAAAAATATTGAAAAATGAATTTATTATGATTTATTTATGATTAAAAATAACAAAAATTGATTAAAAATATTAAATAAATGATTTTTCGAAAATAAAAATCATTTCAGAAATGTTTATTGTTTTATAAACTCAGAATAATTTTTGTGGGAATTTATATAATCGTTTTGATATTTTTATAGAATTTTATAATTATAATGGAATAAACTTGAAATATTTATTATATAGTTATACCAGAAACAGTTTCATAATCATTTTAAAGAAAAGATAAAAAGCCGCGTGTTATGGGACTCGAACCCGGCCATCAGGCCGGTTCGCGTTTTAGACAGAAGGGGCCACACCAACTGATCTGTTGATCAGTTGGTGATGATTTTAGTTCAGAATTAAATATATACAGTGGTCTGTAGAACGTGATTATCCCCAAAATCAAGATGTCGAGCCCTAGATTTACAATAAACAGATTGACGAACAATAACCCGATTAAACATAGGGTTATTGTTGTTAGGGGGCCGATGAACAAAACCAACAAACAAATTGAAAACATACAAACAGAAATCGCGTGATTATGAGCGGTCAACCAGAAAGTCAAACGCGAACAATTGTTGCTTGTGAAGATGTTTGTAACAGAAATTTTGAGAGGGGAAAGGGTAATTGGCGAGTGTAGATTGTGGAAGAGGTTCCAATTTATAGTGGGAGGCTCGTGGGTTTGAATTGGTAATGGTTGACTCGCTTTAAAGAGATGACGCGTGATTGATCACGATTAGGAAAGAATTGATGGTGATTTGAGCGTGTATCAGACACGAATCATCCTTCTCAATCAATAATTATGCCTTAAATGGATTATAAACACGGATTGGTAATCTAATTATGGATGATTATCATCACAGTTGACTTTCCAAGTCAACTGTTATGATTTATGCACATCTTATAAATAAAACGCGTGGATAATAAATAGAATAGTGGTGTAGACCAGTTGGTTTGGTTGTTTGTGTTTATGGTTGACTCGGCCTAGGGCACGGGTTCGAATCCCGGCCCAGGCATTATTTTTTTTATCAATTATTTATCTAATATATTAATAACATAAACTTATAGTATGGTACTAGGGGTCCAAATGTATCACGAAACATTTTTAAAGGGCACGATAAATGATAAAAATTCGACGTTTTAATCGATAATAATCGTAACGTACATAAGATTTAATGCGAAATGTTGCAGTCTCCCCTACTTTTAGGAACTTCGTCCCGAAGTTGAAGTTGGAGAGTCTGGTGGGAAAAGGTGTGGGTACTTAGACTTCATCTGGTCCTTGCGTTCCCAAGTGAATTATGGACCTCGTTTAGATTCCCAACGAACCTTAACGATCGGAATGCGACTGCGCTTGAGTTTCTTGACTCCAGTATCCACGATCTCAACAGGTTTCTCGACAATGTGCATAGTTTCATCGATCTGCACATCTTCAAGTGGGACATGGAGGTTCTCATCTGCTAAGCATTTCTTGAGATTCGAAACGTGAAAAGTTGGATGAACATTGCTTAACTCAGGTGGAAGATCAAGTTTGTAAGCCACCTTTCCGATCCTGTCAAGCACTTTGAATGGGCCTACGTATCGAGGAGCTAGTTTTCCCTTTCTACCAAAGCGAATTACTCCCTTCCAAGGAGATACCTTAAGAAGTACAAGGTCCCCGACTTGAAATTCCAAGGGCTTTCGACGTTTATCAGCATAGCTCTTCTGTCGACTTCTAGCCTTCAGAAGATTATCCTGAATGAGTTGGATTTTATCTGTGGTTTCCTGGTTCAGTTCAGGTCCAGTGATCTGGGCTTCACCAACCTCAGTCCAACAGACAGGTGAACGACAATTACGACTATAGAGTGCCTCGAAAGGAGCCATGTTAATGCTGGCATGATAACTGTTGTTGTATGAAAACTCGACCAAGGGAAGATGAGAATCCCATGCGCCACCAAAATCGATGACACATGCCCTGAGCATATCCTCAAGTGTCTGGATGGTCCGTTCAGTCTGACCATCTGTTTGAGGGTGATAAGCAGTACTCAGGTTTAGCTTGGTACCTAAAGCATCTTGTAAAGAATCCCAAAAATGAGAGGTGAAACGACCATCACGATCAGAGATAATGTCCAAAGGTATACCATGGCGACATACAATTTCACTCACGTACATCTTCGCTAACCTTTCCACGGAATATTTCTCACGAATAGGTAAGAAATGGGATGACTTGGTTAGACGGTCAACGATTACCCAAATGCTGTCAAAACCTTTGGGTGTACGAGTGAGTTTAGTGATGAAGTCCATTGCTATGCTCTCCCATTTCCATACAGGAATTTTTGGTTGTTCAAGCATACCAGATGGTCGTTGATGTTCAGCCTTGACCTTTGAACAAGTAAGGCATTTTGCAACGAAAAGAGCGATATCTTTCTTCATACCAGGCCACCAATACGAATAACGAAGATCTTGGTACATCTTGTCAGCTCCAGGATGAATAGAATAACGAGACTTATGAGCCTCGTTCATAAGAAAAGCACGAAGATCAACACGGTCAGGAATCCAAAGTCGATTGAGAAAATAAAGTAGACCATCAGGTTTGGTTTCAAGTTGAGTCTCAGCACCACAAGACATTTCCTCGTACATGTTACCTTGAGTGACTGAAGTATGTTGAGCCTGGAGGATACGATCCTGAAGATCAGTACGAACTCTCGCACAATGAAGTTTGATGCGCTCTTTACGACTGAGTGCATCAGCCACAACATTCGCTTTGCCAGGATGGTAGCGAATCTCGCAATCATAGTCGTTAAGTAACTCCACCCAACGTCGTTGCCTCATGTTAAGATTTTTCTGGTCGAAGACATGTTGGAGACTTTTTTGGTCCGTGAAAACCACACATTTGGTTCTATAAAGATAGTGTCTCCAAATCTTAAGAGCAAAGACGACGGCGCCCAATTCAAGATCATGGGTGGTATAATTCTTTTCGTGGGTCTTAAGCTGTCTAGACGCATAAGCAATAACCTTGCCTCGTTGCATGAGGACACAACCAAGACCTTGGTTTGATGCATCACAATAGACCACGAAATCATCATTACCATCAGGTAGAGACAGGATAGGAGCTTCACAGAGTTTCAGCTTAAGAGTCTCAAATGCTTCCTCTTGTTTTGGTCCCCACTCATAAGGTTTATCCTTGTGAGTTAAGGTAGTGAGAGGAACAACGATCTTGGAGAAGTTGGCAATGAATCGACGATAATAACCAGCCAAACCAAGGAAGGAACGGACTTCAGTTGGAGTTTTAGGAACACTCCAATCTTTGACAGATTCGATCTTCGCGGGATCAACATGAATTCCATTCTCATCAATGACGTGTCCCAAAAATTGAACTTCCTTAAGCCAAAACTCACATTTCGAGAACTTGGCATACAGTTGTTCTTTCTTTAGGAGACCCAATATTGAATGAAGATGTTGTTCGTGATCGGATTTTGATTTTGAGTAAATCAAGATGTCATCAATGAAGACGATCACGAATTTGTCAAGGTAGGGTCTACAAACCCGATTCATTAGATCCATAAACACTACGGGAGCGTTGGTCAATCCGAACGGCATGACCATGAATTCGTAATGACCATAACGTGTACGAAAGGCTATCTTGGGAATATCTTCTTCGTGGACTCTAAGCTGATGATAACCAGAATGAAGATCAATCTTTGAGAAGTGGGTTGCTCCTTGAAGTTGATCGAAAAGATTGTCAATCCTTGGCAAGGGATAACGATTTTTGATGGTGAGTTTGTTGATTTCACGATAGTCGATACACATCCTGAGAGATCCATCTTTCTTCTTAACGAACAAAACAGGGGCTCCCCATGGAGAAGAACTGGGGCGAATGAAACCTTTATCAGAAAGTTCCTGTAGTTGACTGGCAAGTTCTTGCATCTCAGAGGGTGCAAGACGATAAGGAGCTTTGGCAACAAGATTTGCACCGGGAACAAGATCGATCCTAAATTCAACTTGTCGAGCAGGAGGCAAACCAGGTAAATCCTCTAGAAAGACTTCAGGATAGTCCCGAATGATTGGGATGTCTTGGATACTTTTGCCCTTGTCTTTCTTTTCTATCACGTTAGCCAAGAAAGCCATATACCCCTTTCGTAAGTATTTTTGAGCAGTAGTACAAGACATGAGTTTAAGCTCACCACAAGGCTTTTCACCATAGATCTTCAAAATATCACCAGATTCGAGAGGAATGCGAATGACTTTCTCAAAGCATAGGATTTCAGCACGATGGGTTGACAACCAATCCATGCCTACTATGACATCAAAGCATCCAAGATGCATAGGAATGAGATCGATAGGAAAGTATGTTCATCGAGGTTCAACACACAGTTACGAATAACAGTATCGATCGAGATAGACTTCCCATTAGCTACCTCTACCACTAAGGGTTCCTCTAGGTTAGTTTGGGGTAAGTTAAGTAAGGGTTCAAACTTTAGTGATACAAATGACTTATCAGCACCCGAATCAAATAATATAGAAGCATAGTGGTTATTAACGAGAAACGTACCATTAACCACCTCATTGTTGTCGCGGACCTGATTAGCATTGAGGTTGTATGCGCGACCTCGAGCACCTTGGTTCTGGTTGCGGTTCTGGTTTTGATTGCGGTTTTGGTTACGATTGGGGTAGGCATTGATATAGTGGTCTGGGCTGCCACACTCGTAGCACTGACCACGAGCAGGTCTGTTGTTTTGTTGGTTGGGAGCTGGGGCATTTCTGGCTGGGTTATTTTGGGCAGCAGGGCCATTAGCAGGAGGAGCTCGACAGATGTTCACAAGGTGACCATACCTTTGACAATTAGTGCAAAAACGACATGGCACCTGAGCTGGATGATGGTATTTGCAAGTGTTGCACAAGGGGTGAGGTCCGGTGTATGGCTTCTTATTGGGTGCAGGGTGGCAACCACTGTAAAGTTTCGGGCCTTACGTTTCTTGTTAACAGAATGCTCAGTCTTAATCTCCTTAGCCGGCTCTGGTGTAGCTTTGTTCACATCCTTCTTAGCACCTTTGCGAAACAGAGTACCATTCTTCACGTTATTATCAGTCAATGTAGCCGCTAAACGTTTGGCTTCTTCCAAGGTAGCAGGATTCCTTCCCCATACCGTGTCCTGAATTTGCATAGGTAGACCACCGATATACTTCTCGATGGCTACAGGCAGGGGAGTGACCTTATGGGGCAACAACAAACTGAGCTCGTGAAAGCGGGTATTATAAGCAAGGTTTTCCCCACTATCCTGAGCAAGGGTGTGGAACTCGTCCTCCAATTTCTTAACCTCGTTACGGGGACAAAACTCAGCTTTCATTATCTCCTTGACTTGATCCCAGGTCATAGCAAGTGCAACTTCAGCTCCGCGGGTGCGCTTTTCCTCATTCCACCAAGTGAGCGCTCGTTTGTGAAGAACACTCATAGCATAACGGACCTTAAAGTTATCGGGACACTCACTGTTAATAAAGGTATTCTCAATACCCTCGAACCATTGTAGAAGACCCGTAGCTCCTTCATCTCCACTGAACTTAGGAGGATTACAGGTATTAAAGTGTTTAAGAGTGCAAGCTGGGAGACCATTCCCGTTCCCATTGTGGTTTCCATTGTCGTTTCCATTTCCACCGCCGTTTCCATTTCCATTGCCGTTTCCATTTCCATTGCCGTTCCCATTCATTTGGATGACTTGAGCCAGTAAGTTAGGAACCAGAGTTGCTATTTGTTGCGCCATTTGTTAGGAAATGATCGCAGCCAGTTGGGCATCAACGCCATTGTTGTTGTTGTTATTGTTGTTGTTGTGGTTAGTGTCATGGTTATAGTTGTGGTTGTCGCCACCTTCCTCATGGTTCCCACCATTGCTATTGCGAGTGCTGCGACGTGGAGGCATGATCTGTAAGAGACACAATGAAATGAATGAGGTAATATAAGGAATGTAATCATTTATTCGTTAATTAAAACGAATAAACAAAAACGTTGACTTATCAAAGATTCTAGATTCTAATAACATAGTGAAGACATGCTTTAGCCTATAAGTGAACACTCATCCCGAGAATTCCCAGGTAGGCATCCGGGTCCCTCGTCTGATTGGGATATATGCGCAATGCCAACATAGACAGAAGACTCAGAATACAGGCGTTCACCCTTCCAGATTGCACGTGTTCGTTATCAAAATCTAGAACTTCGACGAGATCTTAAGGTGGTTCAGGCTAAACCTGAGGATTTTATCCTATTAATCTAATGGTGGATCAGGATTGCAGCAAACGAATAAGAGCAGTCAACTTGTAAAGGCTTAGGGTTGCATAAGGTGTAGGATAGGGATAAGATTAAGGAAGCAATTAGGGTTACAAGTAGGAGAAGCAAGTACTGTTTTAAATTCCTAAGGTTATAGTCTAGATTATTTTTCTAATAACCTAATTCCCTATAACCAAGGCTCTGATACCAATCTGTAACACCCCAACCGATGGCGGAAACATCCGGATGTCACGTATTGATGATTGTTTCAGTAGCACATGGTATATATTGAAATTTTAAATAATTTATTTATAACATAAATATCTAAATGAAATAATGTCTAAAAATCCCAAATACATAATGTCAATTAAAGCAAATAACTTCAAATAACTTCATAGTATTTCCTCATGCATACTTTAAGCCTCAGCTTCATTGTTACCTGAAACATGTTAATTTTGAAAATATTTTTGGGTCAACAAAAGTTTGTGAGAATTACATAGGTTTTGATAATCGAATAAAGCTTGTACAATTCAAGTGTCATGGCAAGTCTAGTCCATATGTGAAAACATACTAGCAAGTAAATCGAGTGCATAATCAACCCTTGTGACTAGAATATTGTGGTCCATCCCATACGCTCATGGTTCACTCGATTATGTTATGCGATAACAATCACCCACGCTACCTATGTAGGAGGTACGTATCCGGGTGGGATTGTCAGTCCAATAGATCTATCATTGTATACCGTCGGCTGATCAATGTTAATGATTATGCTAGAATATTGTGCTTACCCTAGTCATGTTTAAGACATAATGCAACATAGAAAAACACATAGACACTTTATGATTGAATTGTATATAGAATGTTGTAACATGTTTCACCCCAAAAATAGTGAAATAGAAAAAGGGCTATGTAAAACTCACATTAACAAAATGTTATGTCTCGTGAAAATAGAATATGTGTAGCCCAACGATGCCAAGTATTACCCTATAATTAAGGTAATAAATATGTCTAAGTCTTTCTAGTCTACAAATATTTTCTAGGGTTTTGAATTTGGGGATAGGTATTCGTTTGATTAATAATTAAATTGTTTATTAAATAAAAGAAATTAGATAAATAAATAAACAAAAGTCTTTTTGTGGACTTTAGACTAAAGATGGTCACATTATAAGGTTTTAAGTATAAAAATAATTTTTATAAAATTATTTTCTTAAAAATAGAATATTTAGTCTATTTATTTCCATTTTGCCAAAATATAACTTTAATATCTAAAAATATTAAAATTAAAGAATTTTTAAATTAAAATTTGCATTTCTGTTCTAAATGGACAGAAATAATTTATATAAAATTTTGGTGCAAAAATATTGAAAAATGAATTTATTATGATTTATTTATGATTAAAAATAACAAAAATTGATTAAAAATATTAAATAAATTATTTTTCGAAAATAAAAATCATTTCAGAAATGTTTAATGTTTTATAACTCAGAATAATTTTTATGGAAATTTATATAATCGTTTTGATATTTTTATAGAATTTTATAATTATAATGGAATAAACTTGAAATATTTATTATATATAATAAATAAATAATTTTTGGAAAACTAAAAATTGTATGTTAAACTTTTCTATTAGTATAACATAAAATAATTTTTGTAGAATTTATAAAGAAGTTTTAGTATTTTAAAATCGTTTTTAAAAATAATAGAGAATATATAAGAAATAAAGGTTTTAAAAAAAAAAGAGTTTGTGTATGTGATGTGTTGCAAAACACATCTCTTTTCCTATGTATTTTGTATATTATTTGGTCATGTTTTTATTCGTTTCGTGTCATTTTTATTATGTATTTATTATTTTAATTATTTTGTAGGTGTTCGTGTGAAATGAGCTCAAAACGAAAGAATTTTAATCGAGACACGAACACTTGAGAGGAGGTGGCCATGGACGTTGGAGCCTAAACGAGAAACTTTGGTCGAGCCAAGAAGACCCATGTCGAGAATGTGGAATTGTAGTAGTAATAATAATAATAATAATAATAATAATAATAATAATAATAATAATAATAATAATAATAATAATAATGATAATAATAATAATTTGTAAAAGGCCATGATGCAAAGCCCAAAAGAAAAAAAAAAACATTCTTAGAAACCTAAATATTATATCTTTTTGGAGCATCATTAGGGAGTGGAATATATATTACGATCGATCATTAATATCAAAAAATATAGATCGATTGGAGGAAATCACAAGATAGCAGCCGCCAAGGCCAGAGGAAAAAGAAGGTCGAAGACATCAGCTTTATTCAAAGGGGAGGATTAATTGAAGGCCAGGAAGGCTTTGGTTCAAGATTGTAGCTACGGGTTTGATCACTAAAAGTTTTAGTTCTTATATTTATTTACTTTGTGTTCATGAATATTGAGACCATGACTTTGAATAATTTTGAATCTTTGTTCTTATTGTCTTTCATTATTATGAGTAGCTAAATCTTGAACCACTACCTAGGTTGTATGATGAATGCATGTTAGTTTTATAGCTTTCGGTTTATGGATTATTTTTGAATGGTTAATGTTTTGGTAACGATTTGGTTGGTGTTTATTATGATGTGTGTGCGTACTTAAGTCTAATTTATTATTTTTGAGAGTTCCATAAACGTCTTAGTGAATGTCTTTCATGTTTGGATGTTTATTAGGGTTACCTGCTTGGTGCTTGTAGCTTAGTTTATGGTTTTGGTACCAAAATCCATAGGAACTTGATTAGAGAATTTAGAGGACTTTTGTATTCTTCCATTCTTGAGACCGGGAGGTGATGGAATGTTGGGTTGTCTAGAGCTTTAGGTGTTAGGTTTTGGGTGAGACCGGGAGGTGATCCTATCCTAGTTGTCTTTAGTTTCTTGCAATTCCAAGTCATAGTTAACCCAATTAAATTACTCCTTTACATCTTCGGGTGTATTGTGATTAGAGAGACCGGGAGGTGATCGAGTCATTAGAGTACCTTTACATTCTTAGTGAGGTGAGACCGGGAGGTGATCCGAGCTAGATAGCCAGTGTTTTATCTTTAGGATTCTTTGGGGTGTGTTGGTGAGACCGGGAGGAGATCTAGCACGTCTTAAGGTTTTTTAAGTTATCTTTAGAATCTGGTAGCCATTCAGGTTTCCATTACCGAGAGTTGTGAGTTTGCATGTAGGATTCTTGGCCTAGGTAGTTGCCTTCCTATCCTGATATTTTCCTCATTTATCCGTGCTGTCTATTTATCCTTACTTATTTATTTTATTTAATTATTAAAAACCAAAAATCAACTTTTAAAACCAATTTAGTTTAAGTCTTAGTTGAGTCTAGTTTTGTTTCCATTAGTGTCCTGTGGGTTCGATACTCGGACTTACTTAGTCTGTACTGCATTGATAGGTACACTTGCCTGTCGTGTGGTCTAGTATAGTTGAGTCTGTTTTATATTACTAGGTGTCTAGGTTAGTTTATATTTTTAGACCATACATAGCACATCAAGTTTTTGGCGCCGTTGCCGGGGACACTTGGCGATTGCGAAACTAGCTTTTATTAGGACTTCACTGATTAATTGGTCTTATTTGAGTCTTTTTGGTTTTTTTTTAGTGTGTCTAGAGAGTCGTAGGCTTTTATTTTCTTTTGGCTTGTGTGTCTTTTTGTTTTTGTGTGTTTTATTTTCTTTTTATATCTGTTGCCCGTGATCGTGTTTGTTTTAGTGTCTGTATGCAGTGATGGCAGGAAGAAAGAATGTAGCAGACCACACACGGGATAAGGTTAGTGATTACATGGGCCAACAGTACACGCTAAACTTCAGTTTTGGTCCAGGTAAGCGCAGGGATAGGTGGCCCAACGCGTATGAGTTTTTCAAACATATTTTTAAATTCACCAATCGTTTCTTGATGAACAACGGTGAAAGAAAAGAATTAAACGCGTTGGATATGGGATGGATAAAATATAAGCCACCTGATTGAAACTACATGGAAACCCAGTTGTAGAGTATGTAATATTTTTGAATTTTCTTTGTATTTGGTTATTATTTTTGTTTTTTGAGTCTTTTAGCAGGTTTTCGTGTTTGTTTAGGCATGAAAAATTACACCATGAACGGATCCCATGTATTTAATTATATATTTAATGATTGGGATTTTTGTTGGAGGTTTGGGTAATAAGAGAATTTTTTTTTCTAAATCTTAAATTTAATTAACTTTCTGTGAAAACGGTTCTTCGCGCCATGCGAGGAGCCTGGGCTGACCTGTTCGTCTCATGTGAACAGTAATTACCCCGGATAGTTATATTTTATTCGCTCGCAACGCGCGTTGAGATCACCAGTGTCCTTCACGTTGCGCGAGTTAAATAGAAAAAAAAAAAAATTCCACCCTATTTTCTTCCACCACCATTCACCATCATTTCATCACATCTTTTACCATCACCCACCACTTTCCACCGTCTTGCCTTCCAAGTACGTTTCCTGCACTTTTGTATATTGAGTCGGTTGAGTCTGTATTTTTTTTAGAGTCTTTTATTTTTATTTTGAGTCAGTTTTCTCTTAACTCACTTTGGGAATATCTTTCCTTTAAGTGTGGGGATGATGGAGAGAGTCAGTTTTGAGTCATTGGTTTGTCTAATATATTTTATTGCAGGTTTGGATCTAGCCACCCGTACTCAATCTCCATTCGGGTTGGGACGACTCAACAATCATTTAAGACAACCATTTGTTTTTATCTTTTCTTTTTAGTTTTTATTTGTCAGGTTTGAGTCAGAGGCCGCGAATGAAATGCTATACGGCCTGGTGTAGAAGGACAACTTCAGATCGCTTGCAGCTACATCGCTTATATCCAGGGGAGTCTGTTCCTTTTTGTTGTATTTTTTTTATTTCCACTTTATTTTATTCCACTCTCACATTGAGGACAATGTGTCGTTCAAGTGTGGGGATGGAAACTTTGTTTTTTTTTTTTTTAGGTAGTTTGAGTCATAAAAATTTTAAAAATCCAAAAAAAAAAAAAAAAAAAAAAATTAAAAATTGAAAAATGTCCCTGATCTTTTGTGCATTTTTTTATGGAAAATGATAGTAAAATTGGGATTTTTGGTTTTCAAAATATTATATATATGAGAATATAAATAGATTGAAAGCGCGTTTGCTTAAGATGTGTCGGTAGGCCCAGCTAGCTTTGAAATGTCCTATGATTGTTCTTAATATACCTTAATAATCATGATATCTTGTGGGTTCTCATCTTAGGAGAAACGGTAGAACTGAAACCGCTGATAGTAATTAGAGGTACCACTGTAGGTTGAAAGCCCATATGTATTATTAATTAAATGGCACACTTGATCCTTTTTATGAGAATAAATCCGGTGAAAAGTGGCGCCCAAAAAAAAAAATAAATCCACATGTCCATCAATTGAGCTAGACCAAAAAAAAAAAAAAAAAAAAAAAAAAACGGAAGCCTCTGATCGAAACTCCCTCGAGGTCAAGTTGAAAAAAATAAATAAATACCGAAGCTCATGCTGTCGCTCTTGGGGATAGTGACTCTGATTGAGACAACCTCTGGGTTAGGTTTGAAAAAAAAAATAAATGTGTCTAAGCTCATACACTTCATCCATCATCCACCATAAATTTAATTTCTAATACATTAGGGAGTTTAGTTTGCAGTGGTTGGTAAATCTATATGGTTTAGCCTTTGCCTTGAAAGCTTGAGGTGGGATTAGGTGAAGCTGGATATCTTGAGTGTGAGACCCATAGGTTGATTGTAATAACATGAACATAATTGCTTTACATGACTGGGGCCTGATTAGCTGGTGGTTGGGTTTAGGTGGACAACAATACCGACAGTTTTGGTAGATACGTGATTATATCTCAATTAATGAACCTAATAGTTTTTGAAACCAAGAGTCCTGATTATGATTCCATTGCAGTCTTTTTCGGGGACGAAAAAGGTTTAAGTGTGGAGATGTTTGATGTGTTGCAAAACACATCTCTTTTCCTATGTATTTTGTATATTATTTGGTCATGTTTTTATTCGTTTCGTGTCATTTTTATTATGTATTTATTATTTTAATTATTTTGTAGGTGTTCATGTGAAATGAGCTCAAAACGAAAGAATTTTAATCGAGACACGAACACTTGAGAGGAGGTGGCCATGGACGTTGGAGCCTAAACGAGAAACTTTGGTCGAGCCAAGAAGACCCATGTCAAGAACGTGGAATTGTAGTAGTAGTAATAATAATAATAATAATAATAATAATAATAATAATAATGATAATAATAATAATTTGTAAAAGGCCATGATGCAAAGCCCAAAAGAAAAAAAAAACATTCTTAGAAACCTAAATATTATATCTTTTTGGAGCATCATTAGGGAGCGGAATATATATTACGATCGATCATTAATATCAAAAAATATAGATCGATTGGAGGAAATCACAAGATAGCAGCCGCCAAGGCCAGAGGAAAAAGAAGGTCGAACACATCAGCTTTATTCAAAGGGGAGGATTAATTGAAGGCCAGGAAGGCTTTGGTTCAAGATTGTAGTCTTATCACAAGCCCAGCCACCAACTGGGCGGGACCCTGAGAACGAATATGAACAACAAGGTGATTTCCCTCAAATAAACTATCCAAGGGAAATTTATGGCAATCACACCAGCAACTTTGAGAATAAGGCTTGGTCTAGATGATGCTGCTGCACCAGAAAACATTCCCAATGTTGATATTGACCTAACCATGACAGAGTGTGGTTACCAAGGTACACTCTCACATGCTACAATCTATAAAAGATTTTTTGATGCAAAGTTCAAACTTTTGTTTCATTACACAATCATGTGTTTAAGTCCCAAAACTAGATCTTATGATCAGATGCCCTCTACTTTTCAACCTATTTTTCATTCCATTGTGAATGAAACAAAATTCAGGGCATCAGCATTTTTCTTTAATGGGTTGGTCTTGCATCACCAAAATACTAAAAAGAAATTTTTGTTATACCCAAGATTTGTTATGCAATGCATAATAAAAGAACTTTGTGATGGAATACTTGTTGGCGCGTCTTCAAAATTAAATCCTTTCATATCACAAGTATTCTCTAGGCATAACAAACTGGCAACTTTGCCAGAAGATGACCAATGGGAAAAAGAAACAGTCCCAATGGAACCTACATCTTCCAAACCCTCACCTAAAAAGGCCAAGAAACCCAAACAACAAAAATCAAAACCCACCAATCCTAAAAGAAAGGCAAATCAGGAAGTTGAGATGCCTGAAATTGCTGATGTGCAATCTGCACTTGTCAAAGATGTGACTGAAACAACCTCTCAGTCTCATCCATCTCAAACCCCCAAAAGAGCACCAATTACCATTTTATTTCAAAGGAAGACATTTAAAAAAGATCATAATTACTGACACATCCTTTGAAACTGCCGACCCTTTGCCCCAAACTACTAAACAAGAAATATCACACACCACCATAGAAATTGCCAAACTTCTCTCTGGGCTAAAACAAGCAGTCCCATCTGAACATGTCAATCCCTAACAAAAACATCAAACATGGGATAAACCAACAGAAATAGACATGGATGTGGATGTTACTAGCCCTATCCCATGAGATGAGGATGAACCAAGGTGCCTAAGCCCAAACTTAGATACTTTCGGTGCCTTTGAGGCTGTTACTACTCCTTTACCATCCAGTGGTGGATCTGAGGACAAAAGTAACATAGCTAAGACCACAAATGTGGCAACTACTGATGAAGGCTTTATGGCTGAAGTGGGAAATCTTCAGTACCAAGACAAAGAGGTTCATGAGACAACTAGGTTGGGCCTAGCTCATGGTACAATTGATGATGTCCTCATCGAGGATGTCACCAAGGATTCAGATGATTCCATTGATTTGGATGATGATTCAAATTCTCCACAACATGAATTAACGCCTACTTGTGAAGGTCCTGAAACTGATGTATCTAAGCTCAAAGAGCTAGTCACAAAAGATCAGGTTAAAGTCCACTCGAACCCTGATTCCCCTAAAGTGGCATCTTCATTCATATTAAAGATCACCCAAAAACATCCCATCCACATCAAAAGCCTACCCAATTCACTAGGTCATCAACCATAGACCTGAACCACATATGTAGCCCAGCTGGTCCCCTATACCAGATGATGCATATTCTTATTTCTTAACATATCAAGGATGTTACAACTGTTATGGAGTTGAAGAATAGAACTCAGCTTGAGATGATCAACAATGCTATAGACCACAAGCTTGGTGAGCTGTCAAGAAAGGTAGAAGACAACAGAAGACAGCTTGCACATTTATCTGGTGTAACTCCTCCACCTCCTTGGTTTCCAGAAGTGGATGAAGCCAAAAAGGGGAGAAGTCCAAGGAACCAAAGGTGTCACTTGAAGCCAGCAATAAGGCAAGAGAGGCACAACTTCTAAGGGAAGCCCAAAAGCAAAAAGAACAACAAGAAAGGTTCCTTAGAGAAGCAGCTGAAAAGAAATCCCAAGGCCTAAATGAAGAAACTACTGAACTCCAAGAAAGTGCTGAAGCCAATCCTTCAGTAGTTGATAGCCCAATCAACCCTTCAGTAGTTAACACTTCATTTACTGAAACAGAACAGCCTTCTAAGGGAACTGAACCCACTCCAGCTCAAATTCCAAGTCTTGTACACGCTAAAACAACTGTCTTAAACCCTGCTCCCATGTCAATGTCTAAAGAACTGTTGGAGAAGAGCTTAAGGGCTGCACAAAAGAAGGCTAAGGAAGATGAGATTTGGAACACTCTATAAGCAAGGGATGACTTGAGCTACAATGAAAAGCTTGAAAATATGAAGAAAAGTTGGGTGAGTTAGAAGAATTAGAAAGAATTGTTGAAGAGGACAAGAAACAACAACTGATGACATTCATCACCAAGAACAGCAAAACTAAGAAGTACTCACTCAAAGGGCTCTCTGTGGATGAACTTACAAGAAGAGCTCAGCTTGTATCTGACAGGCTAGCCACTGAAAATGATAGAAAGGCAAAGAGAGTTGAGATTATAGAAGATTTGGTTGCCAATGGATTTGGTTCAAAAGCTTCAGTGTCAAAATGGAGAGAATATACTTTGTAAGATCAATACGAAACTCGACTAGTCGGGGAGGCGGCAATCCCGGCAAATCTTTAGGGAAAACTTCAGGAAAATCTCTTACCACGGGAATATCTTCGAGCTTACGCTCTTTGGACTTCTTATCAACAACATGCACTAAGAATGCATAATAGCCTTTCCGCAAGCACTTCTGGGCTTTCATGCAAGTAATGATTCGCAAAGGCGGTCCACGCCTTTCCCCATGAATAGATAGAACTTCACCGTTCACTAAAGGGATTCAAATTAACTTTTCGTCGCATACCACGACTGCACGATTTGTTGACAATCAATCCATACCAATACCGATATCAAAGCTACCCAAAACGATCGGTAGAAGGTCAATACTAAACTCATGCCCACAAAGACCCAATTTACAATCTTTTGCTACTTCATTCGTTTCTATAGTTCGACCGTTGGCCAATTCTATGGAGTAAGGTGTATCTATTTTGCTAATCTTTAAACCAAGAGAGCGCTTAAAATCAATAGACACAAAACTAAAACCGGCCCCTGTATCGAATAGAATAGAAGCATAGTGATTGTTTAGGAGGAACGTATCGGTGACAACATTTGGATCCTGACGTGCTTCACCAGCACCGATAACAAAGTCTCTTCCCCGGGCTTGATTTCTAAGCTTTGGATAATTCTTCCTCCAATGGTCAGTGGATCCACATTCATAGCACGGACGCTTGTCACCAGGAACCACAGGCGTTCTTGTATAGCATTTCTCACCACTGTGACCAACCCTTTTGCACATCCAGCAAACAGTTTAGTTTCCACCACCATTACCTTGTGAATTTTGTATTTTACCGCCATTTTGAGTAGTGGCAACAAAACCTTTACCTTTTGGGTTAGACCCAGATTTGTTACCAGAAGAGTTGTGGTTCTTGTTCCTTGAAAACTTTCTTTTACGACCAGAAGGCTGACATTCAACCACAGTGTTCTTAGCCTTAGAAACTTTCATCTCAGAAACTTTACCATCAGTAGCCTTTTTCAACAGTGTGCCAATACGTATAGCATTCTATGTCAGGCTGAGAGCAAGATCAATTGCTTCACGCATAGTAGCAGGCTTTGCGGAAGCCACCTTGCCACGAATTTGAGGGCCAAACCATAAATATACCTCTCAATTTTCTTTAACTCATGAGTGACAAGGCGGGTTCCTAACGTGAAAGATCATGGAATCGGGAGGTATAGGTAGCAACATCCGCCTCGATCATGGAAAGGTTCCAGAATTCAGTTTGCTTGCTAGTGAACACTTATGTGTTTAGAAAGTTCAATCAGATTTGCACAGCGGAATAAGTAAGTAAAGTTACACTATCAACAGGAGTTATTACTCCCCCTCGATGTTTGAAAACTAAAGACAAGTTTAATGAGAATCTAAGTATTGAATATGAATGACAATAAATACTCAAACAGATTCTTAGTAAATGAAATGGAAATAACAATAATAAGCTTTGAAGGATTTCAGTTTTAATTAAAATCAATGTCTAAAACAGAGGGATGAACCCATCTATTTATAGACTTTACAAATACATGAACCTTGCCAAAAAGCAAGTCTGTAATAAGTTGCAACAAGTTGCATTCTTGGAACTTGCACAAAAAGATAAAGTAATAATAAACAAATAAACTACTGAAACATAAGGCGGTGGAATGATTCTAGAACAAGTGCTGATGAATGACAAACTACTGATGAGTAGTTTGTCTTCAGTAGTTCTTAAGTGAACTTGTCTGGTTAGACTTCAGAACTTCTGATCTATCTTCTTCAGTACTTGTTGAATCCTTCTTCAGTACTTTAGTCTTCTTTTTTCAGTAGTTCTATACTTAGAATATTTGCAGAAGTATGAATTAGACTAAGGTTTGCAAAAGTGGTTTCCTCAATCCTTTTTGTCCTAACAATCTCCCCATGGATTGATGAACCCAAAACATTATCTAATTCTTTATTGTTGTTTTCTTCTATCATTCACAATATTCCATATTTCCTTGAACATGGAATTCTTTAGTTGATTCAGCTGTTCATCAGTGAGAGATCCCTTTTGAGGTTCCAAATGTTGAATTGTAAGCAAGTCCTGAGTTGATAGATTCTTCAGTTCATTCATGGACTTGTAGGCATTGCTTGTAAGATCTCTTCTTGTCACCAATACTGAGTTGGAATCAGTAAAGGACCATCTGATGATCAGCACTTTAGATTTGTCAATATCTGAAGTATAGGGAACCATGCTGGATCCCTGGGATGTTCCTAAGTGTTGGATGTTTTCTACTTCTGTGACTCTCAGGTGGAATTCACTTCTGTCTTCTTTTTGCACCACATCAGGTAATTTGAAAGTAGGTAAATGATGTTCAGTAACTACCTTTGTGTGCAGTTTGTCAGTGATAGTCTTCTGAATTTGGTAAGCAAATGTTGAAGGATCCCTAAATTGTGTTGCCTTCTAGAAACACCATCTTGAAGTCAGTCTTTGTATTGTCCTCTGGCTTTCTCTTGGTAGCTGGTCTTTGTTTGACACCAGAAGTTCTAACTACTGAAGTTGATACTTCAGAAGTTTTGAACTTCTCTGGATTAGCATCCTTGGCAGCCTTGTATTTCTTGTATGTGTCTAGTAGTTTGTTTTCTCTCCACTTTGACACTGAGGCTTTTGAACCATAATCATTAGCTACCAGTTCTTCAATGATCTTTGCTCTCTTCGCTTTTCTATCCTTCTTTGTTGCAATTTTGTCAGCAACAATTTGAGCTCTTTTGGTTAGCTCGTCCATTTAGATCACTTTGAGTGAATAGGCTTTTGTTTTGCTGTTCTTTGTGATGAAAGACACCAGTTGTTGTCTTTTGTCTTCTTCAGCAACCTTTTCAATCTTGGCTTGCCTATTCAGCTCTGCTTCATAAGCTTGAAGTTTGTCATTAAAGCTCATGTCTTCCCTTGCTTCCAAACTGTTCCAGACCTCATCCTCCTTAGCCTTTCTTTGGGCTGCAAGTAAACTCTTCTCTAGTAATTCTTTGGATTCTGAAATTGGATAAGGGTTCAGCACAGTCATTGTTGTTGTTGTAGGCCTTGGAATAGGAGTTGGTTGTTGTTGTTCAGTTGGTTTGGCAGTCTCTTCAGTTGTTTGTATGCTGGAAGTGTTAACTGCTGAAGTGTTGATAGAAGTATCAACTACTGAAGGATTGTCTTCAGTATTTTCTGATTCTTCAAAAGTTTCTTCAGAAGTTTCTTCATTATGGCATTGGGAAGGTTCAGCTTCAATATCAGTTGTAGAAACAAGCCTTTCTTGATCTTCTTTTTGTTTCTTAGCTTTTTCTCGCAGTTCTTGTTGTTGTAGAGCCACTCTTGCCTCTATCCTGGCTTCCAGTGACTCCTTATGTTCCTTAATCTTCCCCCTCTTTTTGGCTTCATCCACTTCTGGAAGCCTGCTAGGTTGAGAAGTTCTACCAGTAAGTTTAGCAAGCTGTCTTGAGTTGTTGTCAATTTTGTTGGACAGCTCACCAAGTTTCTTGTTAATCACCTCAAATTGAGTTTTGGTTGAAAACTACAAAGAAGTTGTGAAAGATTTGAGGTGATTGGCAAAGAGGGTGTTCATCAACTGGTATAGGGGACCATTTGGGCTGCATAGTTGGTTCAGGTCTATGCTTGATGACCTAGGGAATTGGGTAGGAATTTTTAGTGAGGTGTGTGTTTTTGGGTGATCTTCATGTGGTACAGAAGATGCCACTTTAGGGGAATGAGGGATCAAGTGGATTTTAACCTGATCTGGTGTGACTAGCTCTTTGAGCTTAGAGACACCAGGTGCAGGACCTTCACTAGCAGCCGTCAATTCATGTTTGGTGGAGTGTGAATCATCATCCAAATCAATGGAAACATCTGAATCCCTGATTACATCATCAATGAGGACAGTATCAGTTATATCATGTGCTGGGCCCAACCTAGTTGTCTCATGTACCTCTTGTTCTTGGTTCAGAGGATTTCCTACCTCAAGCATTAAGCCTTCATTAGTAGTTGCCACAAATGAGGTCTTAGCAATGTTACTTCTGTCCTCAGATCCACCACTAGGTGGTAAATGAGTAGTAGCAGCCTCAAATGTACCTAAAGTCTCTAAGTTTGGGCTTAGAAACCCTGGTTCATCCTCATCTCTTGGGCTAGGGCTATGGACATCCACATTCATGTTAAAATCTGAAGGTATCTCCCCTGTTTGAGGTGGTTGTTGGGGACTGACATGTTCTGATGGGATGGTCTCTTTTAGCCCAGAGAGAAGTTTGGCAATTTCTATGGTTTCAGGTTCAGAAGTTTGTGGTACTGGTTCAGTAGTTTGGGGTAAGGGTTCAGCAGTTTCAAAAGGAGAGTCAATTGGGATTGTTTTCTTAAATTTCTTTCTTTTGAAGAGAATTGTGATTGGTGCTCTTGTGGGGGTTTGAGATGGATGATACTGAGATGATGTTTCATTCACATCTTTATCAAGTGCAGATTGCACATTGGCAAGTTCAGGCATCTTAACTTCCTGAAATGCCTTTCTTTTAAGGCTGGTGGGTTTTGGTTTTTGTTGTTTTGGTTTCTTGGCCTTTTTGGGCCAGGGTTTGGAAGATGAGGGTTCCATGGGGACTGTTGTGTGTTCCCCTTGGTCATCTTCTAGCCAGGCAGCCGGTTTATTGTGCCTAGAGTATGCTTGTGAGGTTAATGGGTTTAAAACAGTTGTTTTACCCACAAGCACCTCTTCTCCAAGTTCTTTTATTATGCATTGCATAATAAACCTTGGATACAACAAAAACTTCTTTTTAGAATTGAGGTGATGCAACACCAACTCATTAAAGAAAAGTGCCGATGCCCTGAATTTTGTTTTATTCACAATGGAATGAAAAATAGGTTGAAAAGTAGAGGGCATCTGATCATAAGATCCAGTTTTTGGACTCAAGCACATGATTATGTAATGAAACAAAAGTTTATATTTTGGTTCAAATTTTTTTTTGAAAATGGTTGCATGTGAGAGACTACCTTGGTAACCACACTCTGTCATGGTCAGATGAATTTTAGAGTTTGGAAATTGATCTGGGGCATCCACATCATCTAGACCCAGTCTAATCCCCAAAGTTGCTGGTGTGATTGCAATTCTTCTCCCTTGGATGGTTGAATTGAGGGAGATCACTTGATCATTCACTGTTACCGTCTCCGCATTCGCCCAGAACTTATTTAGAGTTTCAGTGTGGATTGGAGGATCAATGGTGAGGGCAGTGAAGTATTGGGATTTAATGACTAAATCAATGATTTCGTCGTATTGTTACCAGACTTCATGTTTCTCAAAGTAGCCTCTTTGATTGTGTCCCTGTTTTAGTATAAGAGCCATGTGGTTAGTGTGTGGGTCGATCAAACAGTGTTCTTGTTTGCAGGTTCAGGGTTTGAGAGTATTTTTGAGAGAGAAGGAGGGAATTTTTGCTTTTTGAAAGAATAAGTGTTTGAAAAGGTGTTTATCAGAAGTTTGTAACCGCCCTAGGTCAAACTTCTAAAGTGGGAAATGTCTGATTTGCCCTTAATGACAAAATTGCTGATAAAGAACAACTATCATCAGTAGTTCCCATTTTCTCTTCAGTAGTTTTCAATAACTGATGAGAAAGTTTTATAAACACTTTATTCATAACTTCTGAAGATTATTTTATCAGAAGTTAATCATTTTTCAGAAAATATTCCCATACTGATGTTTTGTTCATCAGTAGTTTCTCTCCTTTTGTTTTTTAGAAGTTTTGGACTAAAAACAGATGTAAGTGAAAAATAAAATATGTGCAGAAGAGTAAAAGAACACTTACAAATTTAGCATCCCAAGCATGGATACTAACTTCTGAAATGTTGATGTGTCAAGGGGTTTAGTGAATATGTCAGCTATTTGATTAGCTGTTGTCACATGCTTCACTTTAATCTTGCCTTTTTCATAGCAATCCCTTATGAAATGATACCTGATTTCAATATGTTTAGTTTTTGAGAACTGAATAGGATTTTGAATGATGCTAATGGCGATTTACTGTCTACAAGCAATGGTGTCTTGGTCTCTTTGATTCCATAATCAAGAAGTTGATATTGGAGCCATTGTATCTATGATGTACAACTTGCAGCTGCAATGTATTCAGCTTTAGCAGTTGAAGTTGCAACAGATGTTTGGTTCTTTGATTGCCAGGACACTAGACAATTTCCCAAGAATTGACAACCACCAGATGTTGATTTTCTTGACATTTTGCACCCTGCATAGTCACTATCTGAAAAAGCTGATAACTTGGTATTGCTAGAAGCAGGATACCAAATTCCAAGTGTAGGAGTTCCTTTCAGATATCTGAAGATTCTTTTGACTGCAATTAGGTGTGATTCCCTAGGAGCTAATTGATATCTAGCACAGACACATGTTGAAAACATAATATCTGGTCTAGAAACAGTTATATATAAAAAGGGAACCTATCATACATCTATACATGGTTTAATCAACCTGTTTTCCTTGATCATCTGGTTCAACTTGTGTGGTAGGTGTCATGGGAGTGGAACATGATTTACAGTCTTGTAAGAAAATTTGTTCAATAATTCTTTAACATATTTAGATTGATATATAAAAGTTCCATTTGTTTGTTGTTTAATCTGCAGTCCTAAAAAGTACTGCAGTTCTCCCATTGTACTCATCTCAAATTTTGATTGCATGAGTTTCTTAAATTCATCACACAATTTTGTGTTTGTTGAACCAAATATGATATCATCAACATAAATTTGAACAAGTAAGACATGATTTCCAACATTTTTAATGAAAAGAGTTTTATCAATGGAGACTCTTGTAAAGTTATTTTTGAGCAAAAAGTTGGAAAGTGTTTCATACCAGGCTCTTGGAGCCTGTTTTAGCCCATAAAGAGCTTTGTCAAGCTTGTACACCCACTCAGGATGAGAAGGATCCTCAAACCCAGGTGGCTGACAAACATACACTTCCTCTTTGATCTTTCCATACAAAAATGCACTTTTAAGATCCATTTGAAAAACTTTTATTTTCTTGGAAATGGCATAGGCCAGAAATAACCTGATAGCTTCAAACCTTGCAACTAGAGCGAAGGTTTCATCATAATCAATTCCTTCTTCTTGAAAGTAACCTTGTACCACCAGTCTTGC
The DNA here is from genome assembly GCA_030844895.1 of Ambrosia x helenae. Classification (NCBI taxonomy): domain Eukaryota; kingdom Viridiplantae; phylum Streptophyta; class Magnoliopsida; order Asterales; family Asteraceae; genus Ambrosia; species Ambrosia x helenae. The sequence continues at coordinate 44,094,193 of CM061223.1, forward strand.
CTTGTTCTTAATAATCATACCAGCCTTATCTTGTTTGTTCCTGAAAACCCATCTTGTGCCAATTAGTAGCTTGTTTGGTGGTAAGGGACAGATTTCCCAAACCTGTTGCTTCTTGAATTGAAGCAACTCATCTTGCATAGCTTCCACCCAATTGTTGTCTTTGAGGGCTTCTTGGTACTTCTAGGTTCCAACTGAGAAATGAATGTTGAGAAGAAGCAAAAGTTGGAAAGCTGGTTTCTTGAGAGAACACCTGGTGCAATATCACCCATGATTTGTTCCAATGGATGATCTTTGTGTTCAATCAGTTGTTGTAAACCACTGACAGGTTTAGGTGGCTCTTGTACTTCATCAAACAAACCATTGAGGTTTATAATGTCTGGTTCAGCTGTTTGAACATCTTCAGTAGTTGTAGGTGCTGAAGCAGATGTTTGAGTTTGTACATCAGCAGTTGTTGAATCAGAAGTTTGTGAAACTTCTGAAGGTTTGAAAGTTGACTTAATGACTGTTTTAGGAGTCCATGGTGCTGGATCCTCATCATCAAACCTTTGATCACCATAATAAGTAGGTTTAGATGAAGTGACAGTCTTTTCAGGTCCAAAGTGGAAGCTGTCAAGGTCAAAGAGTTCAGCACGATGTGCTGGAATAAGAGTGTGTTTTGACTCATTGAACTTGACATTCAGTGTTTCTTCTACTATCTTGGTTCTTGAGTTAAAAACCTTGTAGGCTTTTCTAGTGGAAGAATAACCAAGAAAATAACCTGAATCAACTTTAGCAGCAAACTTTGAAATAGAGTCTTTAATGTTTAGAATGAAACATTGACATCCAAAAGCCCTGAAAAAGGAGATAAGGGGCTTTATGCCATGAAGAACTTCATAGGCAGTCTTGGAGTGTCTCTTGTTGACGAGAACTCTATTTTGAACATAACATGCAGTGTTAACTGTTTCAGCCCAGAAATATAATGGTAGGCCTAAATCAGCTAACATAGTTCTTGCTGCTTCAATTAATGTCCTGTTCTTCCTTTCTACCACACCATTTTGTTCAGGAGTTCTGGGAACACTGAATTGTCTAATAATCCCTTTAGACAAACAGAATTCATCCAGAGTTTTGTTCCTGAACTCTGTCCCATTATCACTTCTAATGGCTTTGACAGATAGATAATATTGTTTCTCTACTTGTAGAATGAAGAACTTGATGATCTCAGCTGCCTCATCCTTGGAAAATAAGAAGAATACCCATGTGAATCTTGAATAGTCATCAATGATGACCAAGCAGTAATTCTTCTTACCAAGGCTCATGATTTTTACTGGCCCAAATAAGTCCATATGGAGTAGTTGAAGACATGCAGTTGTTTTTGATTCTTCAATAGACTTATAGGAGGACTTATGCTGCTTTCCCTTTAAACAGGATACACAGTGTTCTTGACACTGGTATACTTTCAAGGGTAGACCTCTGACCAACCCATTTTTGTGACTTTATTTATGGTTTTAAAGTTCACATGGCCAAGTCTCCTGTTCCAGAGATCAGTCTCTGAAATTGATGCCTTTGAGAAGAAACAGGCAGTGTTGTTCAGCACTTTGTTCTTTTCAATGTCCACTGCATAGACATTGCCACATCTTTTGGCTATTAACAAAGTATGATCTTCAATGATCTTCTCTATCAACTTCTGGTCTTCTGGTGATATGATCTTGCATGCTGTCTTTGTGAAAAAGGAAGAATATCCTTTATCACACATTTGTGACACACTCAGCAAGTTGTACTCAAGGTTTTCAACCAGATTGACCTTGTCAAACTGTATTTTGCCAGAAGAGACATTTCCATGTCCTAGCACATATCCCTTGGCATTGTTCCCAAAGGATACAGATCCTTCTCTTTGACTGATTAAGTTGTTTATCAGGTATCTACATCCTGTCATGTGCATTGAGCCTCCACTATCAACATACCAAATGTTATTTAAGCCTCTGGAGACCCTCTGCACAAAGTAGCAAATTAGTTAGATTTAGGAACCCAAGCCAGTTTGGCTTTGGGTTTGCTCTTGAGAACATTAACACTTTGTTCTTGACCAGGTTGAGGAATCCATGTCTTTTTGGCAATGGATTTTTCATTAAGAGCAATGGTGGTATCCTTTTGACGACCACCATCAACCTTGGTCATCAGTAGTTGTACCATATACATGAGATCTTTAATCTCAGCAATTTGTGAAACTGCTGATGATGTAGGTCTAACTACTGAAAGAGAATCTTGAGAAAAAGATTTTTGTTGAGATTTCATCTTTTTCTGAGAAAAGGTGTTTGCTGGTTGTTGTTTCTTGGGAGAAAAAGTTTCTTCAAAATCATTTTTGATTTGTTTTCCACAACCAGTTGTGAAATTTTCTTGTTGTACTGGATTCCTTTTCTATATCTACAAAATTCTGTCTTGTGGTTAAACAAACCATAGATTTCACATTTTTTGCCTTTTCTTTTTCATTTGAAGGCAAATTTCTGACTGTTTTGATTTGTTTTAGGTCATCAGTAGTTTTCAGGTTCTCAGTTCCTGATGTAGATGAAACTACTGATGGCTTAAAGTCAGATTTTATCAGTACTTCTGAAGAACTTTCTTTGTGAGTTTTTAGAAAGTTTTCATGAAAAGATGTGCATTCTTTCTCTTCAGAAGTTTCATCTGAAACAATTTTTCTCCCATCTTCAGTAGTTTTGGGGGAAAATCTGTTGGTGTTTCAGTGTGATTGTACCATATGCCAAACCTAACATTTGAAGCACTTTGTTTGTTAAGCAACAGTTGGTACCCTTTACAAGATTCTACCCATTTTTCACAAACAACCTTGGTGTCAGCAAGCTCTTTTCTAGCATTTCCTAGGTCTTCTATCATGATTTTAAGTTGTGCTTGGGTTTCAATAGCATTGTTAGTTAATTTAGAATTTTCTTTTGCCTTTGCAGCAAGTTTTCTTTCTAAATCACATTTCATCTGAGTAAATTTTCTCTCAGAGTCATTTGCTTTGCCTTGTAAATGCACATTAGTCTCTCTTATGAGAGCAAAAGATTCTTTACATGAAGTTGAACAAAGTTTTGTTAAAGATTCTTTCGATACCTGAGACATGGAAGATTTTGAGGTGCAGCCCTCAAATGCCCATTAAGGCAAAATTCTTTCTGCCATTGTCAGGTTCTCCCCAGTTGATGTCAAACATTTTGTTTTCTGCATCAGGATTGCACTCAGTAGTGTCAAAAGGAAGACTGCTCCAGTCAACATACCCTGAGGTGAACAAACTTTGTTGTGAGGGTTGCTGAGTCTGTGGAGGTTGTTGAGCAGCTGGAATGGGAGGGATTGATTGTTGGCTCTGCATCTGTTGAGCAGGCATCTGTACATATTGTACTTGTGGCACATATTGGAATTGTGGAGCTTGTGCCTGTACAAAATGTGCACTTCCCTGTGTTCCATTATTCCTATTATAACTAGGGTTAAACTGATTTCCAGACTGAGATTGGTTGTAGCTAGAGCTTCTACACTCTCTAGCAAAGTGTCCCAACTTCTGACACATGTGACATCTAAGTTTAAATTTGTCAAAACCAATTTTTGTAGAACTGTTTAGTCCTGGAAATTTCCTTCCCGACCTTTTATAAAAAATTTTTGTTTTAATACTTAACATGGCCAGTTGGTGTAAGATGTCCATTTCTTCTAAGTCATCATTGCTGAAATTTTTTAAATCATCCATGATAAAACACATGTTATCAGCAGTTTGACTATATTCATCATTGTCATAACCTGGGAATGATCTTTCTTATGAGATCTCAGCAGTTATGTCAATGTGGTCAAAAGATCCAAAACTATTTGAACAAGTAGGTGAATCTTGTCCCAATAGTGTTGTACTACCTGGTAGATAGTCATCAGCAGTTTTACCAGAACTTTGCAGTTTCTTCTTTTGATCGATTTCTCTTTCAAAAGTTGGAAATCTCCCATGTAATTTTGTAAGAGTGAGGGAGCTAAAGTCTGGTGAGGATCTGAGGACTATAGAGTATGTTTCCCATTTTTCAGGTAAAGACCTTAAAAATCTATGAAGCATAGATACAGTTGTGTAGGTCTGACCATTTAATTTCAAATTGTTGAGTTAAAGTTTCCCCATTTATGTGAGCAAAAGTTTCATATTGTTGAGCCAAGATTTCTCTGGTTTTGGCAATCACCTCTTCAGTTCCTCTAAACTGTTCTTTTAGGCAGTCCCAAAGCTCTTTGGCACTATCACAATGTAATAGTCCAGAGTAGATTTCATTTAGGAGTGCCATTTCCAACATAGAGAAAGCTTTAGCATCAAGCTCAAGTTTTAGGAAATCATCTTTTGTATAGTCCTTTGGGTCTTTTGGTATTTCTACTTTAGTTTCAAGATTAATATTTACTGGTTTGTGAGGACCATATATCACAGATTTCCAACAACCGGTGTTGGTCTGAGATAATGTATGTGCCATTCTCCTTTGCCAGATAGTGTATTCATTTCTAACTAGCATAGCAAGTTTATTGGCAGAACCAGTATTATGTGGATCCATTTTAAAGAGTATTGATTTGTCAAATATCTCTTAAAGTGATGGATGTTGATAAAAGTGAAATCTTAATCCTTTATTGAATATCAATAAGAGCCTGTGTCTGATTCTCAATGTGTTAGATTGATATGTGATCAGATAAACCAGATGCTCTGATACCAATTGTTGTATCAGTAATGCTCTTGATGTTTTGCTTGCTAGTGAACACTTATGTGTTTAGAAAGTTCAATCAGATTTGCACAGCGGAATAAGTAAGTAAAGTTACACTATCAACAGAGTTATTACTCCCCCTTGATGTTTGAAAACTAAAGACAAGTTTAATGAGAATCTAAGTATTGAATGTGAATGACAATAAATACTCAAACAGATTCTCAGTAAATGAAATGGAAATAACAATAATAAGCTTTTGAAGGATTTCAGTTTTAATTAAAATCAATGTCTAAAACAGAGGGATGAAACCATCTATTTATAGACTTTACAAATACATGAACCTTGCCAAAAAGCAAGTCTGTAACAAGTTGCAACAGGTTGCATTCTTGGAACTTGCAAAAATGTGACACCCGGCATGTTTGGCTTAAACATATTAGTAACATCTAAGTCTACCTTAGCGAGAAACGTTTATAAACAGACTTAACTGGGTTAGTTGAGTCGGGTCAAGTTAGGATTGTCCAGGGTGCAATGATCTGGAGGATCATTGGGAGTCTTTTTGGTAATACACTAGTACCGGGTTCCGTTGTTGGTGACACTACATGAACTAATTAAGTATATGTGTAGATTATGGGTCGTGTGGTGGATTATATACATAGATGTGTTTAAATGATGTGTAAATGATTATCCATGCTTAAATATGTTAAATATAGACTAAGGTTGCATGCTTAAGTGTTAAGATGTGTTAGAATGCATTAAACACGACAAACTGGAAAACTAGTTAAACATGAGTTCTGGTTCGACCACTTCGAGTGGTCGAAGGAGAACATTTTGTTTGGTTCGACCCTTTGTAAATGGGCGAACCTGGGAAGTGGAATTGAAAGAATTCCCTTCGACCAGGACAGGGCTCATTCGACCCTGTGAAAGGGTCGAAGGAGGCCACCTTCGACCATTGATGTGGGGCGAAGGAGGATTAGTATAAATACCAAACTTTGTCATTTTTCATCATTTCACAAACCCTAACCATCCCAAAACACTCTCAAACGATCTTAATCACTAAGGAAGGAGTTTTTGCTCTTCTTTTTCATAATCTAACCTATCTACAACATCTAAACAAGAATCCAAGGTGTGTTCTTAATCCTAAACCTTTTTAAAAGCATTTTAATTCGTTTTCATCTAAACCTAATTGTCCGGATCTGTTCTAAGGGTGTTTTTATGATTAAAAACCTTTTAAACATCTTTCTACACCAAAACATTATCATTTGACATAGGTTTTCATGATGATAAACATATGTAAATTGTGTACTATGTGGTGTTATGTGTTGTTCAATGATTTGCTGCTGCATCTATGATAGAAACATGATATAGGATTGTTATTGATGCTAGATTATTGATGTTTAGGGTTAGGATTGGATAAATGATGATATTATGGGTATTTGGGGGTTTTAACGAATCTAGATATTTATGATCAATAGAACTAATAGGGAAAGATCGAACACTCGACAAATTGAGCATTTCAAGTTGAATACGGATCGATTTCAAAAGTTTCCAAATTGGGTAAATAATCCATGCATGATAGTGACGTTTCCATAATTTTTACCATTTTGGGAAAGGGCTAAAATGGACGTATTATTGGGGGAAAACGGTGGGGTTTTGTAGGGATAAGTTATTCATGCTTGACTGCTGTGTTTGATGATGTTTCGAGTCGTTTTGAATGTGTTTGAAGCGTTTTTAGGAAAATTTGCACAACAGGGGCGAACCTGGACTCCTTCGACCGATCGAAGGTGCGAAGGAGAGAATCCAGGGTCGAACCTGGTTTATGTTTGGGCGAACGTGGTAAAACGGGCGAAGGAAACATCAAATGGTCGAACGAAATCTAAAATGGGCGAAGGAGATTTAAAAACGGGCGAATGAGGCTAAAACTGACTGGTTCGAACGTTCTGATGCAGAAATGAGATTTTTGATACAAACTAAGTGTTTTATGCTTGAACCTTGTGTGTAATCTATGTATACTTGATTAGTTAGGGTAATGGGTCACCAACGGGATGTCGGGTCGGTCTAGTGTGTCGGTTAAACATTTAAACACGTTTTAAAACATACTTGGTTATGATCTGGACAATCGGGGACTAGATAACCTTATGGTTATTAGTCGGAACACTTATGTGAACATTTTGATAGATCTCCGGTAGAGGGATTATCAAGGGCTTAACATCTTTACTTGTAACCGAATCTGGACAATCGGGGACTAGATAACCTTATGGATTGATTTCAAAAGTTTCCAAATTGGGTAAAGAATCCATGCATGATTGTGACATTTTCATAATTCTTACCATTTTGGGAAAGGGCTGAAATGGACGTATTATCGGGAGAAATCGATGGGGTTTTGTGGGGATAAGTTCTTCATGCTTGACTGCTGTGTTTGATGATGTTTCGAGTTGTTTTGAATGTGTTTGAAGCGTTTTTAGGAAAATTTGCACAACAGGGGTGAACCTGGACTCCTTCGACCGATCGAAGGTGCGAAGGAGAGAATCCAGGGTCGAACCTTGGTTATGTTTGGGCGAACGTGGTAAAACGGTCGAAGGAGACATCAAACGGTCGAACGAAACATAAAACGGGCGAAAGAGATTTAAAACAGGCGAAGGAGACTTAATCTGACTGGTTCGACCGTTCTGATGCAGAAATGAGATTTTTGATACAAACTAAGTGTTTTATGCTTGAACCTTGTGTGTAATCTATGTGTACTTGATTAGTTAGGGTAATGGGTCACCAACGGGATGTCGGGTCGGTCTAGTGTGTCGGTTAAACATTTAAACACGTTTTAAAACATACTTGGTTACGATCTGGACAATCGGGGACTAGATAACCTTATGGTTATTAGTCGGAACACTTATGTGAACATTTTGATAGATCTCCGGTAGAGGGATTATCAAGGGCTTAACATCTTTACTTGTAACCGAATCTGGACAATCGGGGACTAGATAACCTTATGGATTGATTTCAAAAGTTTCCAAATTGGGTAAAGAATCCATGCATGATTGTGACATTTTCATAATTCTTACCATTTTGGGAAAGGGCTGAAATGGACGTATTATCGGGAGAAATCGATGGGGTTTTGTGGGGATAAGTTCTTCATGCTTGACTACTGTGTTTGATGATGTTTCGAGTTGTTTTGAATGTGTTTGAAGCGTTTTTAGGAAAATTTGCACAACAGGGGTGAACCTGGACTCCTTCGACCGATCGAAGGTGCGAAGGAGAGAATCCAGGGTCGAACCTTGGTTATGTTTGGGCGAACGTGGTAAAACGGTCGAAGGAGACATCAAACGGTCGAACGAAACATAAAACGGGCGAAAGAGATTTAAAACAGGCGAAGGAGACTTAATCTGACTGGTTCGACCGTTCTGATGCAGAAATGAGATTTTTGATACAAACTAAGTGTTTTATGCTTGAACCTTGTGTGTAATCTATGTGTACTTGATTAGTTAGGGTAATGGGTCACCAACGGGATGTCGGGTCGGTCTAGTGTGTCGGTTAAACATTTAAACACGTTTTAAAACATACTTGGTTACGATCTGGACAATCGGGGACTAGATAACCTTATGGTTATTAGTCGGAACACTTATGTGAACATTTTGATAGATCTCCGGTAGAGGGATTATCAAGGGCTTAACATCTTTACTTGTAACCGAATCTGGACAATCGGGGACTAGATAACCTTATGGATTGATTTCAAAAGTTTCCAAATTGGGTAAAGAATCCATGCATGATTGTGACATTTTCATAATTCTTACCATTTTGGGAAAGGGCTGAAATGGACGTATTATCGGGAGAAATCGATGGGGTTTTGTGGGGATAAGTTATTCATGCTTGACTGCTGTGTTTGATGATGTTTCGAGTTGTTTTTGAATGTGTTTGAAGCGTTTTTAGGAAAATTTGCACAACAGGGGTGAACCTGGACTCCTTCGACCGATCGAAGGTGCGAAGGAGAGAATCCAGGGTCGAACCTTGGTTATGTTTGGGCGAACGTGGTAAAACGGTCGAAGGAGACATCAAACGGTCGAACGAAACATAAAACGGGCGAAAGAGATTTAAAACAGGCGAAGGAGACTTAATCTGACTGGTTCGACCGTTCTGATGCAGAAATGAGATTTTTGATACAAACTAAGTGTTTTATGCTTGAACCTTGTGTGTAATCTATGTGTACTTGATTAGTTAGGGTAATGGGTCACCAACGGGATGTCGGGTCGGTCTAGTGTGTCGGTTAAACATTTAAACACGTTTTAAAACATACTTGGTTACGATCTGGACAATCGGGGACTAGATAACCTTATGGTTATTAGTCGGAACACTTATGTGAACATTTTGATAGATCTCCGGTAGAGGGATTATCAAGGGCTTAACATCTTTACTTGTAACCGAATCTGGACAATCGGGGACTAGATAACCTTATGGATTGATTTCAAAAGTTTCCAAATTGGGTAAAGAATCCATGCATGATTGTGACATTTTCATAATTCTTACCATTTTGGGAAAGGGCTGAAATGGACGTATTATCGGGAGAAATCGATGGGGTTTTGTGGGGATAAGTTATTCATGCTTGACTGCTGTGTTTGGTGATGTTTCGAGTTGTTTTGAATGTGTTTGAAGCGTTTTTAGGAAAATTTGCACAACAGGGGTGAACCTGGACTCCTTCGACCGATCGAAGGTGCGAAGGAGAGAATCCAGGGTCGAACCTTGGTTATGTTTGGGCGAACGTGGTAAAACGGTCGAAGGAGACATCAAACGGTCGAACGAAACATAAAACGGGCGAAAGAGATTTAAAACAGGCGAAGGAGACTTAATCTGACTGGTTCGACCGTTCTGATTCAGAAATGAGATTTTTGATACAAACTAAGTGTTTTATGCTTGAACCTTGTGTGTAATCTATGTGTACTTGATTAGTTAGGGTAATGGGTCACCAACGGGATGTTGGGTCGGTCTAGTGTGTCGGTTAAACATTTAAACACGTTTTAAAACATACTTGGTTACGATCTGGACAATCGGGGACTAGATAACCTTATGGTTATTAGTCGGAACACTTATGTGAACATTTTGATAGATCTCCGGTAGAGGGATTATCAAGGGCTTAGCATTTTACTTGTAATCGAAGAACGCTATCTAAGGTGAGTTCACGGCCCCACTTTTACTGCTTTAACTTTTGGGGGAGAAAACATGCGCTAAACTATTTTGGTAACATATGTCATACTATGGTTTTTAACTTTGTATTGCTATACGATCTTTGGAAGTCCCCGGGGAAACCATGAATGTGCGGGGATGCACAACGGGGGAAATATGGATAGATCTATTGGGCGTGACCTGCCCCACTCGTCGGCTTGGAGGGCCGGGCGGGTGCATGTTGTCTCGAACAGGAACATTGGTATCGTTCTGAACATACGGGCTGCTTAAACATGCTAAACATTGCTAAACGTGTCTAGTAATGGTTTCCAATCGTAGTAGTAATAAAACATACGCCTAGCTAGCGTACTTGGTAACATTGATATAGTATGGACATGGTAACGTTTTGGTAACATATTGAACAAACCTGTGAACTCACCAGCATTATATGTTGACATCTTTTCGGCATGTTTTTCTCAGGTCGCTAAGGTAGCAACAAATGGATCTAGGCGCACGGGTCTGCATTGGTGTCTAGGCTTAGTTGCATGTTTTGAAATAAAGTGTCTTGAATACTTTGGAATACTATTGTAGCTGATTAAATTCTTAAATGCTTCCGCTTATAAAATCGCTGTTTATGGTTTTACGTTTTTCATATAGAGTTGTTTATTGTGATCGTTGACTTGGATCCTGGTTTGTCATGCACCTCACGGTAAAACTCCACAAGTGGTAATTTGAGGGTGTGACAAAAAAAAAAAAAAGATAAAGTAATAATAAACAAATAAACTACTGAAACATAAGGCGGTGGAATGATACTGGAACAAGTGATGATGAATGACAAACTACTGATGAGTAGTTTGTCTTCAGTAGTTCTTCAGTGAACTTGTCTGGTTAGACTTCAGAACTTCTGATCTAGCTTCTTCAGTACTTGTTGAATCCTTCTTCAGTACTTTAGTCTTCTTTCTTCAGTAGTTCTATACTTAGAATATTTGCAAAAGTATGAATTAGACTAAAGTTTGCAAAAGTGGTTTCCTCAATCCTTTTTGTCCTAACAATAATACATCATGATTTTCATTAATAATGATTACATCATTTGTTCATACAACAAAAGGAGGTGATATATAATCAAACATACATCGTTTGAAAATAAAAAAAAATATCATAACATACTACGCTAGTCATAACTAGTCTAGCTAGGTAAAATACAAAAGATACAACATACATCACTACTACAACCATCTCTAACAACTACCACAATCCAACACCCACCATCTACTGGAAACTCGACTAAGGCTGGGAAGGAGGCCGACGAGCGTACTGTGGAGCATTAAGCCGAATGGCTGCGTCCATGGTGGAAATGTGATCATAAATTTGCTGGGCACGATCCATATGCTCACCAAAAGGAAGGCCATGCAAGGTATCCACACGTGACAGATCATCAGCAATGCGAGAAATCATAGAGTTCGGCTCTATAATGCGAGCCCAAATGGATAGAATCTGTGTGTCAACATGGGATATAGTGGAGGAAAGCGTCTCCTCATGGACAAGAAATCTTGCTCAAGAGCGAGCAAAGAGGAAACAGCAAAAGCAAGCATACATGCCTCATCACAGGGCTGCCGTTAAGAGACACCAACAGGTTGAGACGGACCAACCATCTCAGGAACAGACATGCCAATTGGATACTTAGAAGGACCTACCATCTCAGGGGTACCCGGAACGACAGTAGCTGGCTGGAAAGAACCGGCCTCAAAAGGTACACTAGGAACAACATGGGTAGTAAGGACCACTGTAACAACAGGGACAACAGGGATAACGGGAGCAACAACGACATCAATGGGAATATGATCCTCGATAGGAACAACTGGGTCAACAACATGCAATAAAGGGGAGTGGGGTGGTGCCTCCACCTCAGGGCTGGTAGGGACAACAACCCTGGAAGCATCATCACTATCAGTAGCATGGGCACGCATCCCAGCGCGTCTAAGCTCGCTACTGCTGACATGACTGCCCTCCAGAATAACAGCAGGATGATCACCCTCCATGGGCTCATCCTCGTCCGAAACAAGTGGGCCATGAGGAGATACCGGCACCTCACCAACAACAGGAGCTATATGCTCGACCGGACCAACTGGCTCATCAGAACCCAAGACACCCCCAACAATAACAGGGGTAGCAATCGGCTCGATATGAGCCAATGACACAACAGGCACACTCGGGCCAGCCTGACCCGATGGCCAAGCACGAGAAGATGGGGCGACCGAATCAAAGAATCCCGGAGGGAAGGTGCAAATAGCAGGGACAGGGTAAACAGGGAATATAGGTGTAGGAGCGACAAGTGGTAGGGAAGTGACTGACGCCTCAGACCTCGCATCATCCTCACTAGGGTCCTGATCCTCCTCGTACTCACTGTCGACCATCATCTCGTCCGGTTCGTCCTCGTGGTCCGAAATCAAATTCACAACCACTGGGGCCTTGGGAACGTTCTCCACAATCTGAACACTGCTATCGGAGTCAACATGTACTCGAATTCTTCAGAAGCAGACATTTTCTTTTCTGGAAAAAGTACCATACTATATATATATATATGTGTGTGTGTGTGTGTGTGTGTGTGTGTGAATATTTAATTAACTTAAACAAGAACATCTATACTTCCAAAATTTTACCATCTACTTTTTGTTATTTCCCTTGGCGTGCTTGGCTAGGCGATTCGGGACTTCCCCGTACAATCCAGTTGTACGTTTTTCCTTTCTAATATATTTTTCGTGTTTGTTTTTAAGAAAATATATTTTTTCTCTTTCGAACCAAAAAACCGGTTATAGTCTAAATTTTTCCAAAATACTAGTTCGCTATAACCTTGGCTCGGATACCATTTCTGTCACACCACGACAACGGCGGAAACACGTTGTGTGGACGCGAAAGAGAAATGTTTCATAGCCAAGATTAAACAAATACATAATAAACATTCATTAGACGGCGGAAAGTATTTTGTTTAGGTACATCTCCCAAAATGTAGTTTTTAACAAAATAAGGATTTTCAACTATTTCCCAATCCCATAGGAAATATTAGTAAATCCCTAAGAAAAGTCCGCCTCGTCTTTATTTCGCCCGCCTTATCCATTTCACGCCTTCACATTCTTAGTTACCTCAAAGACATGTTAGGGAAAACGTCAATATATAAATATATTGGCGAGTTTCACAGGTTTTGACACACAAATAAATTAACGTTCATTTGTAAATAAGTGCACATAACGAAATAAGAAATGTGCTACATATAACATTAGGGTAAGTAGTCCTAATACCGATGGATTCCCTATGAGCCCATAACCAAAACCAGACTACTTTACATTGCCCCGCAAGTTGTTTACATGGTAACAACTAATTTAGAATATCGTCGCACCCCATGGTTTTTCCGTGTTGATCGCTAATCAACCGGGTGGGTCTCGTCAAGAACCAAAAGTACTATTCCCATATTCTATGGCTACATCCCTTTGTATAAATGGTTACGGTTAACTGCAGAGAATTCACCTCCCATGTGACTTTGCCGTTATCCATGTGCCCATTTTTTGTACCATTTCATACTTTCATATGTTACCGCACATTTAATACTTTCTTACTTACATATATTTCCCCCGAGTTTAAAAACATTAAAACAGAAAAGGGGCCGTCAAAACTCACCTCAAGCGTGTCACGAAATCAGAAAATAGTCTTTGCCAAGTCCAATGTGAGACCACCTACACGTGTCCTAATTTAATAAGGCGCCGGTCTCAGAGTGTGTGTTTTACTGGCAAGTTGTCCTTCCCCAACTCCCGACACCACGTTCACATATTCGGTTTAATTAGGAATATACCCTAGTCTTAGGTCCGTTGGTGATGCTTTATCCCGTTACAAGTTTCACTTAATCTTATAATATAACCGTCAGTATTAATTACCAAGTTAGTTGGTTTCGTCATCACGAACCCCGATCATTGCCCGTTTTCCTTGCACGTCATGATCTTTAAATATATTTATCAATATGTATTTGCTAACTTGTATTAATATTTCGTTACATCTTCTGACTCGACTCACTTTTAATATATATTTATTTCCCCATAAAAATAAATATACAAAGATCTTGTCAAACGAGATTCATTTCATGTTAAGTATTTATTTTTCTCATAAGTATACATATACTTATAATAACATACTTAACTTATTTTATTTCTTACAAATTCTTCCATTTTACTTCCAACACATAGGAACGTGTTTATGTATATTTTTCACCCTTTATCATCCTTACATATATTTTGTTCACAAAGTATATACTTATTTTCTTACTTGGAATAATTAGTCCGTAATCGCCGCAATAATGTATACTCGTATCTTGTAGGAAGTTATACTTGTATACTTATCCGTCCGATTAACTTTTTGTCCGATTTATACTTTGTTCATTTTACACTTTGTCCGATGGCTCGCCGCATTAACATACGTCTGCTTCCCCGATTTCTTAGCTTATATATATATATAGGGCAATTATAACACTATAACAAAAATGGGTTTTTAGTACACACAAAAGCGTCCTAAAATGTTATTTTATAGGACCTTTTATTTAACAGGACCAACGGTAAAAGCGTTTCATGTAAAGGGGTCGTAATAAGTCCCGAAACTTAAAAAGCGTCCTAATATCTCAAATAAGATTATGAAACCAATTTTATGGTCACATAATATGTCTATGAACATCCCAAAAAAACTCCTAATAAAGACATATTAGGACACTTTTACAATGTTCTAACATATGCTTACCTACTTTTAATACACATACAAGCGTCCTTAAATATTAATTTATAGGACCCTTATGAGGTAACATTATAGGTATTTTAGCACCAAGAAAAGGGTCCTAATATCTCAAGTAAGAATATGAAACCAATTTTATGGTCGCATAAAACAACCCATATAGCGTCCTGAGAAAAGCATATTCGGACACTTTTACAATGTTCTAACAAGTTTAATAGGACAAAATTACAAGTCATATAATACAACGCTTCACAATTTTACGATATGGTTATGGACATCTAAATAATGGTTTTTATTATACAATAAAAAGACCATCATGATATAAAATTCTACTGAATTGTCTATATATCATCAACTTATGAAAGAAATAAAACTTTATTATATTTCAAATACGCATATTCATAACAAAAACACTAAACAAAAATAAGTTATAGCATTATCCAACACAAAGTCTTGTAACATTTAACAAAGAAATTAAAAGCAATGAAAGTAACAAGCAGCATAGAATCCTGAGTCATCATGCGTCCTCAATCCTCACGGACTACCTACAAATAAACCATCCATGTATAAGCATTAGGTTTCAGATTATTAAATCTAGTATTATTATCCGTGCATTGCAGCGGAGCGTATCGAATACATTACATGTTCTGGATAAGACGCGTAAAAACATAACAAGTTGGGATGATTTTTTGGCTACAATCATACTAAGATGATCAACAAACATGAACCAAAGAGTAGTAACTAGGAGATGATTTACTTTCTATCCTGAAGCGTTATCTTTAGCATGTTTTTTGCCTGCTACATTACGAATGGCTGATAACCTCTTCATAGAATAAGAAAAAAATTCTATTAGACCGAGTGTAGTGGTGAGGGGTTTTCCATGTGGAGGAAGGGGATTGGTTCAAGACTTTCACGCCCAAAATCAAGCGTTAAAAATTCCACGCTCAGGAACAAATATGGCCCAAAACGCCCGGGCCGGTGTTTGGGGCGTTTTGGTGGCATTCCACGCCCATTTCATCTCTCCACTACACCTGGTCTTATGCTAGTTAATGTGGAGATATACATGTTCACAAAACATGGTTGCCAATGCATGGCTAAAAATTATTGCAAACAACAAAGTAACTATAGTGTGATAAAATAGTATTCAGTACCTTACGAAATGATGTCACCTCTTCAAATTATTGCAAACAACAAAGTAACTATAGTGTGATAAACCGTTACTGATGACATGATTGCATAATACAAGTAGATGCAACTTAGAGGGTGTTTGGGATTGAGTTTGGAGATGCAAAAGTGCTTTTGGTCAAAAGTGCTTATTGGCTTATGACTTTTTGAAAAGGAGTTTTAAAAAAAGTGTTTGGATTAGCTTTTGAGATGAGAAACGTCAAAAAGTCAATAAATTGTTGTTTTTTAAGTGTTTCGCTTAACTTATTGTGAATATTGGTTGTATGGATGGTATATTTGTAATTTTTTCCCAAAAGCCAAAAGCCAGGATTTCTAACTTTTCAAAAACAGCTTTTCCACCCTTAAAAGTTAAAAGCCAAAAGTCAAAACAGAAAGTGCTTTTGGGTTACACAAACAGCTTATTGACTTATTGGCTTTTTGGAAAAGCCAATAAGTCAATAAGTTGTTTTGAAACTCAATCCCAAACACCCTCTTAAAAGGGTAAAGATCTCTAATGCACAAGACAAAAGCAATAAAAAATTTAATATGACTATCGTAATGTCATTTTAATTTTTCTTATAACCATACATATTTTGGAAGTCTAACTATAAAACAAATTAGTAAAGTTTTATTTTCTGTCCCATAATTATTGACTTAGTTAGGAATTACAAATGTTTGATTTTAAAAGTATGGAATTTACCAACTCAATATACTAGTAAATGTGTTCAAACAGTTCTAAACAAAACATATTATTACAAAGATCAAGCCATAAACTTGTTAGTTAGTAATAAACTTGATCAACTTGAGGGCATCTTCTTGTTTTGTATTCATAAAAATTGCAGCTCTTTGAAGCCTTTTATCATATAGTTGGTGTGCAGGTAAATATGATTAGCCTCAAAGAATGCTATATCAAACAAAGGTAAAACTAAAACAAGACAAAACAAAGAAAATAGATAACGTCATTCTCAAAATGCAGTTTTCTAATCCATATTACTTGATATTCATCCAACATTAGCAAAAAGACTAATAGAAAAATCTAGATTTAAAACCAAATATATAAGAAACAAGACGAACCGTTAGAAATGAAGACTGAACCGTGCGAACGAGATGAAAAAGAAGTAGAAACCAATAAACCTGGATAAAAATAAAAATATAAATCTTCAGATCGTGCAAAGATGATTAAATAATAAGAAACTTAAGAAAGTTAGATCAAGCACTAATCATCCATGTATTCTTCTTATTTTTGATAACATACACTCTAAGACGAATGTATCTAAAATTGAGTTGCCGCCTTTGCTGAATATCAATTGTAACTTTGGTGGAATATGGAATTGTGATTTTGAGAGAATGCAAACTTTTAGGGTTGACAAAAAAGGGGAATATAAACCATTTATTTTGGGAGAGAAATAATTAAATTTTGGAGAGAGCGGGAATATAAGTTATATTTGGCCTTTTTAGGAGAACCTTAAAAAGATTAGTTTAAGAAGAATTTGAAAAAACCACCCACCATTTGGTGGAATGGTATATGGAAATGAAGATAAGAGCTTTAAGCCATTTGGTCTCAAGTTCGAATCCGATCCAAAGGGGTTTTACTGCAGTGGGCCTTTGGGCGGCAGATATTTCCTCGAATTGGTGGCTTGGTGGATAGTTGAGTGTATTAAAATTCATTTTCCCTTATTTTAACAACACAAGTTATCTACTCTAGATTACACTAAATATTACAATAAACTCCTTCGACCTATGACTAAACTTAGGATCTCCCCTTTAAGAGGCATATACCTTTACCAAGTGAGCTAGTCCCCTATTAGCTTTCTGAAATCTTTTTATTATTTCCTTTTCATCGTATATTTACTCATATGCCTAAATTAATTTATTCGATCAAGTTGTTTAATCCTATTAAAGAATACAAATTTTGGATACCAGGTGTAATATATATATTTGTTGTAATGTATCATATATGAAGCATACTCTTTTAAGTTTTTAAAATTGTTTGCCATTCTTTGATCCAACCAAGTTTTCACCCCTATTATAAAAATTCTTGGACTTTCGCTTCCCATAAATGAGTATAAAATCATTTAAATATCACAAATACCAAAACAATAATAAAACAATAATGAAAGTAGTTTTCTATTTGTAAATCAAAATTACTATTTTTTTTTGTTAGTTTTCATTGAATTACGGAACGTGCCTTTAAAAAAAAGTTGCATTTAAGTTTTAAACGATACAACCATTTTTACAAAATTTGCAAATTTCAATAAAATTTGCAGTCTTTCAAGATAAAGGTTGAACTTTCATAAAAATATTGTAGTTTTTAATCAAAAGGTTGCTGAACCATTAAGCAAAAAGGTTGCATTATATCTTCTAATGCAACCTGAATGGTTAATAGGCTCTGAATGGTTAAGAGCTGAATCATTCAGCATCCCTTATTAGCTTAATGGTTTAGCACTTAATCATTCCATTCAGATGCTAAAACAAACAGTCTAAATGCTGGATGATTCAGACCTGAATGGTTGAGAGACAAATTAAGAGGCTACCAAACAGCCCCTAAGTGTTAGTGTCCTATTAAGTTATGTTATAATAAAACTCTTGCCAATAAGCATCCTATAAAACTCATGTTTTATGACTCAAATATGATGTGTCCTATTATGGTGTATTATAATAACACCACAATGATTAAAAGTCCTATAAAGGTTAAAGGTATAAGAACCATGTGTCAAGTGTCCTATTAAGTTATGTTTTAATATGACTTCGACTAGAAAGGGTCCTATAACATCGAACATTTATGACTTAACTACAAAGTGTCGTACTAAGTTATGTTATAATAGGACCATTGGTGATCAAGTGTCCTATTACATTACCACATAATGGGACACCAACAAGCAAATGTCTTATAAAATACTTTATTAGGATCTACATTTTAAGTGTCTTATTAAGTTATATGATAATAGGACCCCAAAGAATCATCCATCATATTAGATAGCTTTTTAGGACACCGGTTTAGTAGCGTATATTATAAAAGGACCCCAAAAGTTCATCCGTCCTATTAAATAGGTTTTAGGACCCTATTTTATAAGCGTCCCACACAAAAGGTCCTTAAAAGCCATTTTTGTTGTAGTGTAAATAGAGGGGATGGTTCAATAGAAAACTCATTTTATTGAGAGAACTCGAGAACTTTATATTACATATGTGCAATATATCATATATTGCATATGTGTAATATATATTGCACATGTGTAATATATCATATGTTACACATGTGTAATATATATTACACATGTGTAATATATGATATATTGCACATGTGTAGTATATATTACACATGTGCAATATATCATATATTGCACATGTGTAATATATATTACACATGTGTAACATATGATATATTACGTATGTGCAATATATGATATATTGAGTGTATTACATATGTGTAATATATATTACACATGTATAACATATGATATATTACACATGTGCAACATATGCAATAGTAATATATTACACAAGTGTAATATACAACATATGATATATTACATATGTGTAATATAGAGTTCTCGAGTTCTCTCCCTAACTATGAGTTCTCAATTGAACCTTCCCCTATAAATAGAATACTAACTTTTGTGAAAACTCTAAGAATCCCATCTAAGGGACCTCATTGCTCCACATCATGTCTTCTCCATTTTAGCTCAAGGGTAGTTTGGGTAAGTTATATCTCATCTTTTCATGCCCTCTCTCTACTCCTGACACAATTTATCCTTTTTCTTGATAAAGATAACCTCTCTCATATATACCCACCAAGATACAAAACACTTTCTCCCAATCATATTTCGCCATTAAACACTTCTCCAAAAAACACCATTTATCAACAAACTCTAATCAAGCTTACCTTATGAATCTGGTTAACCGATAGAGGGCTTTTGAAGATAAAAACAAGTCACGAGAGATATCGGATTTGTACTTCCAGATCTAGGTAACCACCACCGCAACCCAGATCTGGTGAAAGCGGCCCACGAGAGACTAGCGGTGACATGATGCTTTATGGTTCTACACAGAAACATATATTTTTAACTTCCTGTGTGTGACACCCGCCACTGAGCCAGATCAAAATCTGTACACTCCCTAGTCAACGTTTAATTTTCCATGCATTATTCATGACATTTTATATGCATAAGTCCCCCGAGATAGTCTAGCAATGTCCGAACAAGTATAATTTCACCCGTATCAACGAATCTTGGTGACACAAATCTATATGTTTACAAGTAACTTTCCAAAATCATGTATAGATGCCCATTTATTTTACAATATAATGGGAAATATCATGAGCTTTATGTATAAAGTCTAGTGTTTATTCAACTAGCATATCAATACATGTGTGTACATGTGTACATGTGTACACGACACTCACTATATATATATATATGTTACGGCTCATATATATATATATATGAACATACAAGTTCATTTATAACTAGCATTACATATTCTTTCTGTTCCATGAACTAACTAGTTCTTTTATAAACTTAACCATTTTTGGTGAAACACGTGATAACACTAGTATTTATGAAAACTACCAGCCAAAGATGATCACCACCACTTAGTTTAATGTGTTATTTTCTACTAAACACTTGGAACATCATCAATGTAGTGTCATGTCTTATTATTCTTTCTAAGACTATTAAATACAAGATTTGGTGGCTTAACCATATAAGGTAATATTCCTTAAACACCTAAGATCAAGAATGTTGGTTTACCCCATTTGTAAAAGTCCACTTTCCTTCCTCCTTCCTTTCTTTTTTTTTCGGTCGAGAACCCCCCCCCCCCATATATCATATTTTTTTTCTAATACATCGCATGCTTGTTTAAACCTCTAAGAATCCCCATGTGTTGTTACATTAGCTTTAGTCTTGTTAAGTTAAACATCATCATGGAGTGTAGTCAACCATAAGATGTGATTAAGACAGATGATTTGCTAGCAAGATTTGAGACAAAAGCAAGATCATTAACCAAACATGGTAGGATTCCTTTAATCACCAAGAACTATGAATGATTTGTACCCAAAATACTTGCCACCTTCTTTCCCTCTTCTTTCCCCAAACCGTCGCCCCATATACCCCTCTAATCTTTTTTTTAATCATAATCAACCTCTATAATCACATGTGCTTATTAGTCCCATAAGTTGACATTCATGTGTGGTCAATCATGATTAGAATCCACCCAACACCAACACAAGATTAGTCACCCTCCATGACTTGATTTAGACACTAGATTTGTCACTAAGATATGGAACATATGGAGATTACTAGCCTAATAAGGAAGGATTCCTTAATCACCGAAATCCATAGAAGTTGACTTACCTAAATTGTTGATCATCTTCCTTGCACCTTCTCATTTCCACCTCTATATAAGGAGGCATTGGGTGCTCATTTCACCACACCACAACTTCTCGTGCTCTCCCTCTCTAGTTCGAAACACACACACACACACACAACACAAGTTTTAGGAGCAACAAAGAAGTTTTAGCATTTTGCTTTCTATCTTGGATCCACTAGGAGGTATAAACCTTAACCTAGTTACTCCTTTACTTTATTAATTATCACATGGCTCACCTTAGTTCCTAGTTAATCATTTACAATAAAACATCACCATAGATGACAATGCATGTATGTATGCGTGAAATACACACACACACACACACACACACACACACACACACACATATATATATATATATATATATATATATATATATATATATATATATGCACGTGTGTATATGTGTATGTATAGATGTATAAGAAGTTAAGTTATCATGTTACTTTACTTAGGTAGTGAAAACAAAGTCCATTTGTATGCATATGTTACAGACTATAAGTTTGTGAAAACATATGTTACAGACTATAAGTTTGTGAAAACATATGTTTTTGTTGTGGGGGTAAAATTTATTATATGTTTTTATGAGATAATTTATGAAAACATATGTTTTTGTTGTTAGCGTATAATTTATTATATGTTTTTGTTGTTAGTGTATAATTTATTATATGTTTTTGTTGTTGAGGTATAATTTATTATATGTTTTTTTGTGAGATAAGTTGTAAAAACATATGTTTTTGTTGCTGGATTATGTTTTAGTAAAAACATGTTACAAAAAACATCAGTTATTTGAGGCTTAAAACATGGTAACTAGTTTGTTTTTAAAATTTGAATTTTTTAGAGAAACTATGTTAATAAATTTGAATTTTTTTTACGCCCCACTTACGGTGCGCGCATATAATGTATATATGTTTGGCCCTAGGGGGGCAAAAGTAAAGTTGCACTAGTTTTAACGTTATTTTACTAATTTCGTGAAAATAACGTTAAAAACGACGGACGGTTAATCATGCATCATGTGGTGGCGTGGATAGCCAAAAGACAAAGGGGTACATGCACCGATCGGGTTTGTCCCGATTGCTAAGTGTTCTGTGTCTTATGTCCAAGTCTTGATACCAAACCACATCGAGCCAGGGGTTTCACTAGAAGCAACCTCTCTATTCTTAGGGGTAGAGGTAAGGTTGTCTGCATCTTACCCTCCTCAGACCCTACCTTAGCTTTGCTATAGGCAGGATTAACTGAGTATGATGATGATGATGATGATGATGATGATGATGATGATGATGTTAATAAAATTGGAGAGATGAGAGAGGAGAGAGAGTAGTAATGTTTTGTATTTAGACCATTTTGCCCATTTTGTATCTTTTATTATTAACTTTTTATTAAAATAATCTAAATAATTTACAACCTTTGATCTTATAAAATGGATGGTTAAAATGAGGGTTTAATTGGTTTTCTTATCTGGGGAGGGTTTTCATTTTATCCCTCCTATATATGTGTGTGTGTGTGTGTAGAGGATCTGGTAGGAAAATTGTTTTGTGTAGGAAGTGTTTCCAACTGTTGGATTAAATCTAATTAAAACTTAAGATGATGGGCATTTTAGACTTTTTAACCATTTTATTAATTATATCAATCCCACTTTTTTAGCAACTTCCTCTAGTGATTATGGGGATTTATTATCCTTAAATAACTAATTATTCTTTCTTTTCAACTTGATTCATAACATCTTCTTAATTCCTACATGATCTCAGTATCTTTTATAATAATCAGATTTAATCTTCATCTTCTTATAATAATCAAATTATTAAACATACGCAAATCAGTAGTGTTTTTAAACACACGTAAATCAGTAGTGTTTTTAAACAGACGCAAATCAGTAGTGATTTTAAACAGACGCAAATCAGTAGTGTTTTTAAACAGATGCAAATCAGTAGTGTTTTTAAACAGATGCGAATCAATAGTGTTTTTAAACACGATGCAAAACAGTGTTGTTTTTAAACAAAGGCAAATCAATAGTGTTTTTAAACAGATGCGAATCAATAGTGTTTTTAAACAGATGTGAATTAGTAGTGTTTTATAACACTGCTAGTTGGAGGTTTAAAACACGTGCAGAAGTTGGATTGAAGATGACTATAAAATATGAATACAAACCGGTGCGTAAGATATTGTGGGTGTTATTGCGTTTTCTTTTGGAATATGAATTGAGTTTGAATGTAGGAGAGAGAGAGAGCAATGAATATTAATTATCTATAATAATATTTAGATGAGAGAGAGAGAGAGAGAGTCATTAATGTAGGAGCATTAAAATAGTTTCCAAAACACTTTGATACAAATGACTTTGATACCCTCAAATTAAAACACATATTGACGATCTTACCCTTAATTCCTATAATATATTAATTAAATTTTAAACACATCCCATCTTTTAATCTTCACCATCCATCTTTATATATAATGGTTGAAAACACTTCCTACACAAAACCATTTTCTTACAGGAACCTCACCCTATATATATATATATATATATATATATATATATATATATATATATATATATATATTGTAGGAGGGTGGGGTTAGGATACAAAAGATGTGTTTTGTAAGAAGGGTGAGAAGGAAAAATGACCATCGGGTCAAAGTGATGGATGGATGAGATTAAAGGAGTGGCAATTTTGTAAATTGTGTTATAAGATTATTAAATAACTTTATGACGTGGGGGTAGTAATGTAATAACACACATTCTCATTTAAAAACACTCATTTAATAAAACCCTCTCTCTTCTCATTTAATTTACCTCTCTCTCTTTCTTTCTTTCTCTTTCTTCCTCCTTCTTTTCTCTCCCTTAACGATTATTCTCTTTCTTATTGTTCCTCTTTCATGAAATTGATACATACAAGGGCCGATGGAGTAGTAGACATCTTGATAATATGGTATATTTTAGTATGTGGATAAACATGAGAATAAATGCATCTTGATAATATTGATAATTTAGTATGTGGATAAACGTGAAAACAAATTTATATTAAAGGTTCGGTGCTCTTTACATTTATCATTAGAGCAACATAAAACACACACACGCATCACATCAAACGCCGTTTGTATTTGTTTTATATATACGATTATGACAGCTTCTGGCATAAGCTATCGACCCCTCACTCATACATATATTATGCCTTCAGTCCTTCACACAGTCATAATATTGTGTTTTATGTTCACGGGTAGTGTTTTGTTATAAGAATGGTGTGATGTTAAAACACACTGTTTTTACATTTGCTTGTATATTTTTATTTTATGCAGAAAACAACTACGAGGGTGAGAGAATAAAACACAATTGATGAGATTTGAATATAAAACACAACACTAGTTAGATTATGACAAACCAACGTAAAACACACCACTATGGTCTGGTTGTCTTCTATAACTCGCAAAATATAAACATATAACCCAGAAAACTTGTGAATTATAGAGAGGAGATGAAAACCAAATTCCTATAATAACTCACTAATTAAAATTAATAAATTAATTGATTTGTGTATAATTACCTAATTAACCTTTAGATTAATTTACCTTAGTGCCACATGTCGTCTTGAGGGTCCTTCTTACCCTTCTCCCAATTTCCACCCTTTGTACCAGAGCCCTTATCTATTGTAGGAAATCATACTTCTTACCGGTGTACGCATTTTCCTACTTTCGAAAATAAATAAATATATTTATTGAAAATGTATTAACTTGGGTGTTTTATTCCTAAAAATTCTTACAACACTTTTACACCCCATAAATGTAAAAATCCTCATTTTTATATAAAACATCCCAAGTTATTTAAATTACCATTTTGCTTTCAAAAAAAATGTTAGTGTTTATATTTTCCAACACTTATGGTAAATTTATATTTTTATAGAATACTTTTTATAAAAATATCATTATTAAAAAATAAAATATTTGTGTAAGTTTCCTTACTTTTGCAAAAGCAACCCTTTTAGAATCTAAGGTGTTGTTTGTTTTTTCTTCAGGAAAAGGTCTGCAGTCTGCGGACCACATCTGCAGACATCTGCAGGAGAAGAGGTGGACCAAAGGTCTGCAGTCTGCAAGAAGAAGACTGTTTGTTTGTTAATGTCTGCAGACTGCTGAAATAAACTGAAATTTAAATAAACTGATTTTTTACAGCAGTCTGGTGGTAGACGGTGGTGGTGGTGGACGGTGGTAGGCGGTGGTGGTGGTGGACTGTGGTGGTGGTAGACGGTGGTGGTCGTGGGTGGTGGTGACCGTGGTGGTGGACGGTTGTGGTGGTGGACGGTGGTGGTGGACCGTGGTGGTGGTGGTGGACGGTGGTGGTGGTGGGTGGTGGTGGACCGTGGTGGTGGTGGACCATGGTGGTGGTGAACGGTGGTGGTGGATGGTAATGGTGAACGGTGGTGGGTGGTGGTGGACGGTGGTGGTGGATCGTGGTGGTGGAAGGTGGTAGGTGGTAGTGGTGGTGGTGGATCGTGGTGGTGGGTGGCGGTGGTAGTGGTGGGTGGTGGTGGTGGACCGTGGTGGTGGAAGGTGGTAGGTGGTGGTGGACGGTGGGTGGTGATGGTGGACCGTGGTGGTGGGTGAGGCGAAGAGAAGTGAAGAAGACCTTTGAAGACCTTAGAAGACTTTGGAACAAGTCTGCACCAAGAAGAGGTCATGAAGACCTTTTTGAGTGAAAGGTCTTCCAAAAAACAAACAATCTGCAGACCCCAAACGTCTGTGCGCGTCTGCGTGGTGCAGACAAAAGAGGTCAGAAGTGCTTCTGAGCAAAAAACAAACAGCAGTTAACTTTTCATTCTTAACCTTTTACTTTTCAAAGTTACATTTTTCAACATAAAGTTTACAAAATCACGTTTTACACCCATGGATTTTCCAAAGTTACTTTTCAAACCTCTATCTTTACAAAAGTTACATATTATTCCCAAGACTTATAAAAATGACAATTTCTATGACGACTAGTAAACTTGAACATGTCAAAATTTAAAATAAGTGTTCTTTTCATTATCCAACACTTTTATTAGTCTCATATGGCCATTTTAAGTCTACTAACATGATAGATTTAAGTCTTGGAGTCCATTTGTTCATACTTGTATTTCTAAAGTCTACAACTTCTTTTTTATGATTTTAGCTTCATTACATTTTGTTACAAATATTTAATGTTCAAATAGTTCCATTAGTCATAATATGATGATCAAAACCATTTTTAGGTATATTAGGTGTTACTTTATGTTTTTCATCCAAAACAACTTAAAAAAAATACTAGAACATACAATATTTTTGTAACAAAATAACATCACCAACCACCTTAAAACTCATGTTTATGACCATCTTTGTAAACGTTTCATTTCATTTTTAGAAAACACACAAAACTTTGTTTACAACATTTGGTTAAAATCACCCCAAAAACAACTTGCAAGTTAAGCACACAAATAAATAAAACTTATTCAAGATGAGTTTTAAGAAACTTACTACTAGCACAAGGCTAGAGAAGTCACAAAAACACTAGATTATGGAGGGGTTATGTGTGTCTTCCAAGGGTGATGCTCCAAGCACTTGTACACACTTGATTTAGGATTAGAAATGAAGTGATTTTAAGTTTAATTAACTTGAAAATGTAAATGGGAATGGGGTATGGCCTCTTGTCCATGAGTTTTGATGGGTAGGAGATAGTTTTTTCCTTTCTTTTCTTGTGTGGTGATGGAAATTAAAAACAAATGAAGGTTTATATGGTGCATCCTTTACATAAAAGACATGGTTCATAAGCATGCTCAAAACATAATGATGATCCATGTCTTCTAGCCAACATTTTGGTGGCTAAAGATGGTTAAAGGGGCCGGCCTAAGGTGGCCAATGTGGGCCCCACTCTTTTCCAAAATATCTCACAACTATGTTGGTAGGATTCAATGCTTTCGGTTAGGGTTTTTCGGGTGTTTATGCGTTCTTATTATGAGCTATTCTGGACATGTAATTAACTCCCAATTACCCTTAAACATAGCCTAGTTTAAGTATTGGTAAGTTATTTAGGCTCTTACCGGGTGAAATTATATATTTTACGCGCATCGGGTGCGATACGTGAACTTTATTCGCTACCGTGAGATTTTAATTTGGAGTTTTTATTTATAGTTTTGGGGTTCCAAAACACTTTATATTTCATAAAAATACCCTTTGTTTTATATCCCGATCATTCGGGATCGTTTTTGGTTATTTAATTTTCGCCGGGTAATCACCAACGTCCGTTTCAGACTAGTTTATTCTTATGCGATTCCTTCGCACTTCTAATTAAACTAAGTCATTCCTATGCCATCTATTGGACTCGCTATTTTCCGAATACTCAATTATACTTAATTTATATTAATTCTTGCTTAGAACAGTTAATTACATATATTAATTACGTATGGATTTACCTTAATTTTGCCGAACGTCACAAAAATGGTTAAAATGAAAGGTAAATATGTATATATATTAAAAGTAAATTGGTTTTTTTTAATTTTCAACGGTCTCATAGCCGTTAGCGGATGCAACCAAGGTCATTGGTTTCCGCTCACATACACGGCCACGTGAGTTAGTTGTACGTGGTGGTCGCGAGCCACATAGCTCATGGGCTCGCTAGCGACCGGTCATTCACGAGTCACAACCAATAGCCTTACAGTTATACGTTGTGGTAGTTGATAGTTCTCTCTCCCATGTAAATATATCAGCCACATGATATGTTTGCGTAGTTATAATTACGTGACAACCAAAATCAATAATTTGAATAGAAAATTTCAATTGTATTATTGATATGCTCAGAAGTCAGTTCTTACTAGTACGAAACCCACGCGATGCGGCGACAACGACACTTTGCCTTATGATACTCATTTCTTATTTGAATAATATTTGTTGTGGCATGATTGTGGTGGATATACGTCATAAGTGCTACACATGTCTAGTAACTAACAGATTTAGCATTTAAATTATCAAGTACTTTAAAAAACCATTGATGTAATAAACTAACATGTGAATAAAGAAAACTAAGTCTTAAACCTAAAAGTTCAAAACTCAGTCCTAAGTGTGAAATACCTAATTCATGATGATCAGATCAATCTAGTCATACTCCTTCCAAATCTGATTAATTCCATCCATAATTTCATACCACGATTCGACATCAAGGGTGATCCTTGAAATTCTTGTATCACACAATGTTTAATTGTTACATCTTTTAAGGATTAAAACAAAGGAAAATATTTAATCATTGTAAAAAAAATACCTATTAATCTGACACAGAAACTGTGAGGTAATGTGTAGACATTGGGTTAGGATTTAACTTCTGATCAACCTTCATATTCTTTGCTATGTGGTCTTTGGATCAATCCATTCTATTTGAAAGGACTGAATTAAATTAAAGCAAGTCAATCAATAACTAAAAACCAAATGAAATAGTTAAGCATATGAATAAGCTAACCTATTATTGAAAAACGATTACCAGTATTGGTTTTAAAAATACATTTACCGGCATTGGTTCAGTTCATCACGGTACCGTCACTCGCTATATCTTGTGATAAAAAACACTTTTTGATACAACTTTTTTCAACTAAATGTATACCGGAATGTTGAAAAAAAATAAATAAATTATAGTGTTAAAGACGTATATTATTTAGAATATAAGGTATGAGATTGAAACTTAAATAAAAATGAAAAATTAATTAAACCACTATAAATAAAAATGATCTATCTAAAAGGAAAAGATTAAATTAAAACAACTCAATCAATAATTGAAAACAAATGAAATCGCTTTAGCATATGAATAAGTTATCTCCTGCTTCTTATTCAATGGCCACTTTCTTTAACGTTTTGCTTGTTATATCAAAATATTTATTTAGTTCATAGCTATTTAATATATTATTTGGGTACAATCACTTATTTAGTCTATGAATCTACCTAAAATGTTAATATATAATAATATATCTTTTCTTTATATATAATAAAGTATGAGTTTTAGATAATATTTGGATGCATGACTTGTTTTTATGATAAAAAAATGAATGCTAAGTAAAAATTATCATAATAATGTTAATATCAAGACACTAATAATTCTGATAATAAACAATGATTATATAACATTTAGTTAGCTTTTTAACATCTAATCTATTATCTACATTATCTTATTAAGGAGGAGTGATGACCAACATGGTCATTTTCATCTCTATACAACTTAAGAAGCAACATGTACAACATATTTAAGCTCACTTGATAAGGGTAAGATAGAAATGTTGGTGACAATTAAGACACATTAGAGGGTAATCTTGACATTTCACCCTACTCCTCCTTTGTAATATCAAAACAAATTTACATTTGTACCCTTGATTTCCCTCCTGCTCCCCAAACAATGATGGTTACTCCTGTGCTATATCATTCAATCGGCCATTTAATTGACCATTCAATCGCTCATCCTTATCTCTTCCACGTCTCCTCACTACCCTCATCAATTTTTGGTTTTATTTCCTAATTGAATGCAAAGATTGAAGCATCATGCGTTTTTAACTTCAGAATATAATTGTGAGGCTGTGGTAGTTCTGTCATTGCTATGAATGATCTCTTTCTCTCACCCTAGTCTTCTATCAATTCTTTCACGATTGTTTGATTTGGTGTGTAACATTTTGGTTTGTGTTTAATCTCTCATTCATAGGCAATCACAATCGCGGTCGCAATCGCAATGCCCTAATTTTGTTTTTATGTTATTCAAGCACCACAACTTCGAAATTAACTTACCAAATGGAGCAGGTAAACCACTTTGGTATGTCCTATACATATTAATTAAAAAAAAGATGGCATCTTTTCTCTCGCAATATCGTTTAGTCTACAATCTTTGGTTGTGACCGAGAAGGCTTAACTATATTAAAGACTTGGATGTGTCTTTTTCTTGAGGTAGGATACTTACTTGGATGAAATGTATCATAAAAGTTATTGTATTTTACCATATATTAACCATTAATAGAATGTCTTGTAGTCTAGCATGTTCTTTGTTTTATTATGTTACTAGATATTTGCCCGCGTTGACACGCAGTTCAACAACGTACGATTATTTGGAGTAGTATAACGTATAAGAAAAATAAAGTAGAAAAATTTTATTAAAATTTAAAAGCAACGAATACACATTTATTCAAATATCGCTGAAAATTTCCTTATAAACCACATTTTTTGTTTTAGTCATCACTTTCCCACCAGCATCAAGTATAAGTAACTTCACGCCTGCCCTGCTTTTAACTCTTGACAATGCGACATAAAGCTGGCCATGTGAGAATACAGGGTTTCTTAAATACAATCCAACCTGAATAAGGCGACTTAAATGGTATGTGTTAAAAATAGACTTATGGCATATTCAACAATAAGAAAGTAATAAAAATAAAAATAAGAAACTAACTACCACCTAAATTTCACAATTTAATTTGACACGTCTGAGAAGATGAGCATTACCCATATCGACCCGCTAAAAAAGCTTCGAGCACATTTTATTCTATTTGACACATTTGAAAAGGCAAACATTACCCAAATCGACCCGTTAAGAAAAGGGAAGATTGCCCCAATTCACCTAGGGCCTATGTATAAGTAAAAGGAACATCAATCTAATCAAAACACCATAAACACACTGTTGGCGACTTTTACCCTATTTGACCCATTGGAAAAGTTGAACATTACCCAAATCGACCAATTTATAAGTAAACAAACATGAACCTACACCACTAAAACAACATTTTAACCGACTATTACCTTATTTGACCCGTTTATAGGAAGGAACATTTAATTAAAGTGACCCATGTATAAGTAAAAGGAGCATTACTCAATAATTTTAACCGACTATTACCTTATAGATGCTATTTATACGCTAAAAATAGTAATGTGACAAATCAAATAATTCAGCATTTATTTTGTGTTTAAATGTCTTTAATTTTAAAAACTGGATTTTTTTTTTAAATTTTGATTTTGAATGTTTAAAAATAAATTTATAAATGTATTTATATATGATTAATAATTTTATGTTTAAAGGTTATTAATTAAATGGTAATCATAATTATTAACATTAGATGTTTCCAATATTGTGTAACTCACGATAAATGCTAATTATACGCTAAAAATAGTAATGTGACAAATCAAAGAATTAAGCATTTATTTAGTGTTTAAATGTCTTTAAATTTAAAAACCGTATTCATTTTTAAATTTTGATTTTGAATGTTTGAAAATAAAGTAATTCAATTGAAAATAGACGTATTAATTGTGATGAAAAAAATTCAAATTTAACTTTGTTTATAAATGTATTTATATTTATATATGATTAATAATTTTGTGTTTAAATGTTATTAATGAAATGGTAATCATAATTATTAACATTAGATGTTTCCAAAATGGTGTAAATCATGATAAATGCTATTTATATGCTAAAAATAGTAATGTGACAAATCAAATAATTAAGCATTTATTTGGTGTTTAAATGTCTTTAATTTTAAAAACCTTTTTTTTTTTAAATTTTGATTTTAAATGTGTAAAAATAAATTTATAAATGTATTTATAATTGATTAATAATTTTGTGTTTAAAAGTTATTAATGAAATGGTAATCATAATTATTAACATTAGATGTTTCCAATATTGTGTAACTCATGATAAATGTCAATTATACGCTAAAAATAGTAACGTGACAAATCATAGAATTAAGCATTTATTTTGTGTTTAAATGACTTTAATTTTAAAAACCGTAATTTTTTTAAAATTTTGATTTTGAATGTTTGAAAATAAAGTAATTCAATTGAAAATAGACGTATTAAGTGTGATGAAAAAAATTCAAATTTAACTTTGTTTATAAATGTATTTATATTTATATATGATTAATAATTTTGTGTTTAAATGTTATTAATGAAATGGTAATCATAATTATTAACATTAGATGTTTTCAATATTGTGTAAATCATGATAAATGCTAATTATAAGCTAAAAATAGTAATGTGACAAATCAAAGAATTAAGCATTTATTTTGTGTTTAAATGTCTTTAATTTTAAAAACCGATTTTTTTTTTTAAATTTTGATTTTGAATGTTTAAAAGTAAATTTATAAATGTATTTATATTTGATTAATAATTTTGTGTTTAAAGGTTATTAATGATATGGTAATTATAATTATTAACATTAGATGTTTCCAATGTTGTATAAATCATGATTAATATCAAAATGCAAGAATTGTTAACACTAAAGAGCAAAATCATGTACCTTCTGTTGATATTTTGGATCTCCAATCCTTTTTTTTGTGCAACAATAAACTCCAATTGCTCTATGCAAGAATCTGCCAGAGTACTATTACCCTGAGCAAACAGCCTCCACCGTTGCTCACTGGTGCAACACAGTCGCTATACACCTGCAACCGCCATAAAAAAGTATTAAAAAAACAAATCAGAATTTTAAAAATGTATTAAAATTAGTGCAATAACTACAAACCAATTCCACCATCAATTCCATTCAACAACTTTCCAAACCAAGATTCATAATTATAGCAATTATAGTTAATACATTTGACTATGCAGTTAATACATTTGACTATGACTATATGGAAAGTGTACAACTAATTGTGCTATTAACTTTTCTATAATACAATCAATCAATCTCTTACCAAAAAACTCGACCCTTCTTTTTAACATCCAAGACTTTTCAAACCACCATTTATAACAATTAATTCTTATAATTATCCTTCCAAACTTTAAGCCATCAACTTAGGAAACAAATAAAATGCTAATAAATGAGACCCGAATCAACAAACAGGACCCGGACCCGAATAGCTTTCCTAAGCGGATTAATCACTAAAAAATATCCAACATTCTTTTACCTTTCATCTAATATTATGATCCTCAAGAACACCTCGAAGAACATATGAACATTCAACCTCACCCGAAGACAAACATCATCGAGCCAACATAATATCATGAAGAAATATATAATACACGGGAAATTTTCGTGTTTTTGCTACTGAGAAAACATGAAGGATCATATCACAAATCTGAAAACCATCAACAATACGAAAAAAAAAGTTTAATATTAGTATCTGAATGAAATATTAGAATCTAAATAGGCGACGATCAGAGAAAAAAGAAAGACCGCCGATCATTCATCGCTTAAATCTGAAAATAATTACAAAAAACAACAATATATAAGAGGAATCGTATGAACAAAGTAGAAACAATGATTACCTTGAATGAGAGATAGAAGAAGATGAATGATCGGCGATGGAAACATAGAAAGAAACGGAGAAACATAAAAATCGATTAAATCTGAAAATAATTATAAGAAACAACAATATGTAACAGAAATCGTATGAAAAACAAAGAAGAAATCGTTACCTTGAATGATAGAGACGAAGAAGATGAACGATGGTGATGGAAGGTTTTGATCGGATGGAGATACACGATTGTAGAGAAGAGAGAGTTATTCTCGTGTGAGAGAGAATGATAGAGAATGATGAGAGAGAATGAGGGTAATTGATTGAGTAGGTTAATTAGATTAGGAAACTATTAAGTGATAATTGTTACCATATGTATAGATTATTACTCTATTTTTTATTTTTTTAAAAGGAACAATTTTATAAATTATGAGAAGAGGACACATGGCACAATATGGGAAGAGAGAGGAATTGAGGTGCAATATGGGAGTGCCAAGTGTCCTCATAGAGTTTGTTTTATTAGATGTATAGATTTTGTGATTATTTGAAAGCAGAAAGTGGAAACTAATATCTTTTGTATTTTACAGATTCATTTTCACATTATTTTGTATTTTGAAAGTTGTTTTTATAAAAGGCTTGATTGTATTATTAAAAAGCTTGCTCAATACATAGAATACAAGGGCTTAAATAGCCTGTACAGGTCTTGATACAATGTTTGAATGGAAAGGAAAATACTAAGGCTATGGAGAAGGCAAAATCTATGGCTATGAATAATAACAAAATGCTATCTAAAAATAACTCTAGCATATAAACAGAAACTACAATCATGGAGTCAACTACAATCATGGAGTCAAATATTCTTTTCCTTAATATGCCCCCGCAAGATGGAGGAACCATCGGAGACTCCAATCTTGGACCGTAACCGTTGAAAGGGACCCCGACCCAGTGGTTTGGTAAGCATGTCAGCAAGTTGATCAGCCGAGTGAACATGAAGAACTTTTAGCGAGCCGTTAGTGACTTTTTCTCGAACAAAGTGGTAGTCAAGTGCAACATGTTTCATACGTGAGTGATAAACTGGGTTTGCACACAGATAAGTAGCACCGGCATTGTCACAAAGTAATGTAGGGGTTTCAACTATCTTCAAACCAAGTTCCAATAAGAGATTCTGGACCCAAGAAAGTTCAGCTGCACCGTTTGCTAATGCCTTGTACTCTGCCTCTGTTGAAGATCTGGAGACCGATTTTTGGCGCGATGAGCGCCAAGAGATAATGTTAGAACCAAGATAGATGATATATGCGGTAGTGGAACGACCCCCATCGGTGATGCCACCCCAGTCGGAGTCGGTAAAAGCAGTGAGAGTGATAGGGGAACCACGGTTTAGAAATAAGCCATGGTGGATTGTACCTTTGAGGTAACGAAGAACACGTTTTAAGGCTTGCCAATGAAGTTGAGTGGGATTGTGCATGTATTGTGAGAGCTTGTTCACAGCAAATGAGATATCGGGTCGAGTGAAGGCAAGGTATTGAAGGGAACCCACTAATTGGCGATATGATGTAGGATCAACATGAGGTGAGCCATCAATAGGAGAGAGTGGTTCAGTGGAACTAAGGGGTGTGGTGACAGGTTTAGCACCATCCATTTTGAACTTGGTGAGAAGATTTTGGATATGAGCATGTTGGGATAAAAATAAACCATTAGTCGTGGGTATAACTTCTATACCAAGAAAGTGATGTAGCATGCCAAGATCTTTTAGAGAAATTTTTTTGGATAATGAGTGAACAATGTGTTGGATAAAGGTGTCACTACTACCGGTTAAGACAATGTCATCAACGTATACCAGAAAATATGAGACAATCCCATCACGGTTGTAAATGAATAGAGATGGATCCGCCAAGGATTTGCGGAAACCCAGTTCAAGAAGAAATGTGGTGAGTGCTATGTACCAAGCTCGTGGTGCTTGCTTGAGACCATAAAGAGATTTCTTCAAATGACAAAGATGGTTTGGAAAATCTGGATTTTCGTAACCCGGGGGTTGAGTCATGTAAACATCTTCATGCAAAGTGCCATGTAAGAAGGCATTGCTAACATCAAGTTGCCGAAGTGGCCAATTTTGAGACAAGGCAATAGCAAGAACTGTGCGAATTGTGACGGGTTTGCTAACTGGACTAAAGGTCTCAAAATAATCCTTGCCATATTCTTGGAGAAAGCCTTTAGCGACTAGACGCGCCTTATATTTCTCAATAGACCCATCGGGACATCGCTTGATACGAAATACCCATTTGCAACCAATGGGTTTGTGATGAGAGGGAGGGACAAGTTCCCATGTAGCATTCGCTAATAAGGCATTAAATTCAATATCCATTGCTTTACGCCAGTCTGGGTCTTTTAAGGCTTGGTTGTAAGTGGATGGTTCAAGGGTAGGAGGAATTGAGTGAGCAGTGGTGTGATTTACAAAAAGCCGAGTTGTAATATTTTGGGTTTTTCTTGCGAGTGCGGGCAGGTGGTGGAGGGGGTGTAGGAATTGGTGAGGTGTTGGTTAACTCGGTGGAAGAGTCAGAGGTGTTGGAGAGTGATTCGATGGAAGGCTCAGATGTGGACTTGGTGGGAGAGTCAGAAGTGGGCTCAGTGGAAATAGGGTTAGTGGAATGGGTTGAGGGGAACGAGTGGGCCTGTTGAGAGGAAGAAATGGGCAAGTTGAGCTGAGATGGAAATGTGGGTGAGTGGGCTGCCACAGTTGGGCCAGTGGCATCAGTAGAGGGCTGGTTGGTTGGAGGGCCCGTAGGAGTGGTAAGACACTGTTGGGCTGGTGGCTGTGATTGGGCTTGTGGTGAGGGGGTGTATGGAGTGGTTGTAGATGGCGTAGATGTTGGTGTGGAAGTGGTTGATGGATGAACCATAGGTTGGTGTAAGGAACGAGATGATGTTTGCGAGAGACCTAGAAAGGCATCAACCACTACTAGAAAAATACCCCTTTCTTGACGCGCATTGCGCGTCATAAAAGGGTGTTTATGACACACAGAAAAGTGTCAAGGAAGAACATGTCAAGAAAGGTTTATGACATGCAGGCGCGTGTCATCTTTTAATGACACGCGTTTATGACACTCCTTTATGACACGCTTTTTTGACACGCATTTATGACACACTCTTTCATGACATGCATTTACGACACACCTTTATGACACTAATTTTGCGTGTCATGTTTTTTTTTTTACCTAAAAAAAATTCTGCAAAATAACTAATAAATCTGGATTTATATTTATATTTATAATAACAAAATCAATAAATTTCAAAATAAAATTGCATATATTATATATACCACAAAAAAATTACAATTAGCATTTGTCGAATCCTACCACTAGTTACAAAAATATTGTGTCAATACATTACATTAGTCTAGACTAAACGTACGGATAACTTGAAAATGAAGGTTGCGGCATAACTAGACCACTCTTCACGAATGGCATTAATATCCGCATCCGTGTTAGCATCTACTCCTCCCCCTACCTGAGACAACAATTAAATTAATAAGATGAAGGTTAATGTTCGTGATGGTTTTAATTTCAAGACGAGAATTATTACTAACATAAACATCATAAAGTGGAGCTAGTATGTAAAAAATTATTTATTAAATATCTATCCATTTGAGTTAGGTAAACACCTAGATTGTTAAATTGATAATGTAATTCAGTTGCTTTAAAATCATATAGTTCTCATAATCATATAGGTTTCTAAAGATAATAACCATCTCAAGGGCATGCCCATTTGTTCCTAATCCTATAAAACCATATTGATTTTTTTTTAAATAAAAAAGTTGTAAAGCTTACATGTACTTAGGTATTCCGTAACAACCATCTCAGGGGCATGCCCCTTTGTCTTCGCTATTATCGATTATCTGCAAGCAAACCGGACATTCAAAAATGATTAGCATAGAAGTAAACATCAGAGAAGATGTGAACCTGCAATGCATGTTGTCTAGCATGGTATCTTTATCACCTTAATTCGTTCCGCTTCAACATTTTTATCATCATTCACAACTAAGCGCACACATCGTGACACCCTTTTACGTCAAGCCAAAGGTCTGACATGGAATATATGTGTCTTAGTAAAATAAGAATAAATGCAACATTCGTGATTGATAAGTAGTAAAAGAAATAAACATACAAAAACTATATGAAGTTTCTTCCCTCTCGGCAACATATAGCATTTAGGTTGAAGGATTAATGGAGAGGACACTAAATGCTCGTCCAACCTAAACAGTGATCCGCAAAAGTCGCAGACATCTGTACAATCTCCTGAATATACAATTGAGTTCCTAGTCTCCTAGAGTAGATGATATAACCCCTGTGTCACCTACTGTCTCCCGTTCAGCAGCGACACATGTATTTTGGCGCGCTGCTGGCTGAAGAAGTGATTAACAATATGTCATCTGAGCAGCTGTTTGATGAGCTGCCCGCGTTTCATGACAGACGGCTGAAGCATAATGAAGATGGTAGTTTTGCGTGTGGTAAATCTTACACCGACTACCCTTCTTCTACCTTAGCCTCTGGCTTTCAAATCCTATTTCTATTAATTTTAGTTTAACTCTTAATTTTAGCCTGCTAGAGTCGAAGAAGGTTGTGGGTTTGGTGTACGCACATCATCCCTAACGCTAGCGTGGGAAGAGGCGAAGCTGCCGCTTCGATTTAGAGATGGTGGCGTTGTCGACCTCGATTTGGGGCAGAGCAGTGATCGGTGGTGTGTTGGCTGACATATGTTGTTGCTGGCCTATTGTTGCAGCTGTTATCAAGAAGGGATAAGATATATGCTTTTTTTAAGAAGGGAGAAGGTATATATATCTTTTTAAGAGGCGCACATTAGCTGGTGGACGCTGGTCCTAAGAAGCGATTCAAAATGTATGTATAGAATAATTTGAATGAATTGAATTATCAATGTTAGGGTTTTGTTGGATTTGGGGTTGTGATGAGGATGAGAATGAGAGGGATATGAGAGCAGATTAGATTGAGGGTTTTGAGAATTTTTAGGGGAAGAGGGAATAAGATTATATGGAGGGAGATTAGAATTTTTTGAAAAATATATTTATGACATGAAAAGATGACACACAATATATTATAGTGTCATCTTTTCTATTTGTTGACACTAAATTCTTGACACACAAAAAACGGGTGTCATTAATTAATAAGATTTTATAAACCATGACACTTTTTTCTATGACACACCCTTTGAGTGTCATAAATGAGTGCGTGTCATAAAATGTGTGTCAAGATAGGCCTTTTTTCTAGTAGTTAACAGTGGGGTTTGGTAAGGAGGTGGTGAGAGATTTTAGTGGAAATTCATGTTCGATAAATTCCACATGGCGAGAGTGATATAATCGACGACTATTGTAATCATAACATTTGTAAGCCGATTTTGATGATGAGTAGCCCAAAAATACACATCTTTCAGAACGTGGATGAAGTTTTGATTTGGCATACGGGCGAAGCCACGGGTAGCAAAGACATCCAAATGGTTTTAATTTGGTGTATGATGGGGCTTTCTTGTAGAGAATGGAATATGGACTTTGGAAGTTTAAGATTGGTGTGGGAAGACGATTAATAAGATACACAGCGGTTTGAAAAGCATGTGTCCAAAATGAGAGAGGTAAATGTGCAAAGTGGAGAAGGGCTAAGCCGGTTTCCACAATGTGACGATGACGTCTTTCGGCCACGCCATTTTGTTCTGGCGTATGCGGAGGTGTAGTGAAGTGAGAAATGCCTTGGGCTTGTAGATAAGGAGTTAAACCTATATATTCACCACCGTTGTCGGAAAAAAAAGAAATTATTGGTGTTTGGAAGAACTTTTCTACAAGTACTTTGAATTGAGGAAACAAGATGGACACATCGGATTTGTGTTTCATAGGATATAGCCAAATGTATTTGGTGTGGAAGTCAACAAAAATTACATAATAGGCGAAGCCGTCAATGGATTTTTCAACCGGTCCCCACACATCCGAATAAATCAGTTGTAACGGTTTTGTAGTAGTAAATGAATTTGTGCCAAAAGAGTCTTTGTGACATTTATTAATTGAGCACGAATTACAATGAAAATTCGGAAAATTAAGTTGTAAACCTAAACATTTGGCTATTTTCTTGAAAATTCGAATAGAAGGATGTCCAAGTTTGTGATGCCAAGCAAGAGGCGATGTGGTTGAAACCGCATTTATTTGTGGAGACGATGGAAGATTTGCGTAATAGACATCAAGGTAATTCTCTCCCCGCATTAGGCGTGCCCCCGTGCGAAGATCCTTGACAAAGAAATGTGTGGGAAAAAATTCGACAGAAACTTGATTAGTTTTACACAATTTTGCAACCGAAATTAATTTGTTTTTGAAATGAGGAACACATAAAACGTCTTGCAATGAAAGAGAACCATTAGACGTTTTTATGTACTTTTGACCAATGTGAGTAATAGATAGAGTGTTACCATTGGCAAGGATAATTTCATCCGGACCACCATATTCGGATACGGAGTGGAAAGACGCGCGATCGGGATCGATATGATGGGATGCTCCAGTATCAAACATTAGAGGCGAGGTTGTGACATTAGCGGTTGGTGTAGCTTTATTATGGGTCATGGAACCTCCTGTTGTTACTTGGTTTTCTCTAAGAAATCGGGCAAGTTTTCGACATTCTTTGGCTTCATGACCTGCAAAGTTGCAATATTGACAATAAAGATTGTTACGATTTTCACGATTACCATTATTTGAACCATTGGACCACTGATTGCGAGATTTGGTGTTGACATTGCCATAGTTACCACGACGTCCAGATCGCGGTTGGCGTTGAGTGTAGTTGGCAGTGGCCATGAGTGATGATGGAGAGATGGCTGTAATAGTAAGCTCCCTTTCATAATCCACAAGTTTTTCAAACAACTCATGAAAGGTAATTTGGGTTCCCAGTACACGAAGAGAAGTGGCAATGGGTTTAAAATCTTCACCCAATTGACAAAGTACATGTACCATAAGATCTTCATCTTTCACTGGACTTTGAACTAAAGCAAGGTCATCAGCGATAGATTTCATCTCACGGAGATACTCAGCAACAGGACGGTTTCCTCTTGGGTTAGAAGCAAGTTTCGATTTCAATGAAATAACTCTAGAACGGGATGAGTTTGCGTAGCTCGTTACGAGCCGATCCCAGGCCTGGCGGGACGTTTCAGCCGAGGCGATTAATGGTTGAATTGCGGGTGAGCAGCTGCCAAGAAGAGCTGCTAGAATCACCTGGTCTTGACGATACCAGGAATAGTGATCGGGATTTGGTTTAGTTTGTTCCGCATCGAGGAATTCGGTGGGTGCCGGTTTGGATCCGGTGATGAAGTGAACTAGGTCCAAGCCGATGAGTGTTGATTGAACATGTTTGCGCCAGATTGAGAAGTTTTCGGTGGTGAGGGTGATGTTGAAATTGGTGGCAGCATTAAGCTGAACAACAGGTTGTGATGCCATGATAAGGACTAAAGTGGTGGTGATCGAAAAAAAAAAGAACAGGATCAAGACTCGTTAGAGTAGGATGCTCTTGATACCATATAAAAGGCTTGATTGTATTATTAAAAAGCTTGCTCAATACATAGAATACAAGGGCTTAAATAGCCTGTACAGGTCTTGATACAATGTTTGAATGGAAAGGAAAATACTAAGGCTATGGAGAAGGCAAAATCTATGGCTATGAATAATAACAAAATGCTATCTAAAAATAACTCTAGCATATAAACAGAAACTACAATCATGGAGTCAACTACAATCATGGAGTCAAATATTCTTTACCTTAATAGTTTTATTATAGTGTTGCCATTGAAGGAACTTGTGAGCATGGCCCTGTTTTTGTCCCTTGTTTATCTTCATGGATAGAAGCATATATTTATGAGAGAGAGAGAGAAACAAGAGAAAGAGCTTGCTGCTTATGGATCCGGAGAGGTAACCTGTAAAATTGAGAATGTATCTAACTTGGCTGAATTGGTGGCCCAAATGGAATTGTTAACGGGTGAAACCAATTCGTGTCAGAATATGTAATTTCTATGTAGTTAAACTGCCTTGAGTGCAGCAAGGCGCATTGAACCGGGAAGTACCGGCCTGGCCTGGACCGGATGAAACCTATCCGAAACAGATAAAAATGGCCTGAACCAGTTGAAACCTGTCCAAAATACCTCAACATGGCCTGGAACCAGTCTGAGACAGCCTAAGTCAGTCTAAACTGGCCTTAAACAGTTCTAAAACATCTGAAAATCGCCTAGGATACTGGGCTTAACTTGTGTTGGTCGTGCGCCTTTTGAGTGCCTTGCGCCTAGGCGATAGGCTCACCCTTTGTGCCTTGAGTGTGACTTGGGCCTTTAACTATCTAGGGTAGTTTTAGTTCGGATTATGTTTACCCGTCAGTATTTTAATATTTTCTTAAATTTTTATATATAATTAGTTTATTAGATATATTTAATTAGATATCGATATGCTTAAAAATGATAGTTAAGAGGCTGGGTTAGTTTAAAGTTCAAACTATTTAAACATCTTTGTCTTTAGTGTACCCATTTGGATAGCTAGATATAAAATTCTAAGTAAATTGATGAATTTGATGTCTTGAGTAGTTAATTACCTCCAGGTTAATAATAAGTTAATAATGCTGACTTTTATTAATTTATGTCCTTGTGCAGGTGGTTTGCAATGACAAAGGTCTTGGGTTGACTGTGTTTGTGTAAATAGATGTCTAAAATGACTATTTGAAGGGACATGAAACAATAAATTATGGACCAATATTACTAACTGCAAATAGAAAAAAGTAGAACCGGTCATGAATCGGAAACTTACCAAAAACAGGAAACAATGCATTTCGGGCTAACCATGAAAAGTGTTACATTTATATTTTGGATGAGAGAGTCCTTATTTGCTATTTTCTTTAGAGACAACCTCAAAGATGTGTTTCTTTATGGCTACTGCTCCATATCTCTACTTCATGAGTTCATGGTTTTACATTATTTTGTAATTATGGTTATTATAAGTAGGAAAGTTGACATGGAGTTTGCATTTCCTTTTGCAGCCTGGGAATCCAAGCGGTATGGGAACAATCCCACCAATTTTTGGCACGCCTTCGAGAATTGCTCCATCGCTACCTCCTGGACCCTTGTCACACGGACAAACAGCTTAGTCGGACTTTCTTGTACATCTCATGTTCTTTGTTTCTCGATTGGATTTTCTGTGTTGGTTGGGTTGGGGCCTTGGAAGGATT
Source organism: Ambrosia x helenae (assembly GCA_030844895.1). Classification (NCBI taxonomy): domain Eukaryota; kingdom Viridiplantae; phylum Streptophyta; class Magnoliopsida; order Asterales; family Asteraceae; genus Ambrosia; species Ambrosia x helenae. The sequence goes on from CM061223.1 coordinate 44,136,739, forward strand.
GGTTGGAGCAACAATGTGATCAATTGATCTCAGAAGGATGAATGTTTACCATGTTGTTTTGAAGGAAAAGGAATCTCTTATGGGCAAAGAGGGGATTTCACCAATTTTCAAGAAGACATATGAGGCATGTGGCCATTTGTGGTCTTTCATAAAAAAGTAACATCAGACATGAAGATAGAATTGAAAATTGATTTGTGGTGTCGCATTTGATTATTTATTCTTCACCAGTAAGTATGCTTCTTTCTTGCCAATTACAGTTGTCGACGCAGTACTACACAACGGTAATTACATATTTACTTCCCCTATATACTCTATTGGATTAACTAATTCTAGGATATGTTCTTAATTATATTATAACTCATGTTTAATTTAAGATTTACACGTACAATAATCTTGGTATTCCAAAGCTTTTACTATGATCACATCTCCATGGTATTACTAGAAAAGCTGATATCTACACGTTTCAACATTAATAAATTGAATTAAAAGTTGTAGTAGTTCTGTAAATTCTCACAATAACCACAACCCAAACCCAAACCCAAACCCAAACCCAGTTTCATTTATACATTGAGTTGCAAGCCCAAATAAACATCCCAGTTTCATTAACGTGTCTGGCCCAAATTGGATTGTAGACCTACCAAACCAGGCTTGAGCATATTTGTCATTTTCATCCAAATTTTTTATTTTTTTAGAACTGGATCATTGAGGTTTGCAAGGTCTTGCCCGTTTCAATCAATGAGTTAACCCGCTTACTTTTGTTGTACTATAACTCATTTATTAATCCCGCTGCAACGCGCGGGTAAGCCCACTAGTACATTATAAAGGAGGAGTGATGTACAAGATTGTCATTTTATTATGGGTACAAGTTTTATTGCTACATATACAAGTTAATAAAACATATTTTATAGGGGTAAATTAGTCACTTAATGGCACATTAAGACACTTAGAAGGTTATTATTGTCATTCTATCTAAAGCCTTTAGTTCAAACCTAAAAGTTCATCCCCTTTCTACCCCTCCCATCCTTTACCCCCTTAGCATCATTCAATGGCGATGTCGCTAATGTGAGTAGTTACATATGGCCAACTTTTAAGGATATTAAATTCTCTCTCATAAATTCAAACGGTTTTGCCTCTTTGCAGTTCATCCAAATTACCAATTGCAAAACAGAACTCACAATCACTTTAACTAATTAACTAATTGTTCATGCTTCCTTTTCATTTTCATCTTTTTTTTTTTTTTTTTTTTTTTTTTTGTGTTTGTGTTATTTTAGGCAAGCGTGAGGCAGTAATGGCTGCAAAGTGGGACACGATGTTGGTAGAACGGGATCCGGATGTACCAATTGTAAAAGTTTTTTTTTTTCAATCGCCGATGAGAGAGGATCGATGATGAAAATGTGTTGTTTCCCGTGGTAGAGACTAATTGAGAAATTGTGGTAGGAGGAATCCATAGAAATTAATGTAAATTGCGGTGTCTTTCTTTGCCGCATGTTCATCATGGATCAGCTCGACCATTCAAGCGATTTAGACCAACTTCTTGACAGTAAGTCCACGAATCTCTTAGATGTTTTGTGTGTATTTGAGATTTTTTAGTTATTTTTTATGGATATTAATATATTATAATTGTTTTAATCTATATGGATAAACAATATTTTTAATCACAATTAGGTGCTTTGGATGATTTCCTAACTCTTAATCTTCATGCGTCCTCTGCTCAAAGGTATTGTATTTTAACGGAATATCAAATTTACACACACACGGGGACATAAGCTGAATTTGATATAGGGCAATCGTGCAAAATGAACATTGACGTTACAGTTTTGAATGATTTGCCGTTTGGATTATTTATAAAATTTTGCGTTTGAATTTTATTTTTACTTTAGGAGAGATAACATCCTCTTTTTCAATTTTGGTTTCACAAGGTAACCAGTAGGGGCCGACTTGGTAGTGTCATTGGTTATTATGATGAATTTCAATAGTTATATGTTGATAATTTTGCCAGACACGTTTAACCTTAGAGGGTTTTATATTGTAATTTTGAAAATTACGACAAAATGTGTTTTTTTTAATGTTTTAATTTTGCTGAACCAAGCCGTTTATCTTTTTGGTTTTCATTTTCACGTGCCTTTCGTTTGTTATAGCGTGTTTTGTTATCGCAACAAACCAAAATTCTAATATAGCTAGACTTGGATCCATGTAATAGTGCGGCAATAAAACATGCGTACCCGCGGCAACGCGCGGGCATTCTCACTAGATTACAAAAATGAAAGGGAGTAGAAGGAAAGACTTGTGATTAGGTTCTACCACAAACTACAATTGGTTGATAGTACAGTGTTTTTCATTTCAAAGATTCTGGTCAAGTTTATCAAGGCATAATGGTTGTGGGTAGTAGCGAAAGTGATGTTTCTTGAATTGAAATTATCAATGTGTCTTGCTTTGGTTGTGGGTGTGCTTAACGATCTTAGTCTTGACTGTAAAACATATTCTCATATGCAATCTAGGACCGATGAAGAATTTAAGAAATGTCATTTTGATTTTGATGATGTTCTAAATATTCCTAACATGATTAATACACAATGTAATTTATTAAATTTTTTATATTAATTAATTAATTGTGTGGTTTCAGGTAGGGTGAAAATGCTAACTTCATGCAACAACTAGAGTAAGTGTGTACCAAGGATGATCAACTTATTTTGGTAATTAAATTTAATAAATATAAATTATTTAACAGTAAATCAGTTTATCATTTTAATAGAAGGTCAACTCGTAAGACGTCAGGTTCATATTGATTCAATGGTTTACGAATTCACCTGCTTATTTCTATATAAGTAATTTGTTTGTATTTTATTTTTTGTATGTGAAGAGTTGTCGATCAGGGGTCCGTTCGGTATATGCAACAATTGATCTGTTTCATGATGTAAGTTATCTTTTACAATCGATCAATACAACGAATATTTAACTGATATAGCATTTTATTTTGATAATTTTAAATTTAAGAATTGATATAAAAAAGTATGTTTATGGATTTTATTTTGCATATTCTAACAGGTTTTGCTGCAAAATTATTGTGCTTTTTTCGACTATTTATGCTTGACAAGTGTTATATACTTCTAAGTCTGAAGTGTTGATTACCATGGTTGAGATTCAAAAGGATTAGAAGTTGTTGTTGTTGCTTGATTGCAACCATGATTGATGGGTTGGGAGTAGATGGAATGTTCTATCACCTCTACAACCAGGTATTACAATTTAATAATTTATATATCACAAAGTAGCATATTTTTCTGTTTTATGTTACATAGTTTAGGTCAAAAGTTCAAAGTTAGGCTTGAATTATTGAAATTCTCTACCTGTTATAATATAATATTACTGAAAATACTAAATAATGAACTGTTTTTTCTTTTTTCCTTTTCGGCTCGTTAGCTTGCAACCAACACACTTGAAAGGGTGGCGCCTTTTACACACGCGCAGTGGGCAACGTGTTAAAACGAGTGTTTGTGATTGGTTTCTCAATCATTATATTCAGTAATCTTTCTTTTCGAGTTTTCATCGATTTATGCGTTAAAACGAGTGGTTGGCCTGTTTTACCAACAAAGCAAAATTATATGATTTGTGCAGGTAACAAACTTTCCATGCAAACAGCCATTGGTACATCCATTGCGATTGATGGAGTTGCAATCTACTCCCCTCATCAAGGCCAAGATAGAAGAAGAGAAGCGGGTTAGTTGAAATTTAATCTATATTTCTTAAATGGATGTTCACTTGTTACATTATGCCAATGAGTTGTGTATGGGACGAGTTTTAGTATTTACACTCATATGCGATTGTAAAATAGCGTTTCATGCCTGTCTAACCCATGAAATTTTTAAAACTAATATCATACCCTGTCCCATACCCACAAACACATCCTATTATCAGTCTCTCATGTTTCGGGTTTAGATTCTTGTTGCCATCCTTGCTTAACTGATGGTTTTGTTGCTTTAGATAAAGCCTGAGCTACGTGCAAGTCATGTGGTTAGTTTTCTGTTGATATCAACATGTCATGATCTGTGTTATGTTACAACTGTTTTTTAGTAGTAATACTTATAATGGTTTTATCTGTAGGTTGTTCTTCTTGACTTTAATCATGGTTTAGAGTTGACTTTGTATGGAAAAACACATGTTTTGACCAACTGTAGGGACTATGATAAATTTTGTTGTTGATGCGGTAAGTGTCAGCGGGTAGGTTATACATCACTGGCTTGCATATGCATTTTTTACATGCGTTTATTGATGCATTTTTGAGTACTCGTTTTTTTAATTTGGATAATATATACTTTACGCTAATATATATGTACCATCATCTATTAGGCCATGAGGTTGAGATGCAAATACTTTGTAATGCGTTGCCACGCCATTTGGGCACACCTGGTCTTCCAGAGCTTAATGTATCTCAAGTATGGTTTCTTTATTGCATGCGCACACACATATATAGTGTTATGTGTATATAATTGTTGACTTGCTTCATTATTTGTAGTTTTTGGCTAACAAAAGTGTTCTTTAGAGGCCAATAAGTTTTATTCAAGGCCAAATATGGAAAGTCGCTAAATTCGACTTTGTGGCGCTAAGTGCCTTTTTTGATGATTTCAAAGACAACATCCTCCGGCTTGTTTTCCATACATAAAATAGAAAGAAGATACAAAGTGGCATGGCATATGATAGGATCATACGGGCAAACTCAAGTATTGAACATAAGGATTTTCCGTTGGAACACAATATTAGTTTTGTATATAGGTTCATTTAGTGTTTATTTGTAGGTCACATGACTATAATATAAAACAAAATAATCAAAACAACAGTCTTATCTTTCAGTTTTTCTTATTATTAGTTACTGTATCAAAATTGTCCTTGGTTTCATCAAGAAGGTATCAATCAACTCTAAGTATGTTCTCTTGCATGTTCTAACCTTGACAGTCTATTATTAATATACTATTATTTCATTATATTTTACATTAGTTTTGTTGCTCACAACATTCTTAAAAATAAACGTCATACCCACACCACAAACATCAAAAACAACTACGATGCAATAAAACAAACGAACCCGCAGCAACGCGCGGGCATTACCACTTGTACATTATAAAGGAGGAGTGATGTACAAGATAGTAATTTTGTACACCATCCAACTATTAGAGCAACATGTACAAGTTAATTATGCTTATATAATAAGGGTATAATTGGAACTTTTTGTACAATTAAGACACTTGGAAGGGTAGCAATGTAATTTTAACTCAATCCCATACTCACATCATACAATATTATTCCCTCTTTACCCTCCTAAATACAATCTACTCTTGTGAAAAAATCAATCGTTCATCATCAATACAAGTTTTAATGATTATCAATTCAGCATCAATTACGAATTCAATGCAAAAGCTTTAATCATCATCAACTCAATCCCAAATCTAAAGAAACAAGCTTTTTCTTGTGGGAATTAAGAACAAAAGATTGAATTTTGGAGTCTGTGAATTGTGAAATTGGTTGAACATATGCTACTCTAATCATGTATGTAATTTCAGTTAGTTAATTTTTGTTTCATAGTTGTTAATATAGCATATCCCAATACCCCCAATCGCCGCCGAATCCCAATCGTCGTTATTTTTATGCATTGCAATGGTATTTTGTTTATTGCAGGTTAGGTATTCGATCAATCGCTTCTACAAGTCAGGTAAGTATTCTTATTTTGTCTTTGTACGTTCTCCCTCTTTTACCCTCGTCCTTTTGCTTTGTGTTTCGGAGGTTTTAATGTATTATTCCCCTTGGATTGCTTTTTCTTCATTGATATTGAATTTTGATTTATTGCAGTTTCACGACTGGATTAATTTCACATTGCTGCGATTTCTCTGCTGCAAATTATATACGCCATTTTGCTTTGAATTTCACAAGTTATAAATTTTCCTTCATCCTTGGATTGCTTCTTCTTTGTTGATATTGAGTTTTGATATTGAGTGCATTTGTTATGAATCCCTTCATTATTGGGTTACATGATGGATTTGTGGAAAAGATACTGTTGGTTTATAATCTCTTAACTTAGTTATGCTGGCTTGATTTTATCTATTTTTCTTCATTATTGTACGTTATGCAATATCACAAGAAACTGTTATTATTGGTTATTGTTCCTCTCGGTTACGATATTCAAACTTTACTGATGATTGATTTGTTGTTGTTGCCTTAGTATTTGCAACGGAAAGGAATAAACCTCCTGGTAACATCAAAATCTACACTCATGGATATATTATCATATCTAAACTCGTGCCTTTTTATGCGCTTTCCGACTTTGTTGATTATATGCTTAGCGGTCTAACGTATTAGACTAATTTCGTGGCTTAGGTAGTTGTGTTTTGAGTTTTGACCAATTCCAATTCCTTATTTAATTAATTTAGAAATTTATTGAGTATCCGAGAACCATGGTGTGTATATTAAATACAAAGAGTGAAAGTTTAGCATACCTTTGCTCTGGGTCAACAATGTTGGTAACTATTAGCAAATCTAGATTATTATTCCAATTAGGGGTCATAGCATCATCTTCATTAACGAGCTATGCAATATCTATTTTATATGTGTTTTATGCATTGCTGGCTCTTGCCAATCATTTAGCTTACCAACATTCTAATATTTCAGTTAGTTTTAGTGGTCTTTATGTTATCCTAAATTTGAATAATATCATATTCATAAAATATATGAAGTGGGAATTGTATTAGAAATAACCACACTCTAATTTTTTTTTTAAGAAAAGCATGCTGCTAATTTGCTTAAATGCTTAAGCTTAAATATGTGTGTGTTAACCATCCATTTGTAAGGATGCACTTTGTGATTCTTTACCTAGAATACCGTCCAAACCTGAACGAAAACCCGATCAGTTAGTCGGAGTTGATACATAAACAAGTTGCGAAAAAGGCGTTTATGTCATAATATAACCTGAAGCACTGTCGGCGGGAACGATTACACTAGCTCATGTCCTTTCTGTTGATCAATTCTTTCATAATAATACATAAACATAGTAATAAATCGGATATATACCTTATTAGCCAGTAACCACTGAGAGGGAATACTTCATGATCTACAGGATGATCGGGTTCCCGTTTAGGGTATACAGTTAGGATGGCTTAAGGAGATCAGAGATCTCAGTTTTTTAGAGAGGAGGGGGAGGCATTAGGGTTAAGAGTAATGGTGTTTTATTTGTCTTTAACCTCTCCTAATAATCTCTATATATACACCCAAGGGGAAGCCCTATTTAATGGTTCATTAAGGGTAATTACGTCCATCACATAAAGACCAGTTAAACCAATAGGGGTATTTAGGTCATTGATCATTTATTAGATAAATGATTATAAAGGCCATTTAACTAGAATATATAAATATATTCTTACATTCTCTCACTTGACCAAGTAATCATTTATTATGAGCATTAGATAAGCCTGATCAGGAGTTAACACTCATTTTAGTTTTAAACCCAGAAATGTAGCAGAGAAATACAGTCGTTGAGTCAGTTATTCAACTCAGGACCCCCATTAATCATACTACACCCCAAATTTAAAACTTAACATTAGGATCATGACAAGTAAGCCCTTAATGTTAATTTGTATAATTAGTGTCTATACGTTCTTAGGCATGCATGAACGTATTTATAGACAAACAAATATTAAACGGATGAGGAATAATTAATAATTAGTCATTCATAGTACAATATGCAGTTGTACATGGTCATTAGTAAAACCCGTCTCAATTATAGGCCCTTAGAGAGACTTATGGGTGATAGACCTTTAGTTATTGGATCCATAAGCATATCATGAATGAATTCGATACAAATAATTAGTTTCCTCTACTTGTTCATAAAATAAGTGAACGATAAATTTCGTATCGAATTTCTAATGCAGCTCCGCTCGAACTGTTACTGTTTGAGAAAATAGGGTAGCTGACTTTATCACAGTAAGTCTTCAATATAGGATTTAGATGGAGTTATTAATTATGAGTCTACTGATAAAATTCCAACAACATTTAGTGACAGCTGCGTTGTGATAAGCAGCATATTATGTCATTATTATTTAGGTTGTTGTTAACAGTTCATTATGACTCCTCCATGAGATAAGTTTTGTCTGCTGAAATAAGGATATATCCCGAAGTTGACATATTGTTTTCTTTGAATACAACAAAGTTAGAATAAGAGTATTCAACTATTTTAAGTTCTAACTTCTTCTTTAAATTACAGTCTCTCGTTTCTTAAAGATATTGTAATATTTTATTAGATGCTTCACAATAATCTAGACGAGTCTAGTGTTCAGCAACATGAGCAATATCCAAACGAGCATAGACTTAAATTTACATAAGGCTTCTAATTAATGAAGCATAAGGTAGTAATCTCAATTATCCTATTAGCCTCTAAAGGAGAGCAATTTTGTATGTTACATGTGTAAGGACCCGTTTAGAGACAAAACAAATGTCTCGTTGAGTCTATCTCGGTGAATTTTGATTCCTATAACATAAGAGGTATCTCCAAGATTCGTTATGTCAAAGTATGCGCAAACAATGATTTGACTAACGTAACATATACTTGTCAAAAGAATGTTATCGATATAAGGACAAGTTTACATTAGTTGCTCCCACTCATCTTGAGGTAGGTGTATTAATCCACTTGGTACTTGATGAAAAGAATTGCATTATAATTTCATCATGTTTAAATGCTTGCATCAACCCATACATGGATTTTATTGACTTACAAACTAAGTGTTCTTGACCTTCAGTTTAGAACTATCAGGTTATTTTATGAACATGTAGGTCAATGTAAGGGAAAGTTGTTTAATCTCCATCTAATGTAGCTCTTAAATTATATAAGCTACTGGAACGGTAATGATCCTCAAATAAACCTTTTGCAAGACAAGTAAGAAGGTTCTTTGATAATTTATTCCCTCTTGAGTATAACCCTCAGCAATCAATCATACTTTTAATGTGATAACGTTTCCATTCAGAGTCAGTTTAGTTATGAACACCTTTAGGTAATTCAACTAAATCCAAACGTTATTCTAATTCATGGAATCAAGCTTGCCAATAATAGCTTTGTCCCCTTTAGAAGATTTAATTGATGCCGATGATGTAATTAGAAGAGGTAGGATCGATAAACTTTCCAAACATCCATTTTACTTTAGTCAGGTAAGGTACTTTATCATCAAAGTTAGTAGGCCTTTTTAGACCTAGATGACCTCCTGGGTTAACTATTGGGTTTATTAGGATACATATGCAATTTTATGAATTAGCTCTTGGTTAGGTGCTTTCATTCTCAGGTAAATAAGGAGCAATATTAGTTTCTAAGTGCATAAGAGTTGGTGCAGTATAGTGTACAAGAGGTGTAATCGGAGTTAAATTCGGAGTAGAATTTAATGAGTCTCTCCCCCCGCCTCTTGTACTTCTGGCAAGTCATGCTAAGGACTTTTACTGCTCCCACTAAACTTAGAAATCTTTAGAAACTTAGCATGCATAAGGTCTCAAAATGGAAGACTCTAACAGAGAAACAAGACAATGATGTTTATGTTAGTTTCTCTTATTGAGGATTACTTTAGTTTTTGTAAGAAATCTAAGTTCTTCCCATAGTTAGGCATCAATGAAACTTTATTAGGAGTATCATTATATTTTAAGGAGACAAGTTGTGGTAGATCAGTGTCATACAAGAGGCGTAATTTGAGATAAGATCAAAATTGTCACTTCCCCCACCTCTTGCAACTTTTACAAGTTATAATTAGGACACTTAATACTCCCACTGATCTTTTAGGTCTCTGGGAACTCCATATGATAAGTTCTAGCGATGCATGTGAATAGGAATATTTCATATATTTTAGACTTGATTTCCTTATTGTCCAGATTTCATAAGAAATTTTAAGGACATATTTAGAAGGAAACTATTTAAGTATATATGAATTGATTTCTTAGCATGCAAATTAGATACAAGTCGATATTTTTCTAAGCTCCACTTGGTGATAAAGCAACACAATATTAGAAAACATAATCAAATCCTAATTTCATCCCTAAATAAAGGGATTATTTATTTATTATTATTAAAGTTTCGATGAACATCAAAACAATAAGGATGAACATCTTGAAATTTTAATTATTAATGTCAAAATTTTCTAGAACCAAAATCATTATATTCGATAGAATATTAGCTTCAATAACCATTGCAACAATTATGGCTTCATATTATAAAGAGTTAATTGCCAATTTAGTCCCTGAGGTTTGTTAAAAAATTGTCATTTTTATCCAAATCTTTTTATTTGGTCAATTTAGTCCCTGTGGTTTCATTTTTTTGGCATTTTAGTCCCTGTGGACTAACAAGATTCGGATGAAAGTGGCAATTTTTGACAAACCTCAGGGACTAAAATGACAAAAAAATGAAACCACAAGGACTAAATTGACCAAAAAAAGATTTGGATAAAAGTGACAATTTTTTACAAACCTCAGGGACTAAATTGGCAATTAACTCTATTATAAAACCAATTTAACGCAGCTTCATATTACAAAACCAATTAAGCTTCGTTCAAAAACAAAACCAATTAAGGCTAACAATAATTTATGGTACTCATAAATAGGTGGTGAAAACAAAAGAACATTAATGATAATCGAATTAAACAACCACCGCCATCAAAACTAGTGCCAAACTTAGGGAAATTCTATTACTTTTAGAAAACGATTGAACATTCAGCAATCTTTTTTTTTTTTCGAATGATTTTGATTCTAGAAAATCGATTCATTACGTTACTTGATCGAATTGATATATTCAACATATGCTCTGATACCACATGTTGATCAATTCTTTCATAATAATACATAAACATAGTAATAAATCGGATATATACCTTATTAGCCAGTAACCACTGAGAGGGAATACTTCATGATCTACAGGATGATCGGGTTCCCGTTTAGGGTATACAGTTAGGATGGCTTAAGGAGATCAGAGATCTCAGTTTTTTAGAGAGGAGGGGGAGGCATTAGGGTTAAGAGTAATGGTGTTTTATTTGTCTTTAACCTCTCCTAATAATCTCTATATATACACCCAAGGGGAAACCCTATTTAATGGTTCATTAAGGGTAATTACGTCCATCACATAAAGACCAGTTAAACCAATAGGGGTATTTAGGTCATTGATCATTTATTAGATAAATGATTATAATGGCCATTTAACTAGAATATATAAATATATTCTTACACTTTCTTCTTGTCGAGCAAAGAAAAGAGAAGCAGAATGTGGTGGTTTGTTTCTTCACGTTGAAGATATGGGAATGACATACAATAGGGTTTTTTTTTCCTTTTTTTTTTTTGTAGGTGAAGGCAAGAAGAAACAAGATTCAACTTGAAATAATATAAAGAAGGAGGAACCGTAGGTTATTTGCTTCCTTTTTCTTCTGTTGTGGAAACGAAAAAGAAAAAAAAACAAGATTTTTTTTTATGTTGTCGAAGAACCCAAGGAAGAAAGGAAGTAATATCGAAGCTGCAAATATATATAACTTCTTGTGATGATGATGATGATTTTATGTGGACAAGAAGAAACCAAAGTATACTTTATGGGTCTAAAATAGGTTGGGCGGTGTTGGTGTATATTTTTTGGGTCTAAATGGGTCAGGTTGTGTTGGTATCAAAATGTATGTATTTATGTGCCCTAATCGGGTCATGTTGGTTTGATACAATTTTGAAAAAGCAATACTAATGCTACTAATGTGTTGGCGAGTAGGAATTGTTCTTTTGGATGTCACTCCGCTTACTCTAGGCATTGAAACCATTGGAGGTGTGATGGCGAAATTGATCCCAAGAAACAGTGTGATCCCAACAAAAAAATCTCAAATATTTACAACCTGCAAGGATCAGCAGACTTCTGTCTACTCTTTTTATTCTCCCTTAAACTGTCATCATGAATTTGAGCTTTTTATACAGAAATGCTTGGTTTTAAAAGTGCGCCTATGGTAATCATGAAACCACCTCAGGACCTTAAGGCAGCGCTTCGTGCATGTGTGGGTCAAAATCGGTTAACCTTGCAAAATATCATGTAACAAACTCTATACATAAAGACCATACACACTTGATACATGTAAATATGTACTATCAACTAACTGTCTAAATATTATTATTATTATTATTATTATTATTATTATTATCATTGTTATTATTATTATTATTATTAATGAAAAATTATTTTATATAAAAAAATATTATTATTATTATTATTATTATTATTATTATTATTATTATTATTATTATTATTGTAACAGGTACATGAAGGTGAAAAAAGTCTAACAAAGGATTGCAGGCTTCTTGGAACATTTGATCTCTCCGGAATCCCTCCAGCTCCAAGGTCTGTAATTCATGTTATAACGTTATCGAAATCGCATTTGTGTTTTCGGGGTCTAAAACCCTCTTTTATTAATCTAGGGGCACCCCACAAATAGTAGTCACATTCGAAATAGACGCCAATGGTATATTAAACGTGAAGGCAGAAGAGAAGGTGGCTGGAAGATCCGAAAAGATCACAATCACGAATGAGAAGGGCCGCTTGAGCCAAGAAGAGGTCGAGCAAATGGTTCATGAAGCCGAAGAGTTCGCTGAGGAAGACAAAAAGGTAAAAGAAAAGATTGAAGCGCGCATAGCTTGGGTTAATTAATGTACAATGCTTTCCACATTAGCTTTGTATCATCTGATATATCAAGGTTTTAACAACCTTTTATTGAAAATTTTGATTAAAATGCATTTGAATCCAGTTAATCGACTTAATATGCTAATTGCTGTTAATCGAGTTCAATGCATCTGTTGTATTTTTATAATCTGCAATTTTGTCAGGAAATGTAGTAAGGGTTGTTTATCTTAATTTTGATGTTCTAGATTTTTTTGTATTGTATTTTGTTTACCGATTTTGTTTGGTGTACAAGGGTTTTTCCACACTAACTGGTATATGTGTTTTTACATGATTTTTCTTTCTTTGACTCGTAATTCCAAATCGACAGGAAGTCCAACCTTGTCTAGGTATGTCGTTCCCTTTCATACTACACAAATTCTTGATTTGCTTACTTTACCATTTCTTTGATTTGTGTACGGGTCAAGTATACAGTCATCCATCCAAACACAAGAACACCCCATTTTCCTTTCCTTTTACTTTTGAGTGTTGATTAAAACAAATAAATAGTATATAATATTTTATTATCTGGTTTATTTTTCTGTAGAATTGAAAGTATATTCATGAGATATTGTAATAAATCATAGTGCATCTTGTCTCAGTTTGCTTTGCAAGGGTTACTTCTATTTCATTTAGTCTAACCTTTTAGTTTGATAAATCCAGTGATACTTAGCCTAAGTAATTAATTCAGGGCTTGGGATTCATTCTAGCATGTTGAAAGCATAGCAGGCAAGCAATGTGTGTGTATAACCTAACTAATGTTATTTGTATTTTTAATCACTAAAGTTGTTGGAAGCACTTAACCTCCCTTTGATAGGATCACTTGTACTTGCAACTTTAATACTCTCATATTACTCGATGTGATACTATCATATCGAATATACACCTTAAAATTTTTGTCATAAGTCTGTTTATATTTTTTAACGTAACTTTTGTAGCCCTGCGTATTCTCCAACCTTGCACTTGCGAGTAATTAACTTCAAAATTATCTTTGTTGAAGGTAAATACACTATTGGTCATTAATAAATATGATAGGAGTTTGGAGGTTTAGTGTTACTTGGTGAAGAATGCAGTAATGGTAACTAAAAACAAACTTTATTAACTTCTAAAGTATTTAATATATATTTTTATGTGAGTAAACATGATATATTTTATCTACCTTTACAAGTATGTGGCAAAACCTATTTGGGTATTAACGTAGCCAAGGAGGGTCCGGTAATGACTCATGGAGATCCTTTGTCTCCTTTTCTTTTTCTGATAGTCATGGAGGCGCTTGATAGGTTGATTCGGAAAGCTAGTTCTTTGGGGATGGTGGAAGGTATTAACGTAGCCAAGGAGGGTCCGGTAATGACTCATATGTTGTATGCGGACGATGCCTTATTATTGGGTACTTGGAAGAAAAAAAATCTGAAAAATATGAACAGGGTGTTGCGCATTTTCTATTTAGTTTCTGGATTGCGTATAAACATTAAAAAGTCGGTTCTTTATGGGATAGGTGTGGGTGAGTCGATTGTTAATCGGCCGTCTTCTTTGTTGGGGTGTAGGTTTGGTAAGTTACCTTTTACTTATCTTGGGGTCAAGGTGGTGGCAAATATGAATAAGGAATTGAATTGGGATCCGGTTTTGGAGAGCATTCGTAGTAGATTATTGAGTTGGAAATCCAAGCTATTGTCGATTGGGGGCCGCCTTACTATGTTAAAGTCGGTTCTTTCTTCCCTCCCGGTTTATTATTTTTCGATTTTCAAAGCTCCGAGAAGCGTGACGGATAATATTGAAAGGATAATGCGCAAATTTTTATGGAATGGATGTAAGAATGGTAGAGGTGTCCATTGGGTGGCTTGGGATGTGGTAACGCGACCTAAAAAAGAAGGGGGTTTAGGTGTGGCTAATGTGAGAGATGTTAATACGGCGCTCCTTGCGAAGTGGGCGTTTAGATTTAAAACTCAAAATAAAGGAATGTGGAGGAAGATTATTGTGAGTATTCATGGGGGTAGAAATCGATGGAGTTTCCTCCCTCTTAGGAATGGCTATACGGGATGTTGGAAAAATATTGTTCGGTTATTGGAAGGAGTGGTTGTAGAAGGGAATAGTTTTCAAAATTGTTTACGGGCTAAAATCGGCAATGGGGAAGATATATTGTTTTGGAAGGAGGTTTGGTTTGGTAATACTATGCTGATGGATAGATGGCCAGTTTTGTTCGATCAAGAAAAACAGAAAAATGTGGTAGTAAATCAGCGGATTATTCAGGTAGACAGCAAAGTCTATATCGCAGATGCTTAGCGTTTCAATACCAATTCTATTGCAGCTATTTCTAAGGAACAAGATGTGCAGTTCGTTATTTCTCAGGCTCGTTTGTCGTCTGTTCCGGATTCGTGGGTATGGAATAAAAGTAGTAATGGTGTGTTTTCGGTTGCGGCGGTGCGAAGATGGCTGGGAAAGAGCAGGGGAACGGCTGTGAAACGGTATATGCGATGGGAATTTTGGTTGCCGTTGAAGATAAATATTTTTATGTGGAGATTTGAGTTAGATCGTCTTCCGACTCGTTTGGCGTTAAACTGCAGGGGTGTTTGTATTCCAGATCTGAGGTGCCCGTTCTGTGAGATGGCTCACGAATCAGCTTATCATTTGTTGGTGGACTGTGGTGCTTCGCAAGGGGTGTGGAACAAGATTTGGTCTTGGAGCCGGATTGATGCTGTTCGGATTGAGTCAGTGGTGGATTTATTGCGCCTGGATGTTATTGGTCAGAAGACCAAGTGGAGAAAAAAGATTTTACACGGTATTATTATGGTGACTTGCTGGAAGATTTGGTTGGCGAGAAATAATAGGATTTTTAACAGTTCCAAGACGCAAGTGGTTGATATTGTGGCTGGGATTAAGTCATTAACATTTTTTTGGTTTAAACATCGGGCTAGAAATATGGAATTAGATTGGAAGGAATGGAGTAAATATCCATTGTATATGATGTAATGTTTTTTGGCGTGCCTCGATTTTGAGGTTTCGTCGTTTTTTAATGAAAGTTTATGTTCCAAAAAAAAATGTGGCAAAACCTATGAGCTGGACGAAGTTTAAGAAACAAAGTGAATTAACAATCAAATCTAAACCTATGTAAGATGGAATGTTATCAAAGTGAATTAGCAATTCATCTTTGGTCTACGATGACTATGGCCCTAATAACAATATATTGCTATCCCATTTGACATGGTAGCAGTGATAGCCCGGTTTATAAATAATCAAAAATTCCTTTGGGGTGAACTCTTGATCTTTACTTTAAGACTATTTGATACATTTTTTTGGGTGGAATCCAAAGGTAGAAATTTCTTTAAACTAATTGAAAACTTCATATTACAAAATACAAAACAAGGCCTCCTACTGAATTATTGCTATCAAATTATAACTATAGAAACTAAAACATGATTTTCAGTTGGTAATGATTTATGTATATTTAATGTTGTCTTCCATATCTTATATTGTTGTTTTTTATAAATTATTTTGTTTATACTCAGTTGCTCTTTGTGAACTGATATATTAGTTGTACTACCAAATGAGTTTTAAAGGTAAGTTACGTGAAACTTGTCAGGCTACGTGCGGCAATAAAACATACGTTCCCGCAGCAACGTGCGGGCATTCCCACTAGTTTATATAAGCGACTAAACTAAACTTATCATGTAGATTGCCATGTGTTCTTTATAATTCATAGGGAATTCTATTTTGGCTTAGATGATATCCACAAGTAAATACAATAGGTCCATTTGGTAAAATAAGTTCAATTAGTGTTTAATATCCGTATACTAAGGCAATGATCACTTCTACACTAAGGCATTATTTTCTTGTACATTTCAATCCACACGTTAATATTGACTATGACAAACATCAAAATGTCGATAAAAATGAGCAGGTAGTTACGGTATTTTCGAATGTTTTTAAAACATAATAGCTTAAAAGGTATGATATGATAAATAAAAGAATTATAATTATGTAGGGGGGAGTGTAACTATTAACTAAAAATAGGGAATTAAAGAGTAAATTAATAAATATCCTTCTAAACATATAAAAAGATCATATATGCCCTTCTTAAGTTAAAATTGTGATTATCTTTTCAAGACACTAAAAATTATCATATTTACCAATTCCTTAGTAAAAAAAAATATAACCAGATAACTACAGCAGTCTATTTTACCTTATAAACAAATAGGAAAACATCATGAATGATAATCATCTAAACAAATAATGCCTTCCCATTTCTTCAGTAAAACAAAACTCTTAAAACATGATATTTTATTTTACTATGCTCTTTCAAAGAATATATATAAAATAGCTAAAATTTTAATAGAGGTAAAACGGGATTGTTAGGTGAATCCACACATTTTCTTTCCTTTTACTATAAATTTTATTAATAATGCGTTGAAATTGATAGAAATAGAGAACTTACGTGGATCAGTGCACACCCAATCTCCTTCTGTGGACGAACATTTAGATAATACAATGATCAGGTAATGTGAAAATAAAAATATAATCTCAAAAACGAAAATTGTGACACCCGGCATATTTGGCTTAAATATTTTAGTAACATCTAAGTCTACCTTAGCGGGAAACGTTTATAAACGAACTTAACTGGGTTAGTTGAGTCGGGTCAAGTTAGGATTGTCCAGGATTCAATGATCTGGAGGATCATTGGGAGTCGTTTTGGGAATACACTAGTACCGGGTTCCGTTGTTGGTGACATTACATGAACTAATTAAGTATATGTGTAGATTATGGGTCGTGTGGTGGATTATATACATAGATGTGTTTAAATGATGTGTAAATGATTATCCATGCTTAAATATGTTAAACATATATAGACTAAGGTTGCATGCTCATATGTTAAGATGTGTTTGAATGCGTAAAACACGACAAACTGGAAAACTAGATAAACATGGGTTCTGGTTCGACCACTTCGAGTGGTCGAAGGAGGAAATTTTGTTTGGTTCGACCCTTTGTAAATGGGCGAACCTGGGATGTGGAATTGAAAGAATTCCCTTCGACCAGGACAGGGCTCATTCGACCCTGTGGAAGGGTCGAAGGAGGCTACCTTCGACCACTTACAGGGGGCGAAGGAGGATTAGTATAAATACCATACTTTGTCATTTTTCATCATTTCACAAACCCTAACCGCCTCAAAACACTCTCAAATGATTTTAATCACTGAGGAAAGAGTTTTTACTCTTCTTTTTCATAATCTAACCTATCTACAACATCTAAACAAGAATCCAAGGTGTGTTCTTGATGCTAAACCTTTTTAAAGCATTTTAATTCGTTTTCATCTAACCCTAATTGTCCGGATCTGTTCTAAGGGTGTTTTCATGATTAAAAACCTTTTAAACATCTTTCTAAATCAAAACCTTATCATTTAAACATAGGTCTTCATGATGATAAACATATGTGAATTGTGTATTATGTGGTGTTATATGTTGTTCAATGATTTGCTGCTGTATTTATGATAGAAACGTGATATAGGATTGTTATTGATGCTAGGTTATTGTTGTTTAGGGTTAGGATTGGATAGATGGTGATGTTATGGGTATTTTGGGGGTTTTAACGAATCTAGACTTGATAAACGATATTTATGATCAATAGAACTAATAGGGAGAAATCGAACACTCGATAAACTGAGCATTTTAAGTTGAATATGGATTGATTTCAAAAGTTTCCAAATTGGGTAAAGAATCCATGCATTATTGTGACATTTTCATAATTCTTACCATTTTGGGAAAGGGCTGAAATGGACGTATTATCGGGAGAAATCGATGGGGTTTTGTGGGGATAAGTTATTCATGCTTGACTGCTGTGTTTGATGATGTTTCGAGTTGTTTTGAATGTGTTTGAAGCGTTTTTAGGAAAATTTGCACAACAGGGGTGAACCTGGACTCCTTCGACCGATTGAAGGTGCGAAGGAGAGAATCCAGGGTCGAACCTTGGTTATGTTTGGGCGAACGTGGAAAAACGGTCGAAGGAGACATCAAACGGTCGAACGAAACATAAAACGGGCGAAAGAGATTTAAAACAGGCGAAGGAGACTTAATCTGACTGGTTCGACCGTTCTGATGCAGAAATGAGATTTTTGATACAAACTAAGTGTTTTATGCTTGAACCTTGTGTGTAATCTATGTGTACTTGATTAGTTAGGGTAATGGGTCACCAACGGGATGTCGGGTCGGTCTAGTGTGTCGGTTAAACATTTAAACACGTTTTAAAACATACTTGGTTACGATCTGGACAATCGGGGACTAGATAACCTTATGGTTATTAGTCGGAACACTTATGTGAACATTTTGATAGATCTCCGGTAGAGGGATTATCAAGGGCTTAGCATTTTACTTGTAATCGAAGAACGCTATCTAAGGTGAGTTCACTGCCCCACTTTTACTGGTTAAACTTTTGGGGGAGAAAACATGCGCTAAACTATTTTGGTAACATATGTCATACTATGGTTTAAACTTGTGTACTATACGATCTTTTAAAGTCCCGGGGGAAACCATGAATGTGCGGGGATGCACAACGGGGGAAATGTGGATAGATCTATTGGGCTTGACAAACCCCACTCGACGGCTTGGAGGGCCGGGCGGGTGCATATTGTCTCGAACTGGTAACACTCGTAGCGTGGCTACAACACATCGGGCTGAACACATGGTAACAGTCTAGTAATGGTTTTCCAATCGTAGTAGTAACAAAACATACGCCTAGCTAGCGTACTTGGTAACATTGATATAGTATGGACATGGTAACGTTTTGGTAACACTTGGTAACACATTGAACAAACCTGTGAACTCACCAGCATTATATGTTGACGTCTTTTTGGCATGTTTTTCTCAGGTCGCTAAGGTAGCAACGAATGGAACTAGGCGCACGAGTCTGCATTGGCGTCTAGGTTTAGATCATGTTTTGTAATAAACACTTGGTACAATTGGGTCTATGACTTGTAACTTGTCTAATGCTTCCGCAACTGGTTTTGAGCTTATGAAAACTATATCTTTTGAATGTTATGTATTTCATATAGAGTTGTTTATTGTGACCGTTGACTTGGATCCTGGTTTGTCATGCGCCTCGCGGTAAAACTCCGCAAGTGGTAATTTGAGGGTGTGACAAAAATTTAAATAAATATTAATATCACCTCGCTAAATTCACGTTGAAGATTAGACTTGGTAGGGACTCAACATTGCATCATAACAAATAACCTCAACACTGTTATCACCCTCATCGTGCAATAAAAACACATACAGTATAACATAACAAACAAGTTAATATAAGAGATATAGAAAAAAGTCAAACTTTAAAAAATACATTAAACGCGTGTACGACTATTGGTTTGTTCAAATCAGTATGTTTCTCATTGAAACGAATATGCAACACCAAAATTGTTTAAAAATAAAATCCTATATGCATTGATGTTTATAAAAGAACATGTTAATATATTAGATTTATATATAATATTAACTTTTATATAAAAATGAAAACCATAGACTAACAAAGAAATAACCTTAGAAGCTTCATCCTTTGAAGTTAGATTCGGATCCATGGCTATGTTTTAGCAAATGAAATGGGTGTGTATTATTATGTATTTATAGGATAAACTGTAGTAGCGCATTTTAGAGTTTAAATTTAAATATTGTTTCCCGCTTTATTCACTATAAGATTTTTTTTCACCCCTTTAAATTAGGAAGGTTTTTTGATAAAAAAATGTTTAATTAATTATTTAAAAAATATTTGACATGCTTTTATATTTTATGTTATTAAACTTGTAAATAGAAGCCCAAAAAGAGAGGAAACTTTGTTAAAAATATCCAC
This sequence comes from Ambrosia x helenae, assembly GCA_030844895.1. Taxonomy (NCBI): domain Eukaryota; kingdom Viridiplantae; phylum Streptophyta; class Magnoliopsida; order Asterales; family Asteraceae; genus Ambrosia; species Ambrosia x helenae. The sequence goes on from CM061223.1 coordinate 44,157,245, forward strand.
AAGCTTTTTCTTGTGTTGTGTTTATGAAAAAAATTGTCTAATAACAATTATCATAGTATTGTTAATATCACTACACTCATAATTATGATAATAAAAATAACTATATAACATTAAATTAGCTTATAAATTTCTAATCTATATAAACTTATCGATGCATGACTTATTTTTATTATTAAGAAATGTGTGGTCAGTAATAATTATCAAATATTGTTAATATCAACACACTAAAAGTTATTATAATAAAAAACAATTATATAACATTTAGTTAGCTTTTTAAACATATAATCTATATAAACGACTAAACTAAACTCGTCATGTAGATTGCATTTGGGGAAATAAGTTAAATTAGTGTTCAATATCCGTATGCTAAGGCAATAATCACTTGTACATAAGGCATTTCTTTCTTGTACATTTCAATCCACACATAGATATTGACTAAGACAAACATCGTAATGTCTACAAAAATGAGCATGTCGTCATGGTAGTAAACATTGTTTTTAAAATATAATAGTTTCAAGGTTATGATAAAAATAAATAAAAGAATTATAATTTCGTAGACTTCTAACTAAAAATTAGGGAATTAAAGTGTAATTAAGTTAAGGTATTAAAGTGTAAATAATGTATGAATAACTATTTTACCCTTATTTCAGGGTTATTAATGAAAAATTAGTTCTTAACTTTTGGGTATCTTAAAATACCCCTCCCTCATGCATTATAATATAGTATAGATAGAAATGAATCATTTACAAAAACAACCAATAGAGATTCCATTAGTTTGTCACGGGTGCCAGATTTGGTCACGGGTACCCCACTACCAGTACGGCAACACCACCGCCATCGGTGCTTGTAATGGATCTGTGAACCAAATCCTAGTTGTAGTTAACAGATGTGAACCCATGAATTTATATAAAATATTATTTCTTTCTATGCCACCTTTTTCGCAACTATCATTATCACCACCGCTGTTACTGGGCACCTAGCTTCAACCATATTTTTCGTCATCAATCTGAGTAAATATTTGTTAGGATCTCCGATGGCGGCATGGTCGTGTGGGAAGTGGAGACAAATTACCTAACAAATGAAAGTAAATATTTGGATGAAGAGTATGGAAGAAGAAGAGATGAAGAGAAGAAGAAAAGAGATGAAGAGAAGAGAGGAGTCTGGGAGAAGAAAGAAAATGATTTGGTGTGTTGTGAGTGGGGTTTATATATATACATATTATTATTATTATTATCATGTGTGAAAATAATTAATTGTTGGGTAAAGAATTAGTGGCGTGTTGCCTTCAAAAAACGGTTTTAATGAAGTGAATCAGTGAAGTGATGTGGCAGTGTATGATTGGTGTAAATCAGTGAAGTTGAAAATGTTTCAGTGGAGCACCCCGCCCCCTATACACTAATACATAACCACTGTATGAATGGGAGTGTTTCAACCACTAGACCACTCTCAATCTTTATGAATGGGTTCCTTAAATATTTTCTTATCGATTTCTTTCCATTTTTTTGTATACATTAACACTATATATTACAAACCGACTGAGTTCCCAAGAACCCATCGAAAAGGCCTGAATTCGCCCCTGTATGTTTAACCAGCAACATTTCAAGAAGAAAATGTAAAATTTATTTAAACAACAAATATTCATCTACAGTACACTAAATGTTACAAAACGAGCTGATGCTAACCGGCGCATTGTGGCGGTATGTTGATTATGAATGTCTTAGGTATCATTATATAAGATGCACAATTCTTAAATTTGATTTGGTATGTGCGATCATTTTGTGACACAGTTAGCGACCTTTTAAGTGGTTGCAAATCTAATCATGTTACATATCAAAGTCGTGATCGTTTAATTTATGCTAATAAAAGTTGGATTATGTACATAAGGACATAATCATTAGTGACTTGATCAGATAGTTGATGTGTCATACTTGCGTAATGGAATAATCAGAAGCTTTTTACCGGGGTCCGAATATAATTTTAACATTGGATTCGTTGTTGATTACTTTCTTTTTAACAATAGATGTATTAATTTATTGCACATAGAGAATATTATTGGGTCTTATTATATTGGTTTTTTTTTTTTTGAAAATTCACTTTCATTCAAAACACGGCAAAGTCTTCAAAGCGAGGACCGCCAATCATCAAAACACCATATACAATGGTCTTTTACGCCGCCTTTTCCAATCTAAGTCACTAAACTTTGATATATTCTTTAACAAAAAAAATGAAGAACTCTTAATACTAGCTATTATGTCTCTTTCCACCGGCGTCTTGTTATTGAAAATCTTGTTGTTTCTCGCTCACCATATGCACCAAATCAATACTAAAATTATTCGATGAACTATACTCTTTTCCCCATTTACCTCCATCCGCTTTTTTATACCAAGGCAATCCTTAGTGTCGAAAGCTAAAATATTACCTAGACCGGTCCACTGACCAATATGGTTCCAAACATCCAAAGCGAGAGAGCACCGTGTAAAGAGATGCTCGGCTGTCACTACAAGAATTTGGGGTGTTTACCCACACATAACTTACCTAAACATGTAAATGTGTTGGCAAATATCTACACATTTTTGTACAAGTGTGGGTAATTGTTGACGATTTATGTTAGATAATAACTAACACTTAATATGTGTTGGTAATACGTTTTACCTACACATTGGAATTGGTGGGAAAATATCCCTCCAAAATTCACATCAATTAAATGTTAAACTACCCACACATATGGTAAAAAAGTTTTATGTGTAGATAAATTATCTACAAATATGTAAATAACTAATATATGTGTAGGTAAATGATTATGTTTACCAACACATAATAGATTTAATCAAATATGTAGATAAATCAATTATATAAATTTTAATTTTAGTTTTTGATATTGACTTGGCAAAATAAACGCCTACACATGCTTAAAATGTATAACATGTGTAGATATTAGTTACATATAAAAAATAATAATTTTATTTTAAATGACGCGCCAAATAAAAACACACATTAAAATGTACGATAAGTGTAAATATTAGATATATATATACTTAGTAACTGTCGTGGCATAAAACATATCTACACGTATCTAAAAAAGTATATGTAGATATTGGACACATATAAATTGAATAATTAAATTATTATTTTATTTTGTTAACATGGCATGTAAAAAATGTGATAGCAAAGAAGGAATGGTCGGTGTAGAAGAAATCGTCCATGTTGTTAACGGGCACGGTCTGGATCGTAGCGGTCCGTGTCGTTAACAGGCCTCTTTGGTCGAAACGGTCCGGTCACTATTAGGCCGTTTAGGTCGTTAATGAGCCTGTTCGGTACAAAACGATTTGGTTCGGGTCTAAACGGTTTGGGTCTTTAAAGGGGGGGTCGAAAGGGTCCGGTTCGTTAACGGGTTCAGTTCGATAAAAACGGTCTGGTGGGATCGAAACGATCTGGGTGGTTTAATGATTCTGTGAGTCGAAATAGTCTAGTTCATTAACAGACCCAGTAAAGTCCAAACCCATTCTGACCTGAACTCATCCTAACCCATACCCATCCTTACTTTTTTTTTTTTTTTTTCTAATTTACTCATCCTAACCCAAGCTCATTCTATTATTTTATTTATAAATTATCATGTCTTAGCACTACGTACTCGCAACTCCCAGTGGACTAATGTGAGAAGGCCTAACGACTTTTGCAACCATGATTAAAGTATTAAAATCCAATCTATATATATTGCAAAGGGATTAATCCTACATGTCATACTCTTATGCAATCTCTCCTTTGAGAGATGCCACATAGGATGTGATGTGGGAACTCTAGACCAATTAAAAAAAGGAATAAATATGGTTTAACCTAATATATTAAATACCTAATCTACTAAATGTAAATATTAAAACCTTTATTATTTTCTCTCATGTTTTCTCCCATAACTTTTAAAGTTAATATCTTTTATATACGATATTTTTTAAAGAAAAGAATTAAACCAAATTAACGAGCGTTTTATTATCTTTCCAACGAGTACCATAGTGCTATATACACTACAAGAAATTGGGATGTTTACCCACACATAATTTACCTACACATGTAAATGTGAGGGTAAATACCTACACATGTTATTATATGTGTGGGTAATGGTTGATGATTATTTTTTTCATAATGACTAACACTTAATATGTGTTGGTAATGGCTTTTACCCGCATTTGGTGTTGGTGAAAAAATTTCCCACAAAAACTTGCAATCAGTTAAATGATACATTACCTACAAATGTGGAAAATTTTTGTTATGTGTAGGTAAATTATCTACATATGTGTAAAAAACTGATATATGGCTGTTGAGGATAGATGATGGTTGATCTGCGCCTAATGCTAATTGGTTCGTGTTGAAGGCACATCCACCTTTATTTACTACTAGTTTTTATCCCGGGAGCGTCCCGGGTTGAAAATATCTAATATAACATAATAAAATATTATATTATATTATTATTATTATTATTATTATTATTATTTTAAACAAATCTCTGCTATAAGTTATCATATTCAAATATAAAAAAAAAACGAATTTTTGCGTCAGGGTATAAATCTAGTGCCATTACAAATGAATTCGGAAGTTTTTAATCGATTATTCTAACAAAAACTAACATGAAATAAGGAAAAAAAGTTAATTATTGAAATATCGAACGCATTAGTCTAAGGGTTATGTGATGTTTTAAAAAATTCATGGGTATATGATCGGGTATGTTGTTTCGGGTAATCGGGTCGGGTATCACCAGACCCGACCCAAACCCACAGTTTTTTTTAAACTAATCCCAAACCCGACACAATACCTGTCGGGTTACAAAAAATAGTCATTTTTTTCTCCGATTTTTATATAGCACTATGGTACTCGTTGGAAAGATAATAAAACGCTCGTTAATTTGGTGTAATTTTTTCTTTAAAAAATATCGTATATAAAAGATATTAACGTTTAAAAGTTATGGGAGGAAAAACGAGAGATAAAATAATAAAGGTTTAATATTTAGATTTAGTAGATTAAGTATTTAATAGATTAGGTTAAAAATTATAATAGATTAGGTTAAATCATATTTATTTATTTTTTTTTAATTGGTTTATAGTTGTCACATCACATCCTATGTGGCATCTCTCAAAGGAGAGATTGCATAATATTATGACATGTAGGATTAATCCCTTTGCAATATATATATATAGATTAGTATAAAGGAAGCTACCTTTACTGAAGCCTTTTTAGCTTGGGTTAATGGGTCATGATAATTAGGGTTGTGCAAAGGGTTAGGAACCCACCCGGACCCACTAGAACCGTATACTTTTTTATTTTTGAAATGAGGAATCACGAACCGAACCTTAAAAGGCTATGTGGTGATGAATCTGGCGATGAAATTAGTTAGCAAGCAATGTGATTAATATATAGTCATATAAATATGGAATTATTTTATGAGCATTCTTTCGAATTTCTTACTTTTAGGTGTTACGTGGGGATAATAGTTCTCTTGCAAATGACATCCGGAAAGAGATGAAGGTAAATTATTTTTTAAGAAAGCCAGAACTTGAATATTCCAATCTTTTATTTTTTCCTAAAATTTGTACTTCCGTCTATTGTAAATAACTTTACAGGCACTGAATAGTAAAGTGTTGAAGGTTAAAGACAGAAACACAAAAAGGAAAATAAGGAAGGAGCTCAAGATGTTTTCTAAAGAAGAATGCTAGAGACAGCAACTGGTTGTGACAGATGTTATAAAAAACGCAGATGACGTTTTAACAACTCTCACCGGTTCATTTTCAAAAAAATTAGATGGCACTTCATTTGATCTTGTGATAATTGATGAAGCGACTCAAGCACTTTTAACATTAAGATGCTAGTTTAATTTTCTATCTCGTTTTTTTGGTGTATTTTTCTTGTATGTAATTCATTAATTTGGTCGCTTATGTTTCTATAACTGTTTTTGTATTTGTTTGTGTATATTTAAAAGTTATTATTTAAATAAATCGTGATTATTATCCACACATTTAAATATTTTACCAACACATGAATATATATTATTTCTACACATGTTAAGATCAATATCTACACATCCCTTACATTTACCTACACATGATTAGCTGCCATGTTGGATGTCACGTCAGCTGCCACGTCATACCTCAATCTAACAAGTTGCTATTCTTTTACCAACACATATATACTAGTTTTAGCCACACATATATGTGTAGGTATAGATTGCTATATACCTACACATAATAAATGTGTAGGTAATGATCAATATCTACAGTGCTAAGTCTACACATCATAACACTTAATTTATGTGTAGGTAAACATAACTACTAACACATTATATGGTTTTTCCTACACATACTATGTGTGGGTAAATACCCAAATTTCTTGTAGTGTGTCTCATTTCCGCCTCCACACGTTACGTTTGACCAACCTCGCTTTAACCGGTAGGCGCTCCATCTGCGCTTTCCACGCCGCTAAATTACATTTCAAAGGTACCCGATCCATTTGAGTACAAAGGGTTGCTGCAGTTACTGCACCCCCCTATAATTGACTGTCGAATGTGGTTCACTGATGGAGCAGTTTTGTTTTCCATATTCCAAACGCATGAATGATCATCCTTTCTTCGAAACATCTGCAAAACTAATGTTACCAGCTCTCCAAACTCTCAACTGCACAGTTCAGACATGGGTTCTACAAAATGTTCTTGCCTAACATATCATAATTGACCTTGGCTTCCAAATCTATCCGAAACAAGGCATATTTCTTTTCTTCTCCATATTAAATAAGTTTGGCCATTTGATGTATAGCAGGTCGTCGTCTAGTAACCAAGTATCCAACCAAAATCTGACATTTAAACCATTACCCAATCACTATAAAATTACAGTATAAAGGATGATTGTTCACAGCTAGGGAATCTATATTCTTCACTATCGCCTTCCAATTTCCATTCAGTTGGGAGCTAATTGGAACACAAAACACCCATGATTGAGATGTATGAATAATATATATGAGCTCCCTCCATAGACCTCTTTGTTTGAGACGAAATCTACATCCCTATTTAAATAGAAGAGCATCATTCACATCTTCGAGTTTGGCTATACATAGACCTCCCATCCGCTTCGGAGCTGTCACTCAATCCCAAGATATCCAATGGATTTTTTTATTATTTGAATTGCCGCACCACAAAAATCTCCTCATTATCTTCTCCAAATTATTTATAACACTCCCACCGGGGCCTTGTAAAGTGAAAATAATATATCGGGAAACTATATAAAACCGACTTAATGAGCGTTACACGACCTCTAATTGGCTTTCCATCCCAACAACCGCTTCTCAAAAACCTCATGTAACACCCCGGTCCTAGGGTCTAAAATTTTTCGTGACTAAAAACATTAGAACAAATAAACTACCAATCAAATAATGATGTACAACGAACACAAAGCTGTACCGGTGAGTTACATAATTATTTTGGCAAGGAGAATAATATTATACGTGGTACCGAACCGAAACCCGACAACGAACCCAACCCGATCTTAGGTGATTAGTCGCCACTTGGGGACACATGTCACCTCTTTAGAGGGAAACATGTCCCCATTCTAAGCATGACAACACAACACTTAAACCATTTGAGTTACAAATGGGTTTAGTAAAAACCATTTATTTTACCCAATATAAATACCCAACCCTATCCCTTCCCTTTCTCCCTAATGAAAACCACTCACACATAATCTATCTATATAATAATTGAGGTCACTTGGGTTGAATCAAGGCCTTAGAGAGGGTTTGAGGTATCCATATTGAATATGGAGCTCCAACTTCTTTCCTATAAATAAGCTTTTGTATTTTTTTTTTATTTTCACCATTCTTCCATCACTCCCCAATCTTCCCTAACAATTCTTCCAACCAACATTCCTCAATCTTCTTTTGCATTCTTGCTTCAAGGCCTCTATCATCTTCTCTGATTTATAAACTGCATCTAAAATATGGATTCAATCTTCCGTTATAAATAGATCCGTATATGTATTCTAGCTAAATCGTATCCCTATATATGTATTCGATTTATAAACTGGATCCATATCATCTTTTCTGATTTATTAACTTTTATTTTATGGTGTTAGTGTGTTTGTTTAAAGATGAATGTTAGTCGAAGGTTTTAAAATGCTCCATGCTTTTAATTCTGGGAGCTGACAAAGTTTGAATGGATTTGGATGTGGAACAAGTGCTCAACGAAGATAATTCAGCATGTTTCTTTGATCCTCGACTGAAGACTATCGGCCTTCGTGGTATCATGTCAAACTCCAAGGTATGCTCATGTTTTCGACATATTCTTGGTTGTCTGGAAAGAGTTACAAGTGTTTACGGATTCTCTTTGTTGATTATTATTACTGATGCCGAGTATTATATTATGTTTTATTTGGAGATCATTTAGTCACATTGGCAAAGGATCAAAGTCCATGACTAGTCATTTTTTATTCATTCATGGTTAATCAACATAAGGAACCGTATGTTGTTCGGCTGAGTTTCATGTTCTTGGTGTTTATGTTGGGGCCGAGTTAGCATATAAGTTCATAGAGATTACAAGTAAATTGGTCCCTCATAAGTTGGTGTAATGTTTTTTGGGTTGTTTGATTCATAATTGCAAATGGATGGCGGATGGGTCATGATTTTCGGATCTGGATTGATCCTTCAAAAATCGGATCTTAGTTAATGGATTAAATGCCTTCCTTATTTTGTGCATAATAAGTTTGGAAGGTGATTAATGGTCCGATTGGTATGTTTGAATGAGAAGATTTTAGTGGAGTTTGAATAGGAAGGTCTTCAATAAAATTGATTGTGATAATTATTAAATGGTTGGCGCCGAAGTTTTAAAATATGAATGATTGATTTATTATCAATCATTCCCGAAATTTAGGATTACCATAATTGACCAAATTTAATGTTATTTATTACGATTTTTTAATCTCATTAATTAATATTACTATTAATACGAAATTGATTAAATTGATTAAATTATACGAATTGATTAAATTAATACGAGATTTTTAATCTCTGATTTCATATAATTGATTAAATTATACGAATGATAATATTAATTAAATTATAATTGATAAAATTGATTTCGTATAATTGATCAAATTTATGGTTTACCATAATAACTCTCATTATTTTTATTTTCTTCTTATTTAATTCTTATTACTATGCGGATAATTCCTAATACGATTGTTGAATTGGCAAACTTAAATGAATCAATGAAGATCAAGATTAAATTTACGGATGTGTACGTGTGGTCTGCGCCAGTGCGTGTAGAAATTTTTGCTCAAGTCGCTAGGTTTGTTATTCAATTATTAAACATTATGTTTACAATATTCTTATTTTATAATTAGGTAGACATTCGGATCTGGATTAATCCTTCAAAAATCGGATATTAGTTAATGGATTAAATGCCTTTCGTATTTTGTGCATAATAAGTTTGGAAGGTGATTAATAGTCTAATTGGTATGTTTGAATGAGGAGATTTTAGTGGAGTTTGAATAGGAAGGTGTTTAATGAAATTGATTGTGATAATTATTAAATGGTTGGCGCCGAAGTTTTAAAATATGAATGATTGATTTACTATCAATCATTCCTGAAATTTCGGATTACCATAATTGACCAAATTTAATGTTATTTATTACGATTTTTTAATCTCATTAATTAATATTACTATTAATACGAAATTTTTTAAATTGATTAAATTATACGAATTGATTAAATTAATACGAGATTTTTAATCTCTGATTTCGTATAATTGATTAAATTATACGAATGATAATATTGATTAAATTGATTTCGTATAATTGATCAAATTTATGGATTACCATAATAACTCTCATTATTTTTATTTTCTTCTTATTTAATTCCTATTACTATGCAGATAATTCCAAATACGATTGTTGAATTGGCAAACTTAAATGAATCAATGAAGATCAAGATTAAATTTACGGATGGGTACGCGTGGTCTGTGCCAGTGCGTGTAGAAATTTCTGCTCAAGTCACTAGATTTGTTATTCAATTATTAAACATTATGTTTACAATATTCTTATTTTATAATTAGGTAGACATTCGGATCTGGATTGATCCTTCAAAAATCGGATCTTAGTTAATGGATTGTCTTCCTTATTTTGTGCATAATAAGTTTGGAAGGTGATTAATGGTCTGATTGGTATGTTTGAATGGGGAGATTTTGGTGGAGTTTGAATAGGAAGGTCTTTAATGAAATTGATTGTGATAATTATTAAATGGTTGGCGCCAATGTTTTAAAATATGAATGATTAATTTATTATCAATCAATCCCGAAATTTAGGATTACCATAATTGACCAAATTTAATATTATTTATTACGATTTTTTAATCTCATTAATTAATATTACTATTAATACGAAATTGATTAAATTATACGAATTGATTAAAGTAATACGAGATTTTTAATCTTTGATTTCGTATAATTGATTAAATTATACGAATAATAATATTGATTAAATTGATTACGTATAATTGATCAAATTTATGGTTTACCATAATAACTCTCATTATTTTTATTTTCTTCTTATTTAATTCTTATTACTATGCAGATAATTCCTAATACGATTGTTGAATTGGCAAACTTAAATGAATCAATGAAAATCAAGATTAAATTTACGAATGGGTACGCGTGGTCTGCGCTAGTGCGTGTAGAAATTTCTGCTCAAGTCGCTAGGTTTGTTATTCAATTATTAAACATTATGTTTACAATATTCTTATTTTATAATTAGGTAGACATTCGGATCTGGATTGATCCTTCAAAAATCGGATCTTAGTTAATGGATTGTCTTCCTTATTTTGTGCATAATAAGTTTGGAAGGTGATTAATCGTCTGATTGGTATGTTTGAATGGGGAGATTTTGGTGGAGTTTGAATAGGAAGGTCTTTAATGAAATTGATTGTGATAATTATTAAATGGTTGGCGCCAAAGTTTTAAAATATGAATGATTGATTTATTATCAATCATTCTCGAAATTTAGGATTACCATAATTGACCAAATTTAATGTTATTTATTACGATTTTTTAATATCATTAATTAATATTACAATTAATACGAAATTGATTAAATTATACGAATTGATTAAGTTAATACGAGATTTTTAATCTCTGATTTCGTATAATTGATTAAATTATACGAATGATAATATTGATTAAATTATAATTGATTAAATTGATTTCGTATAATTGATCAAATTTATGGTTTACCATAATAACTCTCATTATTTTTATTTTCTTCTTATTTAATTCCTATTACTATGCAGATAATTCAAAACACGATTGTTGAATTGGCAAACTTAAATGAATCAATGAAAATCAAGATTAAATTTCCGGATGGGTACGCGTGGTCTGTGCCAGTGCGTGTAGAAATTTCTGCTCAAGTCGCTAGGTTTGTTATTCAATTATTAAACATTATGTTTACAATATTATTATTTTATAATTAGGTAGACATTCGGATCTGGATTGATCCTTCAAAAATCGTATCTTAGTTAATGGATTAAATGTCTTCCTTATTTTGTGCATAATAAGTTTAGAAGGTGATTAATGGTCTGATTGGTATGTTTGATGATGAGATTTTGGTGGAGTTTGAATAGGAAGGTATTCAATAAAATTGATTGTGATAATTATTAAAAGGTTGGCGCCGAAGTTTTAAAATATGAATGATTGATTTATTATCAATCATTCCCGAAATTTAGGATTACCATAATTGACCAAATTTAATGTTATTTATTACGATTTTTTAATCTTGTTAATTAATATTAGTATTAATACGAAATTGATTAAATTGATTAAATTATACGAATTGATTAAATTAATACGAGATTTTTAATCTCTGATTTCGTATAATTGATTAAATTATACGAATGGTAGTATTGATTAAATTATAATTGATTAAATTGATTTCGTAAAATTGATCAAATTTATGGTTTACCATAATAACTCTCATTATTTTTATTTTTTTTCTTATTTAATTCTTATTACTATGCAGATAATTCCTAATACGATTGTTGAATTGGCAAACTTAAATGAATCAATGAAGATCAAGATTAAATTTACGGATGGGTACGCGTGGTCTGTGCCAGTGTGTGTAGAAATTTCTGCTCAAGTCGCTAGGTTTGTTATTCAATTATTAAACATTATTTTTATAATATTCTTATTTTATAATTAGGTAGACATTCTAAATTTACTATACATAATGCTTTTGTAAAGGTTTACTGTAGTGTTCAATCCAGCACATGCTATTTGTTACTAAGGTTGCACCACAAGAAGTTATTGATTTTAAAATTTAAATTACGATCTTTTATGTTTTTAATGTAATTTATTTGAATTATTGATTACGATTTTGAGGTTATTTATTAAGATTTATAATCTTAATAAGATTATGATTATTCTTATTGCAATAAATAAGATTTATAGTCTTACCATGTTTACGAGTTATGATCAGTCTTGATTGCAATTAATAAGATTTATTAAGTTTAAATGTTATTTATTAAGAAGTTTAATATTATTTATTGACATTAATAATAATTGACCGAGTTTAATGTTATTTATTAAAATTTTTAACTCTAACTCATCCCCTTAACTTTCTCTCTTTTGATTCATGTTAACATGTTAACTTAGTGTCACGTTAATGCCCCTTAACATGGGAAGGGAGTGATGTACAACGAAAGTTAAAATTCCACGTCACTGTTAACACCCTTGGTATGAAGGTACACCCCATGGCCTAATTATTCTAAATATGTTTTTAATGTTATTTGTGGATTGGTGTATATTGGTAATGACATATCATTTTATGTGTTTTTATTTATATGTTAATACCTTATTATATTATAATATATACTATTGCAGTTTATTATAAGTAACAATATGAACTATAAACCAATCATAACCATAAATGGTTTTCATTTTAAAATTAACATTATCATATTATGTTTATAATAAATAGACCATCATTCAATTGTCCATAAATGCTTACGAATTCAATAATGCACTAATTAATCATAATGGTAATTTTAATATATTAATATATTTATTAGCATTGACCCTCATTCAATTGGCCATAAATGATAACAAAATCAATCAATCAAATGTCAATAAATTAAAAAAGTATAAACATTTTAATGGAAGTTTTGTAAACCATTTACAAAGATAAACACCGATATTTAAATTAATAATAAATATAATTTACTATTGATTAACAGTTTCCTACAATATATAAGATATTTAAATAGATAATTAATAATAATAATGTTACTATTTTCATTTAAATATATTTAATAAAATTTAAGACATTTTCTTTATACAATCTTTATATAAATAAAAAAAATAACATTATTACCATAATACAATCTAACCAATCATTGACCCTAACAGAAAAACCTTATCTGTTTTTAATTGTTAAGCACTATATTTATACAGTTTAAATAGTGACATTTTATTGGCGGCGTTTTGTAACATGTCAAAATTTGCCTAAAGTGTGTGTACAATAGGTACTTTTGGCTACATGTTGAAATGGGTCGGGGGTTGATCCTTTTGGTGTCTATTTTTTTAATAAAATATGGGAAATTTATATTACAGCATGTGGCATTGGACCCATTTTCTTATTAGTTATTATTTAGCTATGTAATCAGTTTGAACCATTGGAGAGATAACTTGTAAAATTTAAGCGACCCATTCAAGTAAATGGGTTAAGGATTGTTTCTTGATTTACTTATCACTTTATCCATATCTTTACAACAACTATATTTTATGTAGAACACAAATATGGAAAACAGTGGTGGAATCGAGACGGACTGAAGATGTTAATATTAGACAAAGATGAAAGCCTTACGAACAAAACAACTAATGTTGTGTATAAATAAATATTTGGAGCTTTATGAATAACCTTATAAGATTTTAAATTATCTGTTTTTTATGTAAGGTTTTTAATGTTGCTTCAAAAGTTTTAACGGTGAAATTTGTTTTTATTATTATGTTGTATGTTCTGGAAAACTATATTTAGTCACATTCAATGTTCATGTTTATTTGGCTTCCATTAGAATAAATTCGGTATTATTTATTTGATTTCAGTCTTTGTTTATAAGTTTTGTCAAATCAAACTTTACTTAGCTGATATATCACTAATTACGTTACATTAAAAGCCTTATATGATATTTTGCATTTAACAACGAAATCCATACCAATTGAACCACCAAACATTTAGTAAGCAAAACAACTTACATACTACAATTGATTCCAGTCTTTGTTTATAATTTATGTCAAATCAAACTTTACATAGTTGATATATCCATCACATGGGTCGTTGTATGTTGCGCTATCAAGGGTCAAAAGTCGAGATGGACTGAAGATACTAATACTAGATCAAGATGGCAACCTTACGAACAAAATATCAAACGTTGTGTATAAAGAAATATTTGAAGCTTGATGAATAACTTTATAAGATTTTGATTTGTATGTTTTTTATTTTAGGTTTATTAATGTTGCTTTAAAAGTTCGAATAATGGATTTTTTTTTAATATTATTTTCAATGTTATGAAAACTATTTAGTCACTTTGAATGTTCATGTTGATAATAAATCCTTTGAATAAATACAAAAGTATTCATTTTATTCAATTATTTGTTTATATTTTTTTTGTCAAATTAAACTTTACTTAGTCGATATATCCATCATTACGTTACATTAAACTGTTAGATGACATTTTGCATTTAACATTAAAATTCATACATATTGCATTATTAAACATTTAGTAACCAAAACAACTTGCATGATATAATTCTTATTTTCCTACTTTTTTTCATTTTACTTTCGGTTGAACCGTGGGTCCCCACGGGACTCTAACCTAGTACACCCATATTTGTTGCTCAGAAAAGAATGGGGAGAAATAGAGAAGCAGTGGAAGGCAACCGGCTACCACCACCTGCGACGGCTCACAACGGCGGCAACCGGCAATCATCACGAAACCCCACATCCCTCTTCACCAAACATTACCTTTGATCGGAGAGAGAGAGAGAGAGAGAAAGAGTAACAGAGGAGAGAGAGAATTGTAGAAAGAGAGAGTGAGAGAGAGTAGATCGAAAGAACAACCAGAAAAGGAGGCCGGCCCGGGTCTTTGACCGGCCGGTGCTGTAGGTGCAGACGGCGGCGTGTACGACGGTGGGGAGGTCAGGGGTCTGACAAGCATGGTAAGTATATTGATCCTTATTGTTTTACTTCTGATGGTTGTTAGTTGAAGATCTCATAGGGCTGTGATGGTGGTGTTGACCGGTGGTTACGGATGGTGCAGGATATCGATTTTGATACAGGTTAGGGCATTGTAAATGTTGGTGATGGCTATAGACTTGATGATAGGGGTTCACAGTGAAGATGATGATGATATTATAAGATTGATGGTTCTTGTGATGTTGACGAGTCGAAGGTTATTGATGGTAAGGGTTCGGTTACGGGTCAGGAGCCGAGCCGAGGCAACAGAGTTGACTCGGTCAACAGAGACAAACTCGGCCAACACCAGTCAAAGGTCGGTCAGAAACCCAGTCAACTCAGTTACTAGCAGGGACCCGGAAGGTATAAACAAGAACTCGGACCATATTAGTATTAGTATACTTATTTATCATGTGTGCTCGTGTGGGACTCGACTAATGAAAACCAATGACTATTAAGCCGACATGAAACGGATAATAACTATATGAATATTAATTAGAAAGCAACACTAGAGATGTTAATTAGTTACAAGGGCATGACTTGAGAGTGGATCATATAAATAACCTATGTTGATAAATATAGTAATGCGATTAAGACGAGACATTGGACTTCATGACGAAACATAAGGACATGAAACATTAACTACATTTTGGTATAGTCCATGATTGTGAACTCTTGGACATAGGATATTATGACTAAAATGTTAGTTATGATACTTGTGAATTGGACGAATAGGACATAGACCTTGAGACACATTATTTGAACACAAGAGATAATATATATACTTTAACTTAGCCACTATAAAGAGATACAATATATGACTCGGTCATTTGTACGATTAGAGGTTTGGACATAAGGTGTGACAAATAGATATATAAATGGACTCTTGAGTATGATTAACCACTTGAGACTTAGACGAACCAATGACACAAACAAATACGCAACCCTTGAGACCTTGAGCGAGTAGATATAATATGAACTATTAGATAACTGGATAACGATCATGGCATTAAATCACTTTAGACAAAGAACAAGATGATGAGATTCACTACAGGTCCTAACTCGCCCACACGTGTAACCATGATACTCGGTTACACGCGCTAATACTTGTAAACATGATAGGATATGACATGTAACGGGTAGACAAGTTCGAGACATTGGGAAGATATATCACTGCGTGACATGACAGGTGAGTTACGTGTACCATTCCCCTTTTTTGTGTTTTACTGTTTTGGGGTGAATACATGCTTCCTTTTTCTAAACTATTGTGACGTGACAAGATACTAGCTGCCGGATTATACTGACACTCATTAACTCACAGGTGAGCCACTTAATATATGGGTAGTACTACTTGGGGAATCCCCAACGCACAGTGGACTCGGGACGTTGGGCCCGGGAAACCCTCCACTAAGTCCTGCGGACCATTGCGGCATATATTATGCCTTGTAGATCTATAATGGCAATAGATAGATCTAGTGTTAGGGTTGAGGGGTCGCTTGTACATCACGTGTGTTGAACTGTTTTGAACTTATGAACTTGCTCTTGAACTGATAAACTGTTTTGGATCCAGTTAACTACTTATACGGACTCACCAGCGTAATTGCTGATCCAAACTCTTCTAAGAATGTGTTCAGGTAATGCAAATAGATGGATGACAACCGCGAGGTATATGCTTGCTAGTAGCGGATTAGAGGTTATCTGGTTAGAAGATTCGGCTATATGTGTTTCGGTTAGAGCATCTAGAGATAAGCGGGATAGAGATCGGATAGGCTAGTGGACTACACCTCATTAACTGCTTCGACGACCGCCGCAATTCGTCCCTGCATAGTTATTACTTTAATTATTCAAGTTGTATAATTTTATTTTTTGGATTAGAAATTGTATAATCAAATAAATATTTGTTATCGTTGCTTCCGTTGTCCAAGTCTGTTACCAAACTGTCATTTCGACCCGACCCCTCCGGGTCTAGTTGTTACACCTCAGTAACCTTTTTCCAATAACACACTCTCCTCATATTCGCCTTCATCATTATACCCAGGTATTCAAAAGGCATACCTCCTCTCTTACACCCTAACGACACAATAATTTCCTGTGGTTTGCACCAACTAACATGTTCAGCACGAGTATAACACTCTGAGTTATTGACTTTTGTCGGGCTAACACTTTACATCCCTCATTTTAACGTCAGTTAGTTTTTCTATTAGCTTGTGGGTGAAATGGCTATTATACCCTCCATCTTCTTCTCCAACCAACCTACCCACCACCACAACCACTATCTCCACCGCTACCCTCCTCTCCTCACCATCTTCTCTCTCCACCCAATATTTGGAATTTCACTCAAATTACTCACATTTGGCTATATTTGAAGATGATTGATTGTATGATGACAACGCAAAAAGGGGGATTCGGGTTCGAATTGATCACTGATTTCATAAATTTTGATGGAATTTGGTGTGTTTTTCACAATAATTATACTCGTGCTAAATCTGTTAGTTGATGCAAACCACGGAGAGGAAAACTGTAATTAACTCAAACAAACATGATGGAATCATTTGGTATGCACTTGCCTATCTCCGGCTTAGCAACCATTGGGTTCGCTTCCTACAAAACTGTGTTTTCGACTTATTTGAAGTAGTTTCTCCTTGATATCATAAAATTCAATTTAAAATTTTGATGAAACAAAATTCATTTAATTTCAACCGTGCTCTGTTGTTTGATAAACGAAACAACACAACGTTAAACTTAAGTACGCAACCCACATGGTTGCGTCCTTCAAAAGTTAAACCGTCAACTTCTTTCTATCACCAATAAACAAAGCAGTACTACGTATAGAGCATTCGGATATATGGAGAAATTATCCGTGCGAAAAGTTTCAAACGGGTAATCACATGACCGGTAGTTAGTTATATACACGGGTCGGGAAACGGTGCTAGATGGCTGAGGAAACGGTGATTGGAAAATACGCAAAGGTTTGGTTGGTAACTGTAATTAAGAGATAACCACCACCGGTGGAGTTGTAATTGGATTGTCATGAATTTAGCGGTTGGTTATCGGTTATCCGACCGATGATAATATGCGGCAGGTCAAGTGGTGGGAAATAATCTCTAACCGCCATTTTTTGATACGTCACTTCTATTTACGAATACAATATGTGGATAATTTATTAATTAGTGACATAGAAAGGATGGTGGAGGAATTTTCTTTTCGTTAACTTCTATCAAGTTACTATTTGGATAAATACGAGCCGATGCTAACCCGCGCGTTACGGCGGTATGTTGATTATGAATGTCTTTGGTATCATTATATAAGATGCAAAATTCTTAACTTTGATTTTGTACGTGCGATCATTTTGTGACACGGTTAACGACCTTTTAAGGGGTTGCAAATCTAATCATGTTACATATCAAAGTCGTGACCCGTTTAATTTATGCCAATAAAAGTTGGTTTATGTACATAAGGGCATAATAATTAAGTGACTTGATCAGATAGTTGATGTGTCATAATTGCGTAATGGCATAATCAGAACCTTTTAACCGGGGTCCGAATATAATTTTAACAATGGCTTGTTGATTACTTTCTTTTTAACAATAGATGTATTAATTTATTGCACATAGAGAATATCATTGGGTTTTATTATATTGGTATTTAAATAACATGATAAGTAGTATTTTAGTTTTCTTAGATAAAAACAAATGTATCTACCTACTATATATATTAACTAAGATGGAATCACGAAACGTGTTGATATTAAAATAAACCATAATCTAAACGGGCCAAGATTTTGATATGTAACATGATTGGATTTGCAACACTTTAAAAGATCATCAATTGTGTCACAAAATGATCGCACGCACAAAATCAAATTTAAGAATTTTATATGTTATATGTAATGATACCAAAGAAATTCATAATCAACATACTGTCATAAAGCACGAATTGATGTAAACTCATTTAATACAATGATCTATATCATATATATTTTGTATAAAAAATAAAAAAGTCAAAAAAAAAAATAAAATAATAACTCTTATCAAATTAGATTAACATAGGTCACTCACTTTAGTTTTCTATATTCAAGTTTTTTCCAATTTCTTTATTCTTCTTCACATAAATATATAAATCAAGACAAAATCTTAACTATGTAATGCACACTTTGAATTCATCTTCATCATTTCAATTGCATAGCCCGTGCCCTGGCACTATATTCCTTGTCTTCGTATAGATAAATTACAGTGTGTCAAAAATTACTTCTCTTTTCATCCTATACCTTCTCTATTCCGTCTCTGCGTCGCTCAAATGTAAATAAAAAAATAGAGTTAACTGTGGTTTTCATCCCTGTGGTTTGCACCAACTAACAGGTTCAGCACGAGTATAACACTTTGAGTCCCTGACTTTTGTCGGGCTAACACTTTACATCCCTCATTTTAACTCCGGTTAGTTTTTCTATTAGTTTATGGGTGAAATGACTATTATATCCCTCCATCTTCTTCTCCAACCAACCTACCCACCCGCCACCACCTGCAACACCACCACCACCATCTCCACCACAACCCTCCCTCTCCTCACCATCTCTTCTCTCCACCCAATATTTGGAATTTCACTCAAATTGCTAACATTTGGCCATATTTGATTCGTGTTTTGATCTCCTTTCCATCCAAGTAACCCGAAGTGAAACGAAGGTGGCAAATCATACTCAAACACTTTAATAAGAGCTTGATTTTGATCACAAGAACCGGTGGATTTAAAAGATGATTGATTGTATAATGATAGGGCAAAAGCAGGGATTCGGCTTTGAATTGATCACTGATTTCATCAATTTGGATTCAATTCGGTGTGTTTTTAACAATAATTATACTCGTGCTGAATCTGTTAGTTAGTATGCACCGCCATTTTTCGATACGTCACTTCTATTTACGAATACAATATGTTGATAATTTAATATTTAGTGACATAGAAAGGATGACGGAGGAATTCTCTCGCCGTTCACTTAACGGCCACTTCTATTTAGTTACTATTTGTATGAATATATAATATATAATAGCTAGATTTGTAACTGTGACAACCCCTAAGAGAATGCCACCTAGGATGAAAATCATTAGATGTCTAGTTGGCCATAACCGAAGAAGCTTAAACAAATCTCCTACCACTAGACGAGATATAATATTAATTGGATGATAATTTATATGTTGTGGCCTGCTAGTAGTATTATTTGGCTAGTTCATAATATAGCAATTATTTCTCGCCATTTTAATATAAAAGTGATTAATTCCATATATTATAACAAAGGCAAAATTCAACTAATCACAAACCTATTGGGTAGTTTTGTCATTTATCTAAAGATTAGGGGCATGCCTAGCTATTTATTTTGTTTATATATACCGGGCCTATTTCTCCAAGTATGCATCATCTCTTTCAATGGGTAGCGAGAGTGAAATAAAGCTTCTTGGGACCCCTTCAAGTCCATTTGTGAACCGGGTTCAGTTTGCTCTCAACCTCAAGTCTATCGAGTATGAGTACATTGAAGAAAATGTCCCTTACAGAAGTGAGCTCCTATTAAAATCAAACCCGTTCATACAAAAGTCCCTGTCCTTTGGCATGCAGATAAACCACCGATTTGTGAGTCTCAAATTATCATCGAGTATCTTGATGAAATCCGACCAGATTTATTCCAACTCCTCCCATCGGTCTCTTTAGATCGGGCGAATTGTCGGTTTTGGACCACATATATTGATACCAAGGTATGTTCGATAATAAAATGTTATTTCCTTCACACTTGTACATATGTTACCTAATATATATATATATATATATATATATATATATATATATAGGGGAGGGTTATCTTGAGAACGCTAAATATTGTGAGAACCGTGAGAACAAGTAAAAAAATCAATCAAAATCAATTTTTTTTAATACAAACCTCATTATAATCATAATACAACATTAATAAATGAATTTTCTTTCCAAATAATTCACCTTTTCTTGCAAAAACACTTTCAAGTTAACTTTTTACACATGTGTAAATGAAACAGTTTACACATGTATAAACAGTAAATTTACACATGTGTAAAAACAAATTATTTTCGTATACATTTGAATTTTTACGCGTAAATTGTGTTTTTGGGATTGTATTTTAGTAATAAAGACAAGTGTAAAAAGAAATTTTGAATTTGAATGGTTTTAGATGCCGTTCTCACGGTTCACACGAAATATAGGTGTTCTCAAAATAACTTTCCCCTATATATATATATATATATGTATATATATGTGTGTTGTATTGACATACTAAAATATCAACAGTTTTTCCCATTGTATGAAGAGTTGAGGAAAACAACAAAGAAAGCGGGACAAGAAGAAATAAAAGAACAGATAATCGAAGCAACAAAATTGTTGGAAGAAGCCTTTATCAAATCTAGTAATGGGAAGGCTTACTTTGGTGGTGATCAAGTAGGTTACCTAGATGTGGTTCTTGGATGTTTCATCAGATGGATAAAACATGTAGACAAACTAAATGATTTCAATACGTTTGATGAAGTTAGAACCCCTAAACTTGCAAAATGGGCAAAGACCATAGCGTCACATGAAGCCCTTAAGAGTGTGACACCAGGGAACGAAACGCTAGAAAACTTCTTTGCCATGCTTAATGTCTACAAACCACCGTACAAATAAAGCACAAAGAGATGATTCATATTGTTTGTTTGTTGATTTGTTGTTAGCTATTATTTCTTGTTATCATCTTTCAATTCGGTTTGAACTATGTATTATGTTTCATTGCATTAAAGATCATAATCATGGTCTATACATATATTTTTTCTATTATATAATGTTTGAACTTTCTGTTTGAAACCTGGTGTTTTCTAATAATTTAAAGTGAAAAAAAAAAATATATGTAGAGTTTCTATCCTTAAAATATAAAAATTAATAAAGCGTAAATACTGCAATGAAAAACAAAATTAAGTATACCACATCATCTAATTTGAACACAACCCTAAATTGTTGTTTAATATGCATTATTGACATTTAAAGCGGACATTTCTTGTGAATCTAACCTATTTTATGTCAATAAAAGATGTGAAATTTGTCTGCCTTGTTGAAATATAAGATATTTTGTACTAGTTTCTAACTTACACAAATACACGAATATGTATACTAAGATTAAAATAAATTGTAGTGCCAAGAATAAATTAACGATCGATGTGAACAAAACCAACAATAATTGATCTATTATATTCATGAATTCATTGGTGCTAACGTACGGGTTTGGTGTGGACATAGTGCCTGCCAACACATCTGAGAAATGCCTTTGTGTTAATAATTGATCTCATTAATGTTTTAATATTGCATAACATAAATAATACAAAACGTGACAATATTAATTTTAAAATTACCATCCCTTATCAATGGATGGGAATTCAGAGGTGTACAAAAAACCCGGGTTTTTTTTAACCGAAAAAAAAAAAAAATTGAAACCAGTTTTTTTACAACTGGTTTTAAACCCGGCCCAAACAACCAGTTATGGATCAGTTTTAATATAGGTAGAAATGGTTATTTTAAAAACCGGTTTTTTTTTAATCGGATAATAAACCGAATTTAACAAAAAACCGTTTTTAAAACCGGTTATTACCAAAAACCGGTTTCTGTGTCATGTAAAAAAACCGGTTAAACTGGTTTTTTAACCGTTGCACAGCATCAGAAACGGTAATATGACCGTTGGAGTCGAAATGTTACTGTGTTATCTTGGTGTTTTTTGCCCCAATCTTTCATCTTTCATCCTTAACTCCTATAAATAGCCCATGATGTTTTGGGTTGATTACACAACTCTAATACACTCTTAATACTCTCCAAAATCATATAAAACCATTTAGTATTAGCAAAAAAAAAAAAAAACTCTCAAATGGCATCCTCTAGCCAACAAGATTCGACTCACATTGGTGCTTTAACTAGCGATGTGGTGGTTCGGGTTGTTCCTACCAAGCGAAATCGAGAAGTTTGGCAACACTATGATATGTGTGAAATGGCTTCGGGTGAAAAAAAGGCTCGTTGCAAACATTGTAAAGGGTTCTACAAGACGGATGCAAACACCTCTTTGAAAACGCACATCACAAAGCCATTTTGCAAGGTTTTGAAATCACAAGCTTCGAAAGATCAACCGGCAATGACAAGTGAAGGAGAGATATTTGCTTACTCCATTGATGCGGTTCGTGAGGAAATTGCATATTTTGTCATTCAAGAAAGTCTTCCCTTTAACCACTTCGACAACCAACGGTATACTCGGGTTGTTCAAAGAACCCTCCAACCACGATACACTCATGTAAGTCGTGCAACTCTTAGAAGGGATTGTTTAAAAGTGTGGAAAAAATCTAAGAATGAAACAACTTTTTTTGAAAATTTACGAACCGGTGTAAACCTTACTAGCGATGTATGGTCGACACCTCATGGTGTACCCGATTCATGGCAAATGATGAAACGTACGATTGTGTTTCAACTTTTCGATTATCCTCACATGGTCAAAATATTTTTAAGGTTATTAACAACGTTATTAATACTAACAACATAAATCAAGCAATTAATAATTGAAGATTACTCTCCTCTCATTTACCTAGTCAAGTCAAGATTATTGACTAAGTCAAGTCAAGATCATTGACCCCATGATACTTGCCCATGACACATGCCCATGATTCATGCCTTTGTATTTACTTTGTAGCTTTTCATTCAACTTGTATTCCCTATATATTGTAATATAAATCATTGTACACAACACACAATTTCAATACAAAAACCACTTTGTTTATATGGTATCAAGAGCCTAAAAGCTCCCTTGAGCCATCTTCAATCCCAACCTACTCGACAGACACATTCTGTCCGCATTCTGCTTCTTTTTTTTCTTCTTTCAATTCACCATGGCGAAACAAACACCTCAAACTACCAATACCAACACTCGCCCGATTCGCAACAATAACTATTGCTACTATTGTAACATTCCCGGACATGACACTAAAGATTGTCGCAAACTTAGTCGCTTCCTACGAGAACACAATGTCTCATCTCAAAATACCAACACCCCGGTGGTTAACTACACCACACCGGTGCGTCCTACAACACCGCGAACAACAACCAACAATTTCCCGTTCTTTCCGAATACGGAGGACCCGATAAGATCGTGCTAGGTGATGGTAAAACTCTCCCTATAACTCATATTACTCAAACAACTATTCCAACAAAATCTCGTCCACTTCTTTTAAATAACATTTTAATTGCTCCTAATCTTCGAAATAATCTTATTTCCGTTGCCAAAGTTTGTCGTACTAATCGTGTTTCCGTTGAATTTTTTCCCTATCATTTTTTTGTCAAGGATCTACGCACGGGGCGCGCCTCATGCGAGGAGTGAACATCAATGATGTCTACTATGGACCAATCTCATTGTCTCCTCAAGTCAACGACACCCAAACAAACTCTCTTCTCATGTGGCACCACATACTTGGACATCCATCGCTTCAAGTGTTCAAGTCTTTAATTTCTAAATTGGGACTTCGTTTTAATAAGGTGACCCATGAGTCTTTTCATTGTACTTCATCTTCCCTAAATAAAAGCCACAAACTACCTTTTGGCAAAAAATCTTTTGTTGCCAATCAACCTCTACAACTTCTCTACTCCGACGTATGGGGTCCCGTAAAAACGTCAATCGATGGCTTTAAATACTATGTCATTTTTGTTGATTATTTTTCCAAATACATTTGGTTATACCCAATCAAACAAAAATCCGATGTTAAAATTCTTTTCCACAATTTAAATCTCTTGTTGAAAACTTTTTCAAAACCAACATTGTTGCGTTGTTCACTGATAATGGGGGTGAATATGTGGGTCTTTCACCTTATCTTGCCTCTCAAGGTATCTCCCATTACAGAACACCACCTCACACACCGAACGACGTCACCGACACGTCGTGGAAACCGGCCTCGCATTACTCCACTACTCCCACTTACCACAACATTTTTGGTCCCATGCCTTTCAAACCGCAACCCACCTAATCAATCGTTTGCCTACACCCATCCTTAACAACAAATCTCCCTACGCTATGTTGTTCAAAACCGCTCCTACTTATTCCAAACTCAAACCGTTTGGTTGTCTTTGCTACCCATGGTTACGACCCTATGCTACTTCCAAACTCCATTCCCGTTCAACGGCATGCATATTTCTTGGGTACTCATCCTCCAAATCGGCATTCAAATGCTATGACCCTACTAGTCACAAACTATACCACTCTCGCCACGTTGAATTTATCCCACATATTTTTCCATCTCAAATCACCAACCCCCAACCCAAACACATGTCATTTGACTCCTTCCTATCCACATACCAATCGGCCCAATCAACCACCTCTTCTAACCAACCCACTCCAGACCCAAACATCTTGCATCATCCAACCCCTACTCCACAGCCCACATCACCCGAAGCCCAAACCCCTATCCCTCCACAAACCCACGACCCGCCTCTTCTACCTCCTGCACACAATACGGGCCCAATCAGCCCAACCTCCCACACAACAGGCCCTACACCTCAGCCCATCGAGACACCCTCACCAACTGGCCCACCAACTCCACCCGATAGCACCACCCCTACCCCAACCGATTCCCACTCCATCGACCCCACCTCACCAATGTCTTCATCCAACACATTCGATGATTCCACAAACTCACCTCCACATAACCCCCAACCACCTCGTCGGCAACCAAAACCCAACTCAAAGTATTACAACCCCAACTTTGTCAACTCTACCACCATTCACCCTCTACTTGTTTCTCTTGAACCATCCACTTATACTCAAGCCTTGAAAGATCCGGATTGGCGCCATGCCATGGATCTTGAGTATAATGCTCTCCTTCATAACAACACTTGGGAACTTGTCCCTCACACAACCCAAACTCCCATTGGTTGCAAATGGGTATTCCGAATCAAACGCAAACCCGACGGCACGATTGACAAGTACAAAGCCCGTCTAGTTGCCAAAGGGTTTCACCAACAATATGCAAAAGACTATCATGAAACATTTAGTCCCGTTATTAAACCCGTTACCATTCGCACCGTTCTCTCTATTGCTCTTTCAAAAGGATGGTCTTTACGTCAACTAGACGTTAATAACGCGTTTCTTCATGGGACTCTTCACGAAGATGTCTTTACGGTACAACCTCCCGGGTTCACCAATACGGAATTCCCACGTCACATTTGCAAACTTAAAAAAATCCCTCTATGGGCTTAAGCAAGCACCACGTGCTTGGTACATCGAACTAACCAACTTTCTCACTCGTTTTAGCTTTAAAAAATGCATTTCTGACCCCTCTCTCTTTGTATACAATCTCAACAACATCACTTGCTACCTCCTTGTGTACGTTGACGACATTGTCCTCACCAGCAATCACAATCCATTTATGGATTCCTTTGTTCAAGCCCTAAGCAACCAATTCTCTATCAAAGACTTAGGCCCTCTCTATCATTTTCTAGGAATCGAAGGCATTCCTACGCCTCATGGTCTATTTCTTTCCCAACATCGCCACATTCAAGATATTCTTACCACCTTTAAAATGGATGGTGCAAAAGAGGTTCTCACTCCTTTAAGCACTTCCGACTCTCTTTCTTCCTTTGACTCCACTCCCCTAGTCGATCCCACTCCCTACCGCCAACTTGTAGGCACTTTGCAGTATCTTGCCTTCACACGTCCCGACATCTCCTTTGCCGTCAATAAATTATCTCAATTCATGCACTCACCTAAACAATCACACTGGCAAGCTCTCAAACGAGTACTCCGCTATTTGAAAGGAACGGTCCATCATGGGTTGTTCTTGAAACGCAATACTAACCTAAACTTACAGGCTTTTTCGGACTCAGACTGGGGCGGTATTAATGATGGGGGACGGTCAACTACAGCATATCTCATATATCTTGGGTCCAATATCATCTCTTGGAAATCTGCTAGACAAAAAATTGTCTCTAGATCATCTACCGAAGCTGAGTACAAAGCACTCACTAATGCTGCGTCTGAACTCTCATGGGTTAAAAATTTACTTGATGAGCTCGGGCTCCCAATTAAGAGCACCCCATCGCTTTACTGTGACAACACCGGAGCTACTTATGTATGCGCAAATCCTGTTTACCATTCCCGCATGAAACACATCGCTCTGGACTATCACTTTGTGCGGGAACAAGTCAATTCCAGGCAACTCAAAGTTCTTCATGTCAGCTCCAAGGATCAACTCGTGGATGTGCTCACCAAACCGCATGCACGTGCACCCTTCCTATATTTTCGGTCCAAGATTGGAGTCTCCAACGGATCCTCCATCTTGCGGGGTCATATTAACAACATAAATCAAGCAATTAATAATTGAAGATTACTCTCCTCTCATTTACCTAGTCAAGTCAAGATTATTGACTAAGTCAAGTCAAGTCAAGATCATTGACCCCATGATACTTGCCCATGACACATGCCCATGATTCATGTCTTTGTATTTACTTTGTAGCTTTTCATTCAACTTGTATTCCCTATATATTGTAATGTAAATCATTGTACACAACACACAATTTCAATACAAAAACCACTTTATTTATAATTAAAACTTATAAATTGGAGGAAAAGATTTTTTCTATATCTTTTGATAACGCCTCCAACAATACCGTTGCAATATACCGTTGCAATAACACAATTAAAATTAAAATATAAACCCATTTGTGAAGGTGCATTTTTTCATAGTCGATGTGTTGCACACATCATAAATTTGGTGGTTCAAGACGGTTTAAAAATGGTTGAGTCACAAAAGGAGGGTTTTAGAATAATGTTACGTGATATTTTTAACAACATACAAAGACATACTAAATATATAAAGTTTTGTGCGGAGGCTAAAAAACCGTGTTTGGGTCCGAATTGGGATTGCCCAACAAGATGGAGTTCTACTTGTAACATGTTTGAAAAGGCGATTTCACAAAAAGAAACTTTAATAGCTTTTCATGAAATCTTGTCGAGTCGTGGTAAGGTTAACTCTTACCATGCAAAAAATTGGGAAACTATTGAGCGTATATCCAATATGCTACAAATTTTTAAAACCTTGAAAACCGCTTTATCCGGTGTTTATTATCCCACAAGTCCTTTAGCAATTCACAATATATTTTTGATGACATCTAAACTAAGCAAGATAAGTGTGTATGGGCATCCGTATTCGGATATGGTAATAAAAATGAAAGAAAAACTTAAAAATAATTTAGAGAGATACCACCGGTTTTTTACTTGTGCCGCCGCCTTAAACCCTTGCTATAACATAAGGGGCGTTAATTCTATGATTGATAAAATTGCGGACGAGTTGGTTTAAATTGTGCCGAAGACCCATGTTTTAGCCAAGGTTTAAAAATAAATTTAGCAATCATCTTAATGCCATGTATGCTTTTTATCAACCAAAATATGGTTTAAGCTCACAAATTCATGATTCATTGAGAAACACCTTGGACGAGAATTCAAATGATTCAGATTTCGCTTTTTATAGTCATTTATGGAATATAAATGAACAAGATGATAACACACCAAGTAGCGAACTCGGGAGATATAGTGGTTCAAACTTTTTACAACACACAACTCCACAACAATATAAAAACTTTGATTTGTTGGCTTGGTGGAAAGAAATGGAAGAACAATTTCTGATTCTAACCGCCATGGCCCGAGATTTACTAAGTGTTCAAGCTTCTACGGTAGCTTCGAATCCGCTTTTTCTACTGGTGGCATGGTCTTATCGATAAGGAGAACAGGGCTAACTCCTAAGGCGGTTGAGATGTCTATTTGCTTAAAGGATTACTTGGATACGGCGGAAAGAGTACAAGATAAGCGCTCACTTGAGGGAGAATTGGAGTACGAAGCCGAATTGTACGTGGACGAGGTGAATATGGAGTTGATTGAACCAATGACCGACGAAGAAGCCGAACTTGATGAATACCTTCGAAACAACTCGGGTTCGGGCGAAGATTAAAGATGTTTTTCAAGAGACGTTTGATGTATTCAAGAGACGCTTGCTAATGTTTAAGACTTTAAGTTGTTTAAGACTTTAAGTTGTTTAAGTTTTTAGTAGTTAATGTTTTACTTTTAATGTTTAATACTTTAAGTTAGATGGTTTATTGTTTAAGTTGGATGTTTTAGTACTTAATGAAATGGTTATAGAGGTTTTAAGTTATAAGTTTCTTAATCCTTATGTTTGAAGTTTGTTTGTAATGAAAAAAAAACAGCAAAAAAACACAGCAGCAACAAACATTCTGATCCGGTTTTTTTCCCGGTTTTTTTCCGGTTTTTCATCCGACAAAAAAACCGGTTTTTTTAATCGATTTTAAAATCCGGTTTTAAAAAACCGGTTTTATACCTGGTCCCAACCGGTTTTAAATAATGTTATTTCTCCTTGTAGAAACCGGTTTTATAACCGAACCGGTTATAAAAAAAACCGGTTTTATAATTAAAAAAACGGTTTTGAAAAAAACCGGTTTCGGTTTTAAAAAAAGCCCGATTTGTACACGTCTAGATGGGATCACACAATATAAAACAATCCATAATCTATAATTTATCTATACTTTCCATAATATGAGAAGCGTGAGTGACATCAGAAAGCTGATGTGTCAACCGGAGAGACTGACCACCAATGCCTGTATGATGCAAAAACTGACGTCATTAATCAGTTTAAAATATTCAAAAAAAGACGTGGGCCACGTGAAAGTACCGTTGTTGTTCTCAACAGCGGTTCGGAATAATTGGGTCTGCCGTTAAGCAGTAGATATTATGCACATATGTTTTCAGCTGTTTAGGCCCTACGTTTGAATTTTAAGGGGGAAATTTTAAATCGAGGTAGGGAAATATGCCTCACTAGCTCCTTATATATAATAAGCACATAACGAATCCACGCATTTCTAATATCAGCTTTGAATTTTCTAAAAAAAAGATTTTCAAATTTCCCTCTTAAAATTTAAAACAATGTCGACATCAATGGACAATGAAGAAAACCATGTCACTTTTATTCGTGATCTGAATCCAGCCAAAGATATGTGGCACATGAAGACTCGAGTCATAAGAAAGTGGAAGATAGCTTATAACTTGGAGGTTATATTCATTGATGAGCAGGTAAACTTTATAACTTGGTTTTATTTCTTATTCTTGAAGACGTGTTCTTTTGTGCAAACTTTATACCTTCTGTTATAAGGAGCTACAGGGCGATAAGATTCAAGGTTCTGCCAAGGCTCCTTTTATGCAACTTTTTGACATTCAGCTTGAAGAAGATGGTGTAGTTGTCTTATCTAAGTTCGGTGTAGGCGAAAACAAGGATATCTACAGAGTTGTAGGACATCAATTCAAAATCATTTTTTTATCGTTGTACAACTGTGAAACATGTTAAGGGCTGGGAAGGTGTTGAGTATGGTTTCAACTTCTTACCTTTTAAAGAAATTCTTAACGGAGAAGCCAAGAATCTGTTCAGCGTTGGTTTGTATTTTTTTGGTTAGTTTAGCACAAGCTTTAACATTCAGTTTGGTTGAACATTGTTCCTTAAAAGTTAACAGATGTTTGGCAAAATTGTGTGTTTTGTTTTTATAGATGTTGCTGGTAGCGTCATTTGGTGTGGAGACTTGGATGTGTATGGGCAAGCTCCTAATGAAACCAAATGGATGAATCTTGATCTTCAGAACTTAGAGTAAGGATTCCTTAAAATTGTTATACAGTTTTTTCGAAAAGTATAGTATTTGCTATTCACATACCTGACAGTTAACAAAAATATTCTTATTTTTAAGGTGAGTCTTATGTTTCAATAGTTGAAAACAATCATTGTTAGAATTGCAAACTTAATTTATGTAATAAATGTTATGAAGAAGTTAATCTATGATTGACTATTTTGAATCTTATGTGGAACGCATTTATTGATGTAATAAATTATCTCTAATTAATTTTTATATAGTTCCAGGTTTTTGCATTTGTTTTACATCTATGGTTCTGTTGTTTTGTTGTAGAGGTATGACGTTAAGATGTACATTGTGGAACTCTTATGCAATACAGTTTAAGGAATTCATTTCCATCATCACTGAGGAGCATCTACTAGCTATTATCCAGCATGGAAGGGTTAGAGACGGGAAAGGTAACTTGTGTTTCAGTTTTGTTATTTTAAAAATATATTAATATAAATAAAGTCAGTAAAGATACGTGTGTTGTGAAATTTTTAGAACGAATTACAATTCAAACCGATAAGTATGGATCTCGCCTCTTTCTCAATCAAGGAATAGATGAGGTTTCTGACCTAAGGAGTAGGTGCTATTTATTTATATTTCTATAGGCAAATTTATATTTAATTTGCTTTAGCTTTTAGATGTAATTCGTTCCA
Source organism: Ambrosia x helenae (assembly GCA_030844895.1). Lineage (NCBI taxonomy): Eukaryota > Viridiplantae > Streptophyta > Magnoliopsida > Asterales > Asteraceae > Ambrosia > Ambrosia x helenae. Next base: position 44,188,872 of record CM061223.1, read on the forward strand.
TATTTATGTAGTTTGATGTTGAAACAAGAACAAGAGTCTGGTTGTACTTCTCAAACTGTTCTTTCTTCCCAGACTGTTTATCCCTTGCGTCAGGAATTCATAGTTAGAACACAGAAGATGCGTGTTGACGAACTGATTGACATTCAAGAGGTTTCAATATTTTATATGTACCTTTTACATGTCTTCACTTTACTATATGTTTCTATTCTTTAAAAGTGTATGTTGAATATACATTGTGTTTGCAGCCGATGTCTTTTGTTGTGGTTGCCACCATAAAAAGTGTTGAATAAAGCTATGGTTGGTTTTATGCTGCATGCCGCAAGTGTAACAAGAATGTTTTAAGTAAATTGGAGTATTTGCAAAATGCTGAACAAGTTTGTGAAGCAATTCTCAAATTGCCTTCTAATGCGTTGGTTTGTCGGAAATGCGAGTGTGAATGTACTTCCATTACCACAAAGCATGCAAACCAGTAGATGTATACACTTTTTTTGTTTACAGATGTTTCATTTCATTTCATGTAGATTTTTTAGATAAAGTATGTTTTATTTGTTTTAGGTTTAAGTTGCAGATAAGGGTTCAAGATGAATCCAGCAGTGTATCATTTGTGATGTTTGATAAAGATGTTATGAGGATCATTGGAGCTGTTGCGTGTGATATTAGGGAAAGGCAGTTGAAGGAAAGCGGCACAAAATGTTTGCCACATGAGTTGTCTCGAATCGTTGAAAAGAAACTGGCTTTTAAAATTGATGTTTCTAATTTCAATCTTACAAATAAGTACCATGTGTACACTGTGGTGAAGATTTGTGATGATCCTGTTATAATTGAAGAGTTAGTTGACGGATGTGATAATGTACACGATAATTCTAGCGAGGTATGTATTCTAATTGTTTTGTAATAAACATTTATTTTAAGTAGACGTTCAAATCTGTTATGTTTATTTGTATATGAGCAATTTTCAGTCACTCAGGAAGTTTGTCAAGACAAATATGTTAACCTTTCAGAATCTTCGCAACTTGGGTTTCAAGTTACTTCTAAGGTATTTATGCAACATTTTATTAGTTGTTTCGTGTTATGTTTGAAGGATGTTGTGTGTGTTGATGCCGTTGTGGATACTGCCACAAGTCCCAATGGAAAAAAGAAGTGTTGAAGATTGTGGTAATGTAAATGTTGGTGAGCAAACTTCTACAAGCAAAAGATTGAAGAAGAAGGAAGCTAGATTGAAAAGTTAGGAACTTATTATTAACGTATTCGGATGTGTGTTTAGTGTTTTCAGTTGTAAGTTTTTGTTAACATCTTTGAAGTTCAAAGTTATGTATGTTAATTTAATTTGTACGGACTGGTTTAACAACTTGGGAGGAATATATTTTAGTTAACAGCTGTTGGTTAACATCTGGTGTTGTAGTGAATGTTATCTTATTTTAATTTCATCTGTTTGAACTTCTGTTATCCAATATCTGTTCAAACAATAGTGTCTCGATTATTTTATATTAGTTGAATATTAAATTTTTTAATAGTTATAGGGCCAATTTAATATATTGTTGATAAACAGTATGAAACACATGGTTATAGTAACTTAAGTCATTTATATGTAAATATTTAGTTTAGTTTCTTTAAAATATTAGTTACAATGCGTAAATTTCACGTCATTTTTTTATCTATACTATATTAATAACCATATATGACTGGTAGAATTGGTCTTTTTACACATTTTTAAAGTGTACAATCCTTGGAAGCTTTATGTACAAAGATCCATTGCATAAAACTCTTAAACTTCCAAGGGATACATGTTGTGATGCATCATGTACAACATAGCTATTATGCATAAAAAACAGAAAAAAGAAACACACCATACATCTGATTATTGTTTCCACCCATCTTTTATGGGCTTTGGATATCTGGACACTAGGGTTTTATATTCAGACACCCCTCCACGGGCCGTTGAGGCCTCCACGTCCCGTGGAAGGCCAACCAAACCAAAATGACGGGCAGTTAAGGCCTCGACGTCCCGTCACTAGCATCCAAATGATTACCAATCATTGGCAATGATTAGGTGATGATTGTTTTGTTTTTTATAAGAGTAGTGTGGGTGTTCAAGATGGGTTATAGATGTGAATATGAATGTTATTTGTATAATATGATTTTTTTTATATGGATGTGAATGTGAAATATGAATGTTTGGTTTTTTTATTAACGTTTATGTTGCCAAACTAAGCAAAACACAAGATACGAACAATAAAACAAAATATGAATGTTTGGTTTTTTTTTATTAACGTTTATGGTGGTTTGTGGTGGAGGCAGACGGTGGTAGTGGTGGTGATGCAGAGGAGATAGCGGTGGAGGCAAACAGGGGTAGTGGTGGTGATGTAGAGGAGGTTGTGGTGGAGGCAGACGGTGGTGGGTGGTGGTCTGTGGTGGTGGATGGTGGTTGTGGTGGGTGTTAGAGAGAGACAGAGTGTTAGAGAGATGGAGAAGAGAGAGAGTGGTTTTGGGGATATTGAAACTGTTCGAAGAGCCTGCCCCTTTTTTTGCCCAAATTCTGGGTTTGACAACAGGCCGTGGAGACCCCACGACCCGTCTGGATATTATTATTTTTTTAAATTTTATAAATCAGGAATCTTCCCAAGCAAGCTTCTTTTCCCCCTGGCCGTGGAGGGCTCGATGGGCCATGGAAGATTTGAGAGGACGGGCCGTGGAGGACTCGAGGGCCATGGACATCCATTCGATGGGCGTATGACGGGCCGTGGAGGCCTCCACGACCCATTTAGATCCAATTTTTTTTTTATTTTTAGTGTTTTTATATATTTTAAGCTTTATATTTGTGTTTTTGATAAAAAAAAATATTACATTCTTATCATAAGTATAAATTAACGTATACAACAATTTTTTTCCGTTAAATAATTCAGCATAAATGATAAAAACAGTAACATACGATAAGCTAGGTTAAGTCGAAGTATTCTCGTCTTTGATGCACCCTTTGTATAAGATTTTCATATATCGTCTCCCTCTTACTTGCCTGTTCATATCGAAATTCACTCCAAGTCATATTCAATCTTGGCATTGGAGCGCCTTTTGCTAACTCAAGCGCGATGTAATGGTTTGTAACATCCCGCTTTTGCTATATAAATAAAATATGATGGTTCATATTTATTAGTGTGTAAAACGGGTCATTGATCGTTAAAACGAACCAATAACATGGGAGATGGAGATTTGTGTATTTAAAATTAGTTAACGAGCAAGTGACGTATAGCATGACTATTTAAGACGTGAGATTAAGGCGATTAATTATTATAGGAGACCGTTTAGTAATAATATAATATATATTATATTATATTTGAACCCTACTCCGTTTTTAATAAACTTAGGTTGACGCGTAGAGAATAATAAGCTCGTCCCATCAGTATATTCGAAATTTTGTAAAACGTTATATTCTAAAAGTTATACGAGACAAACGAGTGAAGCAGCTGAATTAATTATAATAATATTTTAATGTTAAATCAAAACATAAGAATTATTGATGTTATGACTCGATTATGAGAAGTAAAAGAAAATAATGAAGTTTTTTCCCATATCGAAAAGAAAAGGAATAAAAGAAAAGGAATGAAGTGAATTGAGTATTGGTACTTATGTCCCACATCGATACCTTTGAGATTTTGTAACCAAGCTAGCACGTGAAATGCATCCCACATCGAAATTGGGATTATAATTGAGGTGTGTGGCAACTTATTTGGATCCCACATCTACAGGGGAATTTGTTTGAGTAGCTTTATATCCTTTATAAATATAAATATAAATAGTACACAGTTTCATTTAGAATATAAGTTTTGTTTTGGGAACGTCTCATTTAGAATATAAGTTTTGTTTTGGGAACGTTCTAATATTGGAGAATCCCGAGCATATGATACCCTGTTTTGGTATTGTTAATAGTCGTTTTTGGAGTGCTAATAGAAGTTCGAGTAGCGCTAATAGTTTTGAGGTATGTTCTCATTTAAGTTATGTTTAGTTATTTTTATTAATATTATTAGTAGTAGCTTAGTATTATTATTTTTGGGTTTTAGGATTAGGATTATTATTAGGGGTGGGTACCGGGTAGTCTAGCCTTAGTTAGGTATGGACTGATCATCCATGCTTAAATAAGGTAGCACTAACCAATATCTAGCTGTAATAATTAGTTAGGTGTACTGTTACCTAACCTAGGGTGGTATAATTGTATCGGGACCCTGAGATAGTACCTGGTTTACTTAAACTATTTTCAAAACGTGATATTTGCTCATAAAATTGTTTTGGTGGTGATTGATCATGTATATGCATCGAACCATAGGTGTGCCATCGAGGGTGTTATATATATTATAATGATCATTATATTTTCCAGGGGCGTGGACATACACTTACAGCCTCATGAGGTGTATCTAAGCTGTATGTGTGAATATATAACGCTTAGTCCGGATTATGATTTTGGTGATATGCAAGAAGCTCATACTTGATCAATAAAATTGTTTATGTGGTTTTACTGATGAGTCGGTTTATGTGGCTCACCAGCTATGTGCTGGCGTATTTTTATTACTCGAGCATGTACCACATGTTGATGGTGTAAGAAATGGGAGTTCCTAGCTCAAAGTTGGAATACTTTAGACGGTTCATCTTATTATAGTTAAGCTTTGTTTAGCTTGGTGGTACTTCGATCGTACTGGCTTGTAAGAAATACTCAAGTTATGTAATGAGATTACGTTTCCGCTTTAAGTTTGCGCCGACTGGTCACTGTAAGTGCCCCGGCCTGGGAGGGGTGTGACAAGTTGGTATCATAGCTTAGTTTAAGAGATTTAGGTACTCATTGAAGTATCTAGACTTAAACTTGGACTAGTAAGCCAAATAGAAGTGCTAGTTTTGGTTGGTAGGGCGTAGTATAATGGAGGATGTATATGTTTGGTATGCCGAACTTTATGATGGAAGGACCATATGGTAGTTGAGAGTATCATGGTGTGTTTCATATATTGGTTTCATACCTGGCCAGTATGAAGTTTAATGAATGATACTGCTATGATCTCGCAAACATCATATTGTACTGAAATCAGGAAATAGTAGGCAAAGTTTTAAGAATGTGGTGAGCTCTAGTACTTTGCTACTAATATATATATATATATATATATATGTGTGTGTGTGTGTGTGTGTGTGTGTGTATCTGTGGGAACATATGGTGCTTACCTTATTCCCATATGTTTGCTTGTGATTAGTAAGTGGACTGAGAGCTTATTTTATGTCTCTAAGTTCACCAGTGGAATTTGTATATATTGTCTAGCGTATGTACTTAAGTATGCCAGCGGTTTATGTGTAGTGTAGAGGAGTATGCATATTCGTGGGTGTTAAATGAAACCATAGTATACGTAAAGCAGATAGGGCGATATAAGGTTTGAATAAAATACCCTAGACAGGTTAATTGTGTAATCAAGTAAGGAACTTAACCAAATTTGGTATCTCACTTTCATATGATAGTTAATTGGAACTAGGCTCGGAAGTGACCCAAAGACAGATTGTAGTGGAGTATGGAAGACATTTGAAGCCAATGTTTTCTTTTTCTACTTGGTGACATATAAAATTCTCTTAGGAGTTTAGTCAGGAATATCAAAGGTACATTAGTTGAGAAACCTCTAGAAAAGGCTAGAAAAGGGTCAATGTGTCAATGGTTGATATTCAATCAACCAGGTGCATGTACAAGGATGATAGGTTTTGCAAGCTGAGGCATTAGAAACCAAACCAACTATCATTTTTGAGATACGTTAGAATAAAACCATAGACGCTATTATTAAGAGAAAATGGGATAATAATCAGGATTAGGGGAGATCCAATTTTAGGGATTATAAAAGGAAACGTGGAACCGCACTTCAATGTCTGCCAAGTGGAAAAGGATATTTTTGTCCATGACACAAGTTTGCTTGTAGAAATCGTAAGAAACTCATGCACACTTGGTATCAATGTAGAGAGCCTCGTTAGTGTTTTTAAGATTTTAAGTATTGCTGGCCTAAGAAATAAAAGAATGAAGAACCCGATAGAGTAAGATGTAGGGTTTTTGATATAAAGACCGAAGAAGCCGTAAGAATTTTGACGGGATAGTGGGTACGATACTGGCAAATAACTTCTATGATAAGCTACGGTTTGATGCTGGGGTTGATAGAAGTTTGATATCTAAATCTTTTAGATTTTGTTTATCTAGATTCCGTGTAAGCTAGATAAGCCATTTATAGTAATAGTTGAGAATGGAAGGGAATAAGAAATTGGGAGCAATATCAAGGGTTATACCATCTAAATTAGTAAATACCTCGATACCTATAGACTTACTATCAATGAAACTTGGATTGCTGGATATAGTACTAGGGATGGATTGATTAGCAAATTCGAATCAAGGACATGAAGGGGAAAACTTTGAAATTTCATAGGAAAAAAAACCTAGTAATCCCATAAGTTCAGTACCATGATAAAGGTAGGAAAGTGCATCCGAAAGGTCATCTAACTTATCTAGTAAATGCACCAGAGACTAAGAAAGATAAGAATTTAAGGAAGATAAGAATTTAATGGATGTGCCAGTAGTAGTCAAATTTCATGAGGCATTCCTTAATTATCATTCTTAGACTATCAGCCGATAGAAAAATTGAATTTAGAATCGACTTGATTCCGGAGGCAACCCGTATTGCTAGAGCCATTTACTGACTTACCTTGATTTTCAATGGAGGAATTAAGAAACGAAATGTTGGAGTTACTGGATAAGGTTTTATATATTCTAGCACGTTGACATGGGTCGTTGTCTGGGCACGATACGATATGTAGTTGGTTGATACCCATAGCCAGGAGGTTAGGACACGATACGATACGATCACTGTGAGTTATAAGTAATGGCTAAGACCGACATATCTGTAGTATTCGTAGATCTCATTAATTTAGTTGTAAGACAAACGCGTTTTTGATACACTCACTAGAAAAGAAAGAGCCCAACCGATAATAAACTTCATGCCTCTGGACGTGGTGTTAAGGTAACTTCCTTATACCAAATTAAGAATGCAATGATAGACCTTAACGGAAAACCATATCAAATGAGGAAACGATGGTTAGTAGCCAAGATTATTAAAATCTATGAATGATAGTATATTAAGTTTCGTTAGTTAAATGAGATTCTTAGTTTTGTCAAGTTATGAGATATGATACGAGAAGAAGCTTATAAGTCAAAATACACTGTATCCCATAGTAGCAGTAAATTGTAGGATTTAAGAAATGGTTATTGTTGGTTGGGAATAAAAGGCTATATCACAAGACGAGTAGAGAAATACCTTACCTACCTAAAAGTCAAGGCAGAGCAGCTGAAACCATTTGGCTATCTATAGGAACTTGAAATCCCATGAGGGAATGGGAGATGATAATAATTGATAGGTTCGCCAAATCTACACAGTTTGCCTATCCTTGGGGGCAAATGAAATGTAAGTCAAGCCTTATACTAAATAGATTGTCTTATGAGACGATGTGTTTACATGAGCTATATACAAGGAGAGATTTGCTCTTCTTAGGATTTGGGCAAGGTTCTAGAGAAAGCTGTGAACTTAAATATATATGAGTAGTGGGCAAAATGAATGCACCGATCAAGCCATAGAAGGGGTACTACGTGCGTACATAATAAACTTTAGTAGTAGTAAGGACGATCATCTAGCATTAATCAACCTTCGTACAATAATAACTACCACGCCAATATTATGGCAACACCATATAAATCCTTATATGGGAAGAATTGTAGAACGCCATCATTTGGACTGAAGTATGCGACAACCTATCTAGACATGAAGTCTTATATGAAACAACTGATAAAGCAGTTATGTCATAAAACGATAAAACAAATATTAGAATATTGGAACATAGAAACGATAAAATACTACATAGGATGACGAGGCGAAGAGGTCCTCACCTTATTTATTTAAAATTGATAGGTTTCAAGGACGAAACCTAATTTTCGAGGACGAAACCTAATTAAAGGGGGATATATTTGTAACATCCCGCTTTTGCTATATAAATAAAATATGATGGTTCATACTTATTAGTGAGTAAAACGGGTCATTGATCGTTAAAACGAACCAATAACATGGGAGATGGAGATTTGTGTATTTAAAATTAGTTATCGAGCAAGTGACGTATAGCATGATTATTTAAGATGTGAGATTAAGGCGATTAATTATTATAAGAGACCGTTTAGTAATTATATAATATATTATATTATATTTGAACCCTACTCCGTTTTTAATAAACTTAGGTTGACGCGTAGAGAATAATAAGCTCGTCCTATCAGTATATTCGAAATTTTGTAAAACGTTATATTGTAAAAGTTATACGAGACAAACGAGAAGTAAAAGAAAATACTGAAATTTTATCCCATATCGAAAAGAAAAGGAGTAAAAGAAAAGAAGGAATGAAGTGAATTGAGTATTGGTACTTATGTCCCACATCGATACCTTTGAGATTTTGTAACCAAGCTAGCATGTGAAATGCATCCCACATCGAAATTGGGATTATAATTGAGGTGTGTGGCAACTTATTTGGATCCCACATCTACAGGGGAATTTGTTTGAGTAGCTTTATATCCTAGTACACAGTTTCATTTAGAATATAAGTTTTGTTTCAGGAACGCTTTAATATTGGAGAATCCTGAGCATACCCTGTTTGGGTATTGTTAATAGTCATTTTTAGAGCGCTAGTAGAAGATTGAGTAGGGAGTCTCTACACTAACGTGCCGCAAATAGTTTTCAGGTATGTTCTCATTTAAGTTATGTTTAGTTAGTATTATTATTTTTAGGTATTAGGATTAGGATTATTTTTAGGGGTGGGTATCGGGTAGCCTAGCCTTAGTTAGGTATGGAATGATCATCTATGCTTAAATAAGGTAGTGCTAACCAATATCCAGTTGTAATAATAATTTGTTAGGTGTATTGTTACCTAACCTAGGAGTGGTATAATTGTATCAGGACCCTGATATAGTACCTGGTTGAATTGCGTTGTCAATTGTTAAAGAACTGAGAAAGAGGTGAGTTACTTAAACTATTTTCAAAACGTGATACTTGCTCATAAAATTGTTTTGGTGGTGATTGATCATGTATATGTATCGAACCATAGGTGTGGCATCCAGGGTGTGTTATATATATTATAATGATCATTATATTTTCCCGGGGCTTGGACATACAATTACATCCTCATGGGTGTATCTAGGTTGTATGTGTGAATATATAACGCTTAGTCCGGATTATGATTATGGTGACATGCAAGGAGCTCATACTTGATCAATCAAATTGTTTATGTGGTTGCTTTACTGATGAGTCGGTTTATGTGGCTCACCAGCTGTGTGCTGACGTATTTTTTATACTCGAGCATGTATCGCTGGTTGAAGGTGTAAGAAATGGGAGTTCCTAGCTCAAAGTTGGAATACTTTAGACGGTTCATCTTATTATAGTTAAGCTTTGTTTAGCTTGGTGGTACTTGGATCGTACTGGCTTGTAAGAAATACTCAAGTTATGTAATGAGATTACGTTTCCGCTTTATGTTTGTGACGATTGGTCATTGTAAGTGCCCCGGCCTGGGCGGGGTATGACATGGTTTTTGTAAACCAAAGAAAACGATATGAACGCATGGTCTTCAACATTGCCTAGACCATCGAACATAGGGAAGTAAGTCTCACTGTGACCACCCGGAGATAAAAACTGAACAACCACCCCAAATTTCTGAGCAATGAGCAATCCTGTGGAGGGCATCTCCATCCAATGGATGTCCGGGGCGTTTCCCACTCCACTCCAATCTAATGTCCTGTATAGTGAGTCATACCAACTGCGATCTACACTAATTAAAATTGGCCTCCACTGGTCTCTGTTATCATCCATCTCCTCCATAAGATGTCTACAGATGAAGAGCCACATCTCCTCTTGCCACCCTAAACACACAGCTATGCTTCGGAACCCACAATTACCATCTCCACGGACATTTTGAATGTTTGTAATGTATTTATGATATGTAGATGGAAACCATATCTTAAACATGTCGATGTCGAGTTTGTACATGTGACCGTCAAACAGTGAGATTTAATATGTGTATAAATATGTATGCATGAATGTATATATCATTAGTTTGTACCTTTCCCCTACCAACAGTGGAAAATCTTTATCGCAAAAAATCGGTTTGTCCTTTAATTGTTTACCTCTTCTGGAGGGCTGTTTCCCCTACGTTGAAAAATTAATAATAATAATAATAATAATAATAATAATAATAATAATAATAATAACAATAATAACACTAACCGCAGACTTATCTTCCCTTTTTTGTTTTTCACTCATTGTTGGCCGCCCCCGAGTATCGGTTTGTACCTCAGGAGGTTTATGTTTAGTCATTGTTGGATTCAACACCTCCTTCATCTTCTGCAACATGCTTTTTTTTTAACTTGCGGCGGTTGCGACTTTAGTTGCTCATTGAATGCATCCATTTCCCGCTGAAAGTCACACTCTGGAGTCTCAGCTTCTTCTGGCATATAGTCAAGTCGTGTCCAGAAGACGTCGATCTCAGCCAGTGATACTTGTATACCTGATATATATATATATATATATATATATATATATATATATATATATAGGGAGTGGTTAAAATAAAAACCCACCTAAAACGAAGAAACCCGGTAAACCCAATCTAGACCATTGATCTAAAGTGATCAATGGTCTAGATTCATTCTACATTATTTTAATAGATTTATTAAGGTAAAAGACAAAAAAAGGGCACAATGGTCAAATATCATTTTTCTGAAAAAGCACATATGACAAGTGGACCCCACACATGTCACATCATCTCTCTCATACTTTTGTGACCATGGTCCTAATCTGTCAGTACGTCATGTTACATATGTAACATATGCAGTGTTGCGTACGTTAAAGATGCACAGACTCTGGTCTCATATGTGATTTTTTGTTGCATATGTTAAAACACATAGATTGTATATAATCAATTAAAAACTTTATAGATTAAAAAACTTCAAATGTACACAAGAATTGTTTCTTACAAGGTGCTAAAAATAAACAAAACGGTCATTACAAATCAACAAATGCTAAAAAACTATCATAAATAAAAAAAATTGTCTACACTTCATTCTTGATAATCATCTTCATCTTCAATGCAAAATATATGCTCACCTGCAAAAATAAAACAAAAATCATCAATTTACATGTAATGCCAACCCCCCCCCCTCGCGTCTTAACATATGTTAACCGACTGGATTACAAAAAAACATACGAAATTGATACAAAAAACATTGTTTTATACATTTAGTTATCAAGATTATCAAACTAAAAAAATCAAAACTTTGTATCTGGTAAAAAAAATCAGAAACTAATTTATACCAACTTAGTGGTGCTGTTACATACGAAACAGACGCAAACATAGATTTCATCCCATGATCAATGACATTCCATTCAAGAGTTTTTTTTCCCAATTCTTCCTCTATAATATGCAAAAAATCAAACCTTTGTATCTGGTAAAAAAATCGGTAACTAATTTATACCAACTTAGTTTTGTTGTTACATACGAAACAGACGCAATATAGGAAACAGATGCAAAACATACATTCCACACATTATAATACTCATACAAACATGCACATACCGGTAAAAAAAAACAAATCAGACATATTGTTGCATATGTTAAGAGACATTAAAATTCACAAATTTTGATTAAAAAAAACATATTAATAATAATAACATATAAAAGCCCCCGGCTTAACGTATGTTAACCAACTGGATTACAGAAAAACATACGAAACTGATACAAAAAAACATTGTTTTATATATTTAGTTATCAAGATTATCAAACTTAAAAAATCAAAACCTGGAAAAAAAACAGAAACTAATTTATACCAACTTAGTTTTGTTGTTACATACGAAACAGGCGCAGTATAGGAAACAGATGCAAACATACATTCCACACATTATAATACTCATACAAACATGCACATACTGGTAAAAGAACAAAAAAGACATATTGTTGCATATGTTAAGAGACATTAAAATTCATCAATTTTGATTAAAAAACATATTAATAATAATAATAATAACATATAAAAAAGGTTTCTTAATATGTAAACCTACGTGTTAACGTATGCTACCTACGTGTAAACATGATTAGTTATGGTGTTACATACGAAACAGATGCAAACATACATATTTTTTATATTAAATATGTAAAAGATATTTAACATAATTTTTATATCAAGTTATTCAATATGTTAGTAAACAAAAATAAACCGTAAAATTACTTGTTAGAAGTTTAACAGCTTAGATTTATTATATTTTTATTTATAGTTCTGGCCTATCAACGTGAGGTCGTTTTGAGTTTTGTTTGCAAAGTTATCTTATTTTACTTTTAACCATTTAAAAAGGTATAAAATCAATAATAATCTCACTACAATTTAAATTATATGTATTGGGCTCTGGCTTAAAATTAAGAAAAAGCCCAACAGAGTGATTCATATTAGGTCTCAACTCACACAAACTTACTGATAAGAAGGAGAGAGAGACTTGGAGAAGAAAGAACCAAGAGGAGGGGACCAGTGGATCTTCGGTCGTCCACGACAGAGCAGCAGCTGAGCAACCTCCCAACGACACAACCCCACCCCCTTCATACAGACCACACTCAGATCTGAATGTTAGAGAGAGAGAGAGAGACGCCCCATCGATAATAAAGGTAACCCCATGACCCTTCTCCTTTGATAATAACTTGTGATGTGATGGTGATGATTCATATCAGTGGGTTATGGTGGTGGCTTGAAACCGAATGAGAGTGACAACAGGGACAGGATCATGGTGGTTAGGTGATGGTGGACTAAAGTAATTGATGGTGGTGTTTTTGGGGTTAACTAGGTCAGTCAAGGAGTCGGTTCAGGGTTTCAGGTCAAGGACGAGGGACGAGGGGTGGAAACAGGGACGACGACGGTGGTGGCTGGTGGTCGGAGGTGGGACAACGACGGTGATGACCAGGGACGAGGGTTAAACCCATCTGCCAGCGACCCATTTCTGATGAACCCGTCTTGGTTTGAGGTAACTTCGACTACAGAGCCTTTTGTGTCGCGATGGTGGCTGGTGGTTGGTGGTGGAGGTGGCTGATGTTTATGGTGGAAGAGAGGTGCTAGTGGCTGATTATTATGGTGGAAGAGAGGTGGTAGTGGCTGGTGATTATGGTGGAAGAGAGAGAGTGTGTGTCTTTATATAGGAGAGAGAGTAAAAAATTCAAAATATTAAATGGGGGAAAAGGAAAATGACTAATATACCCTTCCAGACATAAAATAATATTTCTATTAATGGGTGATGTGGAGCAATGTGAGCCACTAGATGGGTTTGCAGGAGTTTCTTCAAAATTTTGGGTTTCCATTATCCCTTTTCCCTATATATATATATATATATATATATATATATATATATATATATATATAGGTAGAGGATTCGGTAGGAAAATTGTTTTGTATAGGAAGTGTAGGAAAGGATCTTGACCATTGGAATAAAAATCAAGATCAAGGGCATTATAGACTTTTCCCTCTATTTTCAATTTTGGATGATCCCATGTTTTTCTCTATTTTGATTTCGTAATTAATGTGCAGATTATCCAAACCCCCCAATTTCAATAACTGTCGATTTCTTTTTTATTTAGATTAAATCAATGCGTTTTATTTTTAGTTATTATATTTATATTAAATCAAAATGTCAATATCATTATCCATAATAATTATTTGCCACAAAAGTTTGGCTTGCTGTTAGTTTTGGTATTCGATCAAATTTTTACAAAGTGTGTTATAATGCCAAGAGTGTTTTATAACATCAGTGGTGTTTCAAGGTGTGTTATAATGTCAATAGTGTTTTTAAAAGTTACTTGTACACCAAGAGTGTTTTTGACATCATGCGTGTTTTATAATATACGTGTCCTAAAGACAGTTCCTTACAGTACATTAATAGTTGTGTTTGATAACAACTGTGTTTTATAACAGATTTGTTCTATCACAGGAGTGTCTTATTCAGTCGTGTTTTATTACAGGAGTGTCTTATAACAGCTTTGTTTACATCAGTTATCAGAGGCTTAACCTAAGGAGTGTTTTATATCAGTTGAGTTAAAAACACAATAAAAAAAATGCATAGTTGTTATAACATTATAAATCGAATTAAATATTTGATAAGAACAAAAAAAAAAAAAAAAAAAAACAACCACCCACAAACCGAATAACCTTTACATGAACTGTAAGAAAAAGAATATCTAAAACTTTATAAATCAGAACTGATAAGAACCAATAATCTATATAAATCGAAACAAAATAAAACACATAAACAGAATATGCCTTGTGGAAAAGCTCTGATTGAGAGATGATTCGGTGATTTGGTGGTTGTTTAAGCTCCGATTGAGAGGTCTGTGCAATGGCTTTGTGAAGAACCTTAGGGTTTTTCTTTGTGAAGAACCTTATGAATGGGGATTTTTTTTGTTACAGGAGGAAATTAAAAGAAGTTATACCAAGAGAGAGAAGGTGGGGCGCATATATCTAGGAAAGATGGATGATTTCTAAATTTAAAAGGATGACAAGTACGTTAATACCCTCAAATAAAACACTTATAGGACCTTTTTACCCCTAGCTATTAGTAAAATTACATAATAATTAATTAAATCTACATTTTTAATCTAAGCCATTGATTCCAAGATCTAACGGTTTAAAACACTTCCTACCCTTCCTACAAAAATCAATTTTCTCGCAGGAACCCTACCCTATATATATATATATATATATTCAATCACAACAACAATGAATAATCTACAAAAACGCCTAAACAAAGTAAAAACGTTTCAGATTTTTATAAAAATTTCGGTAGAGTTTCCTCTGTTTTTGTACGAACCAGACAACACAAGTTGTGTATAAAATGCTTCAAACGTTTATAAATTTTACTATTATATCCTTATAAAAATGATGTTACCTTTTCCTTTGTTAGGACAAAAAGGATTGGTGAAACCACTTTTGCAAACCTTAGTCTAATTCACTTCTGTCAAAATATTCTAAGTATAGAACTGCTGAAGAAGAAAGATCAAACTGCTGAAGAAGAGATTCCACAAGTGCTGAAGAAGAAAAGTCATCAGAAGTTCTGAAGTTCAAACCAGACACTTCTACTGAAGAACTGCTGAAGACAAACTACTCATCAGTAGTTTGTCATTCATCAGCACTTATGTGAAGATCTTTTCCACCGCCTTTTAGTATCAGTAGTTTATTACTTTAGTATTACTTTTGCTTTATGTACAAGTTCCAATGCTGCAACTTGTTGCAACTTGTTTCTGAACTTGCTTGTAGATGCATTTATGCGACTAGTGCTTCGGATTGTTCAATAAACTTGTTTTGTTAATTGTCGAAGGTGCGAAGGAGGTTTTTGATAGGTGCGAAGGTGAATCAGAAGGTGCGAAGGAGACTCAGAAGGTGCGAAGGAGTGGTTTTGGACGAAGGTAGAATAGACTTTTTATGTATGGCTTGGTTCGACCGGTTGATGTGGTCGAACCTGCACATTCGCACGAACATAGTGGGCGAATGTGCAGTCTATAAATAGTCAAGCTGATTTTTTGAATGTAACTTTGAGTCATTTTGTTCCCTCCACTTTCTGATTCTCTCTCTAGGATATTATTTAGCTTAATTCACGTTCATACCTTGTTTTTTTCAATTTGTCAACGTGTAATTGAGTTCGTAATTAATGAAAAAGCTTTGAAATGATGATTTACTTGTTTTGATCTGTTTGATTATCATTTTGTGATTGTTTTAGGGATTCCGCACCTAAAACAAACTTGTTTGATCAATTCTTTGTTATTTGTCGATCCTTTTAGCACATACAAAGTGGTATCAGAGACATTCTGGATCAAACAACCACAAATTGATAGTTTCTCAGTTGATTTGGACCCAATTTTGGTCAAAAAGTTTCTGTTTTCATATAACAAACTGATTTGATGAGTTTTTGATTGATTACAACTTGTTTTCATGGTTAAAATGGATAACTCTCTTTGATAAACTTGTTCCAAATCAATTCCGATTCAAAACCTGTTTAAGATCATCAAAATCTATCAGCATTTGATAAACATGATCAAAATTAACTGATTTTCAAAGAATAACCGTTTTTGAAATACCGGGGTCAAACCTAGAGAGAACGGTGGAAAGTGTGATTTTATTTGGTCGAAAGAGTGAATTTGTGGTCGAAGGTGTTGTTTTTGTGGTCGAACGTAGACTTTCATAGCTTATTTGTGTTCATTCGCCCGTCTGAGTTACATTCGACTGATCGAACGGTCGAAGGAGAGAGAAAACGGTCGAAGGAGAGAGTAAACGGTCGAAAGAGTTTGTGTGTTATCACAGTCCACATTCGTACACTTCAAAACGGTCGAAGGAGAAGGAGTTTTCTCATTCGACCATCCGTAAGTGCGAAAGAGTAGCATGTTTTAAAACTTTTCTAATCTTTTTGTGTTTGAACATTTACAGGTTAAGATGTGGAACTTCCCAACAACGCCAAGACCTAATCAAGCATCACAGCAGCAGACAACAAGAGATCCATGGTCAGTTGCAGCTCAGAAGACTAGTCCACCATCCCAGCCAATCAATTACATGGCTATGACTAGTTCTACTCCTCAGCAAGTTGTGCAACCGTTACAGCAACCAATTGAAAATTATTGGGGAGTAGCAGCAGCCGCCGTTCACTCACAGACGACCAATGCCATATCCACACTTATTCATGATCTATCATCAGGTAGTGGCAATCGTCCACCAAAGCTCATGGATATGATGGATTACAACACATGGAAAACAAAGTTCAAGATACATGTGGAGGGACAAGGCTTAGAAGGAGCTGAGGCATGGCAGATGATAGTGAAAGGTTATGTTGCTCCTATTCTGGAGAATACTGGAGAACCTATACCGTTGGAGAATTTGGCTGATGATGAGAAGAAGAAGTTCGCGATCGAGAAAAAGGCGTTTTCTCAGTTATCTCAGGCGATCAACACTGACTTGCTACATCAGTTCGGATCGTGTACAACTTCAAAACAATTATGGGATATGCTGAGAAACAGACATGATGGTAATGAGAAGACTAGGAAGCTGAGAATGGAAGAGCTTCGAAAAGAGTTCGAGAACTTTAGTTACATGGGGAATGAGACTCTAAAAGAATTGGTTCCTAGGTATTGCCATTTGCTCACAGAGCTTTCGAGCTACGAGATTAGCATACCGATGTCAGAACTGGTGGATAAATTTGTTGATGCTTTACCACCATACTGGAACCAACACATTGAAGTGTTGAAAGAAAAAGATGCATACCAGTATTGGACTATCAATGAGTTCATACAAAAACTGGAGAACAAAGAAATGGAGGAGAAGAGGAAAGCAAAGAGAGCACAGATTCCACAAAACCCTGATTTGTATGTGAGTGGTACATCTACTTCTCTTTCTACTTCAAGCTCTACTTCAAGTGTTGCACCTCATATTGCTTGCGTATCTAATGTTGTTGAACCCACCAAAGCACCAATAAACTATCTTGCCCAAACTTCATCATACACATCACAATCTTATCAAACACCAAATTTCATTCCACCTTTTTCACCTTTACAACAAGCTGCCTGTTACACAACAAGTCAACCTCAACAACAACAACCATATAATCCTCACATGAACCAAATGCAGATCACTCAAACACAATCAAATCAAAGTCCGATTGTGTTAGAGACTTCTAATCTTAACAATGTTACTGTTGAGATTGCTCAACAGCATGTTGCATTAGTATCTGCTATGGTTGCATCATACAACGGTTTAGTTGCTAGTCAGATTGGAAACAACAATCTAACCAATGAGGACTATGCACAAATCGATAAAGAGGAAATGGAGCTTATGGATATACAGTGGGCATTTGCTAGCATCATGAGAAGAGCCACTGATTTTATCCAGAAAACAAGAAGAACTGACCTTTCGACTTCTCCAAACACCACTTACGGCTTCAACAAAGCCAAGGTTACATGCTTCAATTGTGGTGAGAAGGGTCATTTCAAGAGAGAGTGTACACAGCCGGCTCAGCAAGGTAATCGAAACCCGTTCAACTCAACCTACCAAAACAGACAAAACCAAAACCAGAATCAGGTATCATACAACAGTCCCAACATCTCTAGCTTTCAACCTCAAAACAACTACCAGAACCGTCAAAACACACAACAAAATACCAATACTAGACAACCCACATCTCAAAACCAACCACAACAGAATCCAAACTGAACCATTGTTCCCATCTCTACACCTAACACTCAAAACCAAACCCAAACTGAAAATCAAAACCAAGCACTTGTGATTCAAAAAGATGAAGGTTTTGATTGGACGGGTATGCAACTAGGAGTGGAGGAGATTACTGCTGGAAATGTGGCTTGTGTGGCACAAAAGATGAGTTTGGATGAACATGTGGAGATTGAAGAGGATGTTGTGACAGAGAAAGTGTCGGAGTTGAAAATAGAGGAGTTGAATGAGGATGTGAATGTTGAGTGTGAAGACAAGAAATCTGGAATGATTCTTGATTCTGTCACAGATGTTGGAGAGCAATATGATTCAGCTTATTCGGACATGGAAAGTGATTCTGACTCGGAAGCTAGTGTGAATTCACTAGACGATGACATTGATCAGTTGCTAGCTGAAGCAGATTTCCTTATGACCCGCAAGTCGTGCATGGTGGATGATGCCTGCACAAAGATTGACTACTCAAAATTCTTTGCAGGGAAGGAAGCTCATTTCGCGCTGATGGCAATGACAGAACCACCTAAACCGGTAAGTGCTGAATCTCAATCTAAAGTTTGTGTTAAATGTTCTGATTTTGATAGATTGACAGAAGAAAATAAGCAACTCAAGGTACAACTTGAGAGTGCTAAACTAAACTGTCAAAATTATCAAAAAGAATCAAAAGCTTTCAACAAAGTACTTGATGGTTATAAAAAGGATGTTTCTGAACTGAAAAAGACTTTGTCTATTAAGCAACTTGCCATTAACAACTATATAAATGAAATGGAAAACACAAAGTTAGAAATGGCAACCATCAAGTGCTTCGCTGAAAAAGTGAATAAGAAATTAGAGAGCTATAAGCACATTGCTTATGTAGTTGACCACATCATCGAAGAACCTTCACAGTCAAGTAGTGCAAACTACAAAGCTGTCCCATCTCCGGTGTTGTTCGAAAATCATAATTTACATGCGATAGCACCGGAGAATCTAGTCAAATCTGACTCCACATCAGATAACGAGTCCAACACTTCTAGTGTCGGAGACCCGTATTCTGATGTGAGACCTGTATTGGGAAACAATGAGGGTGTGGTCGTTGCAGATGATTCTGATGAAGAAGATGAACAGTCTGAGACGGTTGTTGAGAATGAAAGTGATATTCCTGATGAAAATCATATAATCACTACTGAACCAGTCTCACCATCTCAGATTGTCCATCCCATGGCTAATGCTCAAAGAAAGATTGTTGCTAAGAAAGCTGAGCAGTCTGTTGTTAAAAATGTTGAAAAGAAAGCTGTTAAGAAAGTTGAGAAAAATGTGGTTAACTCTGTTGAAAAGAAAACTGAAACTAAAACTGAGAAATCAAATGAAATGAGCAACGAATCATGTGACAAACCTGTAAAAGTTTTCTATCGGATGCAAGGCTCCGATAAGATTATGTCTGATGATGAATATCCGATTCAATTTGTGAACTATTCCAAAATTGAAAAGATCTGGCAGGAAAGTACAATTTGGTTCCCAAAACATGAACGAACCAATGACATTCCTCCAGCCATTTTAGAGAAAATTTATTCGGATAATTCTAAAGACGCAAAGGTCAATGTCACACAATTCGTTAAACCAGTTGATAAATCAAATAGTTTCATTGAACCGACTTACTCAAAGGACCCAGCTCCTGAGAGTTTGAGAAAACAGTGCATGGTTGATCAATATCCCATTGCAAGTTTTTCCAAGTCGCACATCAAGGAGAACTATGAAGAATACCGTGCGTGTTTTAAGTGCGGGGAAAGGGGACATTTACTTGCCACCTGCCCGTACTTACGACACAAAAGGCACGAGGTGGAGATGAAGCAATGACATGATTATCCGGTTGACAATTATAGTTATCCACAAAGACGGTTTTTCCCTCAGCCGGCACCTTATTATAACCAAAACAATTTTTACAACAAAAGGGAAAATTGTCCGATGACTTATGACAAACGCAACCGGATAGCCAATGAGAAATCACTGAAGAAACCATTGATGAACACAACTGCTGAAAACAAAAAGGTTCCTGTTAAACCTAATGCCAAATCAGCAGTTGGACCTGTCTCTGTTAAATCAGAGAAGGTAACCAAGAAGGTAGCATTTAAAGACGAAGTAAAGAAACCGGCTGAGATCTCAAAATCTCAGATCCAGATCTTGAAAAGGTCTGAACAGTCTTGGTCATCAAAGGAGTCTAAGGGTGCTTCAACTTCACAGAATGTGAAAATGAGAAAAAGAAAGTTGAGTTTGAAAAGAAAGGGGTTGAGAAAACCCAAGATGTTTGTGAATCTAATGAATCTTTGAAACAACCAGTTCAAAGACCCAAGACCAAACAGGCTTGGGTCCCCCGAAAGATCTAATTGCTTTACTTGATATGTGCAGGGAGCTCCAGCTGGCCCTGTTAGCAGCCTATGGATTGTTAACAGTGGAGCTTCTGGTCACATGACAGGGGATCTCACTCTACTCTTTGATATCAAGAACATAAATGGAGGATACGTAGCGTTTGCAGGAAATAAAGGAGGCTACATTACGATGGAGGGTAGTGTTAGCAATGGGGTAGTGACATTTGAGCGGATATCGTATGTGAAACAGATAGATTACAATCTGCTCAGTGTTAGCCAAATTTGTGATAAGAAATTCTCTGTTTATTTTGACGACAAATCTTGCTACATCCTGAAACCGGGTTTTGAACTTCCAAAAGAGTGGGTGATGCTAAAGGCACCGAGAGTAAACAACTTGTATATTCTCGATATGTCCAAAGCTATGACCACCCATGGCCAAGTCACGTGTTTCCTCTCTAAGGCTACAGAAAAAAGAATCTATAATGTGGCACAGGAGAATGGGACACATTCATTTGAGAAAGATGAACCAGTTGGTAAAGAATGAACTTGTCACGGGAGTTAATGTGAAACATTTCCATTTGAATGACAAGTGCATTAGTTGTAAAAAGGGTAAGCAGCACAAACAGGCCCATAGACCAAAGAAAGTCAATTCCGTTGAACTACCGCTTGAGCGTTTGCACATGGACTTATTTGGTCCTGTCAAGCGTAAAAGTCACGCCGGGGAATTGTACTGTTTTGTGGTGACTGACGATTATTCAAGATTCTCATGGGTTATGTGCTTACACCAGAAAAGCGACACGTTTGACAACTTGAAAGTTCTGTTTACACGTCTGGAGAATATCTATGGTCTAAAGATCAAACGAATCCGGAGTGATAATGGGACGGAGTTCAAAAACGCTCAGATGGAGGATCTTTGTGAAAACAAGGGATTTCATCACGAATACAGCGCTCCGTATACACCCCAGCAGAATGGTGTCGCAGAAAGAAAGAACAGGACTCTAATCGAAACGGCAAGAACAATGCTTGCGGACTCAAATCTTCCAGTCATGTTCTGGAACGAAGCAATTTACGCAGCATGTTACACTCTAAATCGTGTTTTAACAGTGAAGAAGTTTGGCAAAACTTCTTATGAGCTGTTGAACCGACGAAAGCCGAATCTAGAGTATCTAGAACCATTTGGAGCCCCGTGTACAATGCTTAATCCTTCGGAGAAGTTCGCACCAAAGGCTGAAGAAGGCTATTTTGTTGGATATGCAACCCCACTAAAAAGGGTATTCAACAAAAGAACTAGAAAAGTCGAGGAGTGGGCTAATGTCGAAGTACAAAGATACACTCAAAATGTACAGGGTGGAGGTCCAGATTGGATGTTTGATTACAAAGACTTCTTTGAATCATTCAATCTAGATAGCATGGTTGAAGAAGCTGTACTAAGTTTATATTACGAGGTCGAAAACGCAGTGACTTCACCGTTAGTGCGTCCGATCACTGTAAATCCTCAAGCAGCTTCTAATGATACCACTGCTCCCGTGATGGAAGAAGAGGTGTTCCAAGAAGCTTCAACAACGCTTAATTCATCAGATTCAGAAGATGAAGACGATGATGCTACAAGTGAAGCTATTCTGGACAATGCTACAGTGACACCACCAGTGAAACCAACTACAACTGATGCTTTAACATCGAATGTGGGTAATGATCTGGTTTCTACAGAGAATTTGACGACTCAAACGGGAGTGCAAGTACCTGATTATCCGGAATCTCGGATACATCGGATACACCCGCTTGAACAGGTTATTGGTGATCCTGGTAGCAGCGTTATGACAAGAGGGCAATTGAGAAATGCTCAAGCACCAGAGAATATTGGCAATCTTGCGTTATATGCCAAAATACATAAATCTGGTTTTCAAAATGACTGGTCTTTCGCTTGTTATGTTTCGCAGGTCGAGCCGCGGACGTACAAGGAAGCTCTTTTGGATGATGCCTGGGTGGAAGCAATGCAAGAAGAGTTGTTACAATTTCAGAAACTCGGAGTATGGACGCTGACAGATTTTCCCCCGGGAAGAAAGAAGATCGGAACCAAATGGGTCTTTAAGTGTAAGAAGGATGATAGAGGAGTTATAGTGAGAAACAAAGCTCGTTTGGTTGTTCAAGGTTTTCATCAAGTTGAGGGAATCGACTACAATGAAATCTATGCACCTGTTGCACGCTTGGAAGCTATACGAATGTTCCTGGCGTTTGCATCCTGGAAGAAATTCAAGGTGTATCAGATGGATGTAAAGAGCGCATTTCTTTACGGTGTGGTCAAAGAGGAAGTTTACGTAGGTCAACCACCAGGCTTTGAGGACCCTATTCAACGGGATAAGGTTTATGTTTTAAACAAAGCTCTCTACGGGTTGCACCAAGCTCCGAGACAATGGTATGAGGAGCTGAGCACGTATCTTCTCTCGAAAGGATTCAAACGCGGATTGGTAGATTGCACACTGTTCACGAAACGAGTAGGAGATGACTTGCTTCTTGTACAAATTTATGTTGATGATATTATTTTCGGGTCTACTAACGAACTTCTGTGCAGGGAATTTGAAAAAGTTATGCAGGAAAAGTTCGAAATGAGCGCAATGGGAGAAATGCAGTTTCCTAGGCTTGCAGGTGGAGCAAAGACCAACGGGGATCTTTATTCACCAAACCAAATACGTTTCTGAAGTCTTGAGCCGATTCCAGATGGATGATTCGAAGCCGATGGATACCCCGATACAACCTAATCACGGGATTGGAGTTGACGCTAAGGGGGAGCTGACTGATCC
This sequence comes from Ambrosia x helenae, assembly GCA_030844895.1. Taxonomy (NCBI): domain Eukaryota; kingdom Viridiplantae; phylum Streptophyta; class Magnoliopsida; order Asterales; family Asteraceae; genus Ambrosia; species Ambrosia x helenae. The sequence goes on from CM061223.1 coordinate 44,212,328, forward strand.
ATTTACATACAGAGCAATCGTCGGATCTTCGATGTATCTCACCGCGTCTAGACCGGATATAATGTTTGCAACATGTCTTTGTGCACGATATCAGTCGAAGCCGAAACAAAGTCATCTTGCAGCTGTCAAGCGTATCCTTAGATATCTGAAGGGTTGTCCATCGAAAGGACTTTGGTACCCTCATGATGATAATTTTGACCTAATCGCTTTTAGTGATGCAGATTGGGGCGGCTGTGACAAAGACAGCAAATCCACAACGGTTGGATGTCAGTTTATGGGGAGCAGGCTCGTGACCTGGCAATGCAAGAAACAGACCGCAGTTGCACTATCCACATGTGATGCAGAATACGTTTCAGCATCGAGCTGCTGCTCACAGGTTCTTTGGATCCAACAACAGATGGTGGATTACGGTTTGCAATTTCTTAAAACCCCTATTTACTGTGATAATGAAGCCGCAATCGCATTAACAAAAGACTTAGTAAATCACTCAAAACCTAAACATATCCGAATTAAATATCATTTTATCCGTGATTGTTATGCTAAAGAGTTGATCGATATGGTCAAAATCCACACTGATTACCAACGCGCAGATCTTTTTACCAAAGCTTTTGACAAATCCAGATTTGATTATCTTTTAAAAGCAAATGGTATTAAAGAAAAACAAGACTGATCACCACCTCAGTCTATCACTTTTTAGTTTAAATTTTTACTGCTTTTCAGAAAAATTTCGAAAATCCAAAAACATTGAAAATTTTCAAAATCCATAAAAAAAATTAGAAAATTTCTTTGCTGACTGCTATATCTTCTTCCCTTAGATTAATGCCGTCAGATTTCTGTGAACAAACGATATCTGGGCAGTCACATATTTGAAATGTTCCAGCTTATCCTTGGGAACAGTAAATTCAAAAATTTATAAAAATCAAAAAAACCAAAAATGATTTCCTGGAATAAAAAGGGAAATGATAGTACATCAGTGGGGATCTGACACATTCTAAGTAATGTACTGCTATATAGGGCGTGTGTCTGAGTCTGTGTGATGTGCTGATAGGCTTCGTAGACCTATTACTGTGTGTCTGATACATACATATCAAACGAATTGTTGTGTGGATGAACTCCTCATGGGCATATGGTCTTAGTACCGTAATTTCGTTTGATAGGGTATTTGTACAAAACTCGGAGGTTTAGGGTCGTTATGTTATTAGTTGTCTGGGGATAGCCTCTCTGATCTTCTGCTGTAAGTCATTACGGACCTAGATCAGACAGGGTGTCTTTATAAAAGAGCTTTATGCCAAATCCTAAAGTTACCGAATTGAGGAACTTTCCATGTTTTATGATGATCAAAGATTATCTATTACATCGTATTAATCACTGATGCAAATCATGATTAATATCAGTCCTCAACCTGGTAAAGTGCACATGTTACTTTGCTGCATTAATTTGCTGACCTGTATACCTCTGTGCATTATACCTTGTAAATTACAGACGACGAAAGCATAATCACGCTTTACAATGAGTCATTGTGCATTTACTTCTTGATACGGGAGTATGTCGTGTGCGTGGGAACCACAGACAATTATGTTTATACTATAAATATCAGTATCAGTTTAAAGCATTGCACAAAAGTCTGCATGTGAGTTTATGTGGATCACAATATCAGCAGTTGCCAGATCACACATTGTCTTTAATGATAATAATTCAAAAGATCAACGGTGTGATCAGATTTCTCAATAACTGATATGATCCCTTTACCAGAAGTCACAAAAACATTTACTGTTTTTCATTTTATTTTCTCGTCAAAAAATTACAAACCTCAAAAAGATTTTAGGTGTGTTTTAGCATAAACTTTAGAAAATCCAAAAAGATTTTTCATTTCCATTTTCTTTTTGATAGCTGATGGTGGTTGATGTCGATTATCTAAACCTTGACGAACCATTTGAGCTTTGTAATCTTTTAAATGTGAAAATATGAATGTTGGATGCTCAAAAGTTGAAAAATAATTGGAACGGGACTCGATTTTGAGATTTGAAAAATTTATTAAAAAACCCAGTTCTCGTTCGCCCATTCGTTTGGTCGAACGTGGGATTTTTCATGTTCCTTCGTATGTTTAAAATGGGCGAATGAGAGTGTTCTTGAACATCTGTTTCATTTGAACCCTCTTGCCTCATTCGAACCTTTAACTAGGGTCGAAGGAGACAAAAGTTTCTCATTCGACCGGTAAGAACGGTCGAAGGAGTATGCCTATATATAACCTTTCAGTCTCATTCGAACCATTACAAAAAATTTTCAAAATTTCTTCTCTGACCTCACCTTGTTGCCCTGATCTTTTGCACCATACCATTGTAATCGTCTTGTCTTACTGATCATTTTCCACTAAATTTTACAGGTTCACACCTCAGTTTCATGGATTAATCGCCGTTTATTTGGTTTGAGTCCTAGAATTTTAAACACTGATAAAACCATGTTCATTGTTGCAATTGATGATAGGGGGAGAAAAATTCATAAATCAAGGATTCAAAATCATAAGATTGATCAATTGATCATCAGTTTTATTTCGAACCCTAGTTTAAGTAGAAAACACTGATATAATGATTAACTGATGAAATTGTTGGTTTAAAAACATTAATCGGCATTGTTACTTGCCAAACAAATCAAAATTACATGATCAGAAACCATATAATTCAGAATTGAAAATTTAAAAATATGAACAGACTCCTTCGCACCATTCGAATGGGCGAAGGAGATGTTTAACTGGTCGAATGAACAAAATGTGGGCGAATGAAACTTTTTATCAAAATTCTTACATTCGTACCATTAAAATTTCTCATTCGCACCATGTTTTTCTCATTCGCACCCCCGTTTGGGCGAATGAGAAGATTAAATACCAAATTTTCAAAGTTTGAATTTTTTGTCGATTTTTAACATGTTTATTTGTTTTGTTTTGCAGATCAAACCATGTCTGAGCAGGAGAAGACTACTGAGCAAGCCGGATCATCCTCACAACCTGCTAAGAAAGCTACTGAAGAGCTTTTAACCTTCGAGAATGCGCATAATTGCTGTGTGTATCTTGGAGAAGTTAAAAAGCATACTGAGTTTATCGAGATCATAGAATTCTTGATGCAAGAATTCTGGACAGAAGCGAAGTTAGATTTCTAGAATTGCGAGTCATCTGTGATTAGCAAGATCCAAGGGAAGATGATAATTGTATGTGAGCAGGATATTAGAGAAGCATTGAATCTGCAAGATGAGAAGACGGATCCCAAAGAGCTTAGTTTCATGGATCAACGGAAGTGCTTCCTGAGGATGAAGTACAATGGACCGATCACTGATGGTTCATTACATAAGGGAAAGCTGTGTCCACAGTTCAAATACTTGGCACATGTTTTGATACACGTCTTTGGATCAGCCGCTGGAGGATATGACTTGATGCGTAAGAGTATTAGCTCTATGATGGTAGCCCTGGTATTGAACAAACCGTTCAATGTATCAGGAATGCTAATGGAACACTTGTTGGAGCCTTTGAACGGCACGAGGAATCTGAAGTTTTTGCTGTATCCTCGATTCCTCCAGATGGTATTTGATAACAAATACAAAGATTTGAAGAGGGATCCTAAGCACATTGTTGTTCAAGAACATATGTCGATCAATACACTTGCTAGGATGAAAGCTTACAAAGGATTGTCAGTGAATGAACGTCCACCTGTAAGACGTTTATTTGGACATCTAGCAAGGATTGACTATACGGATCCAGGTGAAGGGCTTGTAAGACATGCTAACAGTGATTCAGATCCAGATGACCCATTACATCCTGTTGATCCAGATGCTAAACGCAAGAGACAGGTTGTTAATGTCGGTGCTAAGAGTGGAAAGGGTAAGGAAAAAGAGATCAGACTAGATGTTGTACCTGAACCTGCTAGGAAGAAGGGTACACCAAGACGAAACAAGACAATGGCAAAGAAGGGTTTGCATATTGTGGATGAGGCGTCGATTGATTCTGAGGAGACGCAAGAAGATGAACGCTGGGATTCGGAAACTGAAACGCTAAAGACTACCACGCCCAAGGCCACTGTGGCTGGTGAGTCTGTTAGTCAATCTGTTGAAGATCAAGGAAATAAGAGCCCAATTCCTGTTGATGAAGATGAAGAGAATCTGAATGTAGAAAAAGATTTTCCTGGTTCACCTGTAAAGGCTGTGAAATCAAAGAAGAAGCCTCAGTACAAGAAACAAGAGAATGTATTGAAACCAAGTTAGAAGAGATTGAGAGAGATTGAGTCACTCATTGCTGGTAAGAAACTACCACCAGCTTCTAGTTCCAAGTCACCGGTTACTGCACCTGTATCGAAGAAACAAAAGACTGCAACTACTTCTAGCACACAACAGGGAGATGATTTACCTATTGATGAGTTCAATGAAGCGTTAGATAATGTGCTCAAGAAGATGAGAAAAGGCAAACTGCCTGAAGTTGCTGAGACGCCTGTTAAGAAGAAGGTCACAGTTGATAGTGATGTCATGACTGCTGTGAATCAAAGGCTATCTGAAATGATGAGCATTATCAACAAACAGCAAACAGAGATTGAGCAATTGAAGTCGAATGATAGAAAGATGTTGGAAGTTGTAGTCACATCCCATGATAACAGTGAAGAATTGAAAGAAACAATCAAGAAGTTAAAGAAAGAGAACAAAAAGTTGCTGAAGCACGAGAAGAGAAACACCAGACGGATAATAGCCTTGAAAGAGGAGAACAAAAAGCTGAAGAAGAGTAACAAGAACATGGACGATCTGATAAAAGACTTGTACTCTCGAGCTCCTCTACTTCAAGCTGGTGAAGAAGATAAAGAACAAGAAGAAGAGAAAGTTGATTATGAACCATCTGACGATGAAGAGGATGAAGATCTTGATGAAGATGCTGGAAACGATCCTCAAAAGAAAAAGAAGAAAGATGATGGAGATGATGGTGGTTCAGATGGTGGATCAAGTGATTGAAACAGCTCTGCTTTTGATAGTGATGATGACAATGATGATGACAACGCTGAGAAATATACGTATGAGAAGCGTGATTCGAGTAAAGGTGGAGAGTCAAGCTCAAAGACTCCAGGTGAAAATGTAGATGATGACATTTTCTGGAATGAAAAATTGCAGTCTTTATCTGAAGAAGACAAACACATGTATCGCCAGATGCTTACAGATCGAGTCTGGACGATTGACATGACAAGCAGGTTTCCAGAAATCTTCGAGTCTAGCAATAAGCTGTTTGAGTTGGAGTTTGATGACCCAGATCTAGAAGATGGAGAGGTTTCTGCGGCGATTTCTAAGGAAATACTTGAAGGTTTAGCTAGACAGGTTGGAAAGACTTTGGAAGAGTTACTTGCTGATAATTACATTCCAAAGATACCTGAAAAGGAAGCTGGTAATCATTCAGATGACCGTGACGTTCCTGCATTTGAAGAAGTTGAGATGGAAGACATTACTAGTGAGGAATATCCACAATACTTCAAGAATGATCAAGATTCTGGATTTCCTGGATTTTCTGATGAAGTGCTAAACCAGGCTGAGAAACGTGCTAAGGAAAAGAGAAAATTGTTTGAAGATGAGATATTCAAAGGGCATGATAAGCCACAGTTCGAGCAATCTGCTAGTTTGAAAGAGTTTTTGAGGAAATTGAAAGAGAAGGAGAATAATCGTCCTAAAGCTGAGATACAAGGTAGCTTCTACAAACTTCACAGTGGAATTTTCAAAGGTCGTGGATTGGCCTGGAAGTTTGTTAAGCAACTGAAATGCATAGCAGTGAAGTGGGAGAAGGGGATCTTATATTTTGATAAATTCCATCATTTGAAGACTCTTCCTTACTGGGCTATTCGTGATATAGGTCGTCACCGTTTAACGGGAGCGTCAAATAATCAAATACATACTTTGCTGAGAAGATGACGAGAGAAAGCCGAACTAAGTGGGATTTATTTGAACCGCAATATCCAAAACGAATCGTTCATAAAAAGGATATTGATATGATTACTAGAATGCCCAAAGTGACGTTGAAGTATAAGCCACCGCGAGTGTTGAAGAAGATTCCTTTGTTGCCGATTCCACAACACTTCGCCAAAGACTTTATTTGGTGGTATTATGATTGGAAGATAGCAGAGGCTGTGATCATGCTGAAAGATGGAGAAAAGAACTTCAAGAAGATACACATTTTTGATCCCATGTGGCTGATTAATTGTTCACATGAGGATATAATAATGTTGTTCTATAATCCGATTTATTCTGAAGTTAAGGATGCTGAACAAGCAGGCAAATACCAACATGTGGTATTTCTGTGCTTTGTGTATGATATAAATGCTGGATGTGACTATGACAAGAAGCTCGGGAGGTTTGTGAAGATACAGAAAGTGACTGAAGTGAAAAAGACGAAGCCGAAGCAATTTCATGAACCGGTGTTGACTAAGGAACAGAAGATTCAGAGGCATATCAAGTTGATGAACATCAGAATGGACAAAGAACGTCGACGGCAATCCAAGCAATAGTCGAGGGGGAGTTTGTAGATGCATTTATGCGACTAGTGCTTCGGATTGTTCAATAAACTTGTTTTGTTAATTGTCGAAGGTGCGAATGAGGTTTTTGATAGGTGTGAAGGTGAATCAGAAGGTGCGAAGGAGACTCAGAAGGTGCGAAGGAGTGGTTTTGGACGAAGGTAGAATAGACTTTTTATGTATGGCTTGGTTCGACCGGTTGATGTGGTCGAACCTGCACATTCGCACGAACATAGTGGGCGAATGTGCAGTCTATAAATAGTCAAGCTGATTTTTTGAATGTAACTTTGAGTCATTTTGTTCCCTCCACTTTCTGATTCTCTCTCTAGGATATTATTTAGCTTAATTCACGTTCATACCTTGTTGTTTTCAATTTGTCAATGTGTAATTGAGTTCGTAATTAATGAAAAAGCTTTGAATTGATGATTTACTTGTTTTGATCTGTTTGATTATCATTTTGTGATTGTTTTATGGATTCCGCACCTAAAACAAACTTGTTTGATCAATTCTTTGTTATTTGTCGATCCTTTTAGCACATACATTGCTTTTTGGCAAGGTTCATGTATTTGTAAAAGTCTATAAATAGAAGGGTTCATCCCTCTGTTTTAGACATTGATTTTAATACAGAAATCCTTCAAATCATATTATTGTTATTTCCATTTCATATTTATTGAGAATCTGTCTAAGTGTTTCATTCTCATTCAATACTTAGATTCTCAATAAATACTTATCATTTATTAGTTTTTCAATCCAGGGGGAGTTACAACTCCTGTTGATAAGTGTAGCTTTAAACTCATAACATTCCGCTGTGCTATCACTGATCAAGAACTTGCTATACACCTAAGTGTTCAATAGCAAGTTCATACAAAAGAGCAAATACTGATCCAACAATTGGTATCGGAGCACTGGTTTATCTGATCACATATCAATCTAACACATTGAGAATCAGACACAGGCTCTTATTGATATTCAATAAAGGATTATAAGCTCACTTTTATCAACATCCATCACTTTAAGAGATATTTGACAAATCAATACTCTTTAAAATGGATCCTCATAATACTGGTTCTGCCAATAAACCTGCTATGCTAGTAAGAAATGAATATAACATCTGGCAAAGGAGAATGGCACATACATTATCACAGACCAACACAGGTTGCTGGAAATCTGTGATATATGGTCCTCATAAACCAGTAAACATTAATCTTGAAACTAAAGAAGAGATTCCAAAAGACCCAAAAGACTATACAGATGATGATTTCCTAAAACTTGAGCTTGATGCTAAAGCTTTCTCTATGTTGGCAATGGCACTCCCAAATGAAATCTACTCTGGCCTATTACATTGTGATAGTGCCAAAGAGCTTTGGGACTGCCTCAAAGAACAGTTTAGAGGAACTGAAGAGGTGATTGCCAACACCAGAGAAATCCTGGCTCAACAATATGAAACTTTTGCTCACATTAATGGGGAAACTTTAACACAACAATTTGAAAGATTCTCCTCATTAATATCTGAGCTAAAACTAAATGGTCAGACCTACACAACTGTATCTATGCTTCATAGATTTTTAAGGTCTTTACCTGAAAAATGGGAAACATACTCTATAGTCTTAAGATCATCACCAGACTTTAGCTCCCTCACTCTTACAAAACTTCATGGGAGACTACTTACTTTTGAAAGAGAAATTGATCAAAAGAAAAAGTTACAAAGTTCTGGCAAAACTGCTGATGACTATCTACCAGGTAGTACAGCACTATTGGGACAAGACTCACCAACTTGTTCAAATAGTTTTGGATCTTTTGACCATATTGACATAACTGCTGGGATCTCATCTGAAAGATCATTCCCAGGTTATGACAATAATGATTTTGGTCAAACTGCTGATAACATGTGTTTTATCATGGATGATTTAAATAATTTCAGCAGTGATGACCTAGAAGAAATGGATATTTTGCATCAACTGGCCATGTTAAGTTTAAAAACAAATAAATTTTACAAAAGGTCAGGAAGGAAGTTTCCAGGACTCAACAGTTCAACAAAAATTGGTTTTGACAAATCTAAACTTAGATGTCACAAGTGTCAAAAGTTGGGACACTTTGCTAGAGAGTGTAGAAGCTCTGGCTTTAACCAATCTCAGTCTGGAAACAATTTTAACCCCAATTATAACAGGAATAATGGAACACAAGGGAGTGCACATTTTGTACAGGCACAAGCTCCACAACATCAATATGTGCCACAAGTACAATATGTACAGATGCCTGCTCAACAGATGCAGAGCCAACAATCAATCCCTCCCTTTCCAGCTGCTCAACAACCTCCACAGCAACAACAACCCTCTCAACAAAGTTTATTTACTTCAGGGTATGTTGACTGGAGCAGTCTTCCTTTTGACACCACAGAGTGCAATCCTGATGCAGACAACAAAATGTTTGACATCAACTGGGGAGAGCCTGACAATGGCAGAAAGAACTTTGCCTTAATGGCATTTGAGGGATGCACCTCAAAATCTGCCTTGTCACAGGTATCAAAAGAATCTTTGACAAAACTGTGTTCAAATTCTTGCAAAGAATCTTTTGCTCTCATAAGAGAGACAAATGTGCACTTACAAGGAAAAGCAAATGACTCTGAGAGAAAATTCACTCAGATGAAATGTGATTTAGAAAGAAAACATTCTACAAAAACAAAAGAAGTTTCTAAATTAACTAACACTGCTATTGAAACCCAAGCACAAATTAAAATCATGATAAATGACCTAGGAAATGTCAGACAAGAGCTTGCTGACACCAAGGTCACATGTGAAAAATGGGTTGAATCTTGTAAGGGGTACCAATTATTGCTAAACAAACAAAGTGCTTCAAATGTTATGTTTGGCATAGGGTACAATCACACTGAAACACCAACAGATTTTTCCCCCAAAACTACTGAAGATGGGAGAAAAATTGTTTCAGGTGAAACTTCTGAAGAGGAAGAATGCACATCTTTCCATGAGAACTTTCTAAAAACTCACAAAGAAAGTTCTTCAGAAGTACTGATTATATCTGACTTTAAGCCATCAGTAGTTTCAACTACATCAGGAGTTGAGAACCTGAAAACTACTGATGACCTAAAACCAATCAAAATAGTCAGAAACTTGTCTTTGAAAGAAAAGACAAAAGAATGTGAAATCTGTGGTCTGTTCAACCACAAAACAGAATTTTGCAGATATAGAAAAGGTATTCAGTTTAACAAGAAAAATCAACAACTGGTTGTGGGAAAACAAATCAAAAATGATTTTGTAAAAACTTTTTCTCCCAAGAAACAACAACCAGCAAACACCTTTTCTCAAAAAAAGACAAAATCTCAACAAAAGTCTTTTTCTCAAAATTCTCTTTCAGTAGTTAGACCTGAATCATCAGCAGTTTCACAAACTGCTGAGATTAAAGATCTTATAAACTTGGTACAACTACTGATGACCAAAGTTGATGGTGGTCCTCAAAAGGATACCACCATTGTTCTTAATGAAAAATCCATTGCCAAAAAGACATGGATTTCTCAACTTGGTCAAGAACAAACTGTAAATGTTCTCAAGAGCAAACCCAAAGCCAAACTGGCTTGGGTTCCTAAATCTAACTGATTTGCCATCTTGTGCAGAGAGTTTCCAGAGGCTTAAATAGCATTTGGTATGTAGACAGTGGAGGCTCAATGCACATGACAGGATGCAGATACCTGATAAACAATTTATCAGTCAAAGAGATGGATCTGTATCCTTTGGGAACAATGCTAAGGGATATGTGCTAGGACATGGAAATGTCTCCTCTGGCAAAATACAGTTTGACAAGGTCAATCTGGTTGAAAACCTTGAGTACAACTTGCTGAGTGTGTCACAAATGTGTGATAAAGGATATTCTTCCTTTTTCACAAAGACAGCATGCAAGATCATATCACCAGAAGGCCAGAAGTTGATAGAGAAGATCATTGAAGATCACACTTTGTTAATAGCCAAAAGATGTGGCAATGTCTATGCAGTGGACATTGAAAAAGACAAAGTACTGAACAACACTGCCTGTTTCTTCTCAAGGGCATCAACTTCAGAAACTGATCTCTGGCACAGGAGACTTGGCCATGTGAACTTTAAAACCATAAATAAAGTCACAAAAATGGGCTTGGTCAGAGGTCTACCCTTAAAAGTATACCAGTGTCAAGAACACTATGTATCCTGTCTAAAGGGAAAACAGCATAAGTCCTCCTATAAGTCTATTGAAGAATCAAAAACAACTGCTTGTCTTCAACTACTCCATATGGACTTATTTGGGCCTGTAAAAATCATGAGCCTTGGTAAGAAGAGGTACTGCTTAGTCATCATTGATGACTACTCAAGATTTACATGGGTATTCTTCTTATTTTCCAAGGATGAGGCTGCTGAAATCATCAAGTTCTTTATTCTACAAGTAGAGAAGCAATACTCTCTACCTGTCAAAACCATTAGAAGTGATAATGGGACAGAGTTCAGGAACAAAACTCTGGATGAATTCTGTTTGTCTAAAGGGATTATTAGACAATTCAGTGTTCCCAGAACTCCTGAACAAAATGGTGTGGTAGAAAGGAAGAACAGAACTTTAATAGAAGGAGCAAGAACAATGTTAGCTGATTCTGGCCTACCATTATACTTTTGGGCAGAAGCAGTTAACACATCATGTTATGTTCAAAATAGAGTTCTTATTGTCAAGAGACATTCAATGACTGCCTATGATGTTCTTCATGGCATGAAGCCCCTTATCTCCTTTTTCAGGGCTTTTGGGTGTCAATGTTTCATCTTGAACATTAAGGAATCTATTTCAAAGTTTGCTGCCAAAGTTGACTCAGGTTACTTTCTTGGTTATTCTTCAACTAGAAAAGCCTACAAGGTTTTTAACTCAAGAACCAGTATAGTAGAAGAAACACTGAATGTCAAGTTCAATGAGTCAAAACACACACTCATTCCAGCACATTCTGCTGAACTTTTTGACCTTGACAACTTCCATTTTGGACCTGAAAAGACTGTCACTTCATCCAAACCTACTTATTATGGTGATCAAAGGTTTGATGATGAGGATCCAGCACCATGGACTCCTCAAACAGTCATTAAGTCAACTTCAAAACCATCAGAAGTTTCACAAACTTCTGATTCAACAAATACCGAAGGACAAACTCAAACATCTGCTTCAGCACCTGCAACTACTGAAGACACTGAAAATGCTGAACCAGATATAATAGACCTCAGTAGTTTGTTTGAAGAACATGAGCCACCAACACCTGTCAGTGGTTTACAACAACTGATCGAACACAAAGACCATCCACTTGATCAAATCATGGGTGATATTGCATCAGGTGTTCTTACAAGAAACCAGCTTTCCAACTTTTTCTCTTCTCAGCATTTATTTCACAGTTGGAACCAAAGAAGTACCAGGAAGCCCTCAAAGACAACAATTGGGTGCAGGCAATGCAAGATGAATTGCTTCAATTCAACAAGCAACAGGTTTGGGAAATCTGTCCCTTACCACCAAACAAGCAACCAATTGGCACAAGATGGGTTTTCAGGAACAAACAAGATGAAGCTGGTATTATAATAAAGAACAAGGCAAGACTGGTAGTACAAGGTTACTCTCAAGAAGAAGGAATTGACTATGATGAAACCTTTGCTCCAGTTGCAAGGCTTGAAGCCATCAGGTTATTTCTGGCCTATGCCATTTCCAACAAAATAAAAGTTTATCAAATGGATGTTAAGAGTGCATTTTTGTATGGAAAGATAAAAGAGGAAGTGTATGTTTGTCAGCCACCTGGGTTTGAGGATCCTTCTCATCCTGAGTGGGTGTACAAACTAGACAAAGCTCTTTATGGGCTCAAACAGGCTCCAAAGAGCCTGGTATGACACACTTTCAACCTTTTTACTCAAAAATAACTTCACAAGAGGTGCCATTGATAAAACTCTTTTCATAAAACATGTTGGAAACCATGTCTTACTTGTTCAAATATATGTTGATGATATCATTTTTGGTTCAACAAACACAAAATTGTGTGATGAATTTAAGAAACTCATGCAATCAAAATTTGAGATGAGTACAATGGGAGAACTGCAGTACTTTCTGGGACTGCAGATTAAACAACAATCAAATGGAACTTTTATACATCAATCAAAATATGTTAAAGAATTATTAAACAAATTTTCTTTACAAGACTGTAAATCATGTTCCACTCCCATGACACCAACCACACAAGTTGAACCAGATGATCAAGGAAAACAGGTTGATCAAACCATGTATAGATGTATGATAGGTTCCCTTTTATATCTAACTGCTTCTAGACCAGATATTATGTTTTCAACATGTGTCTGTGCTAGATATCAATAAGCTCCTAGGGAATCACACCTCATTGCAGTCAAAAGAATCTTCAGATATCTGAAAGGAACTCCAACTCTTGGAATTTGGTATCCTGCTTCAAGTAATACCAAGTTATCAGCTTTTTCAGATAGTGACTATGCAGGGTGTAAAATGTCAAGAAAATCAACATCTGGTGGTTGTCAATTCTTGGGAAACTGTCTAGTGTCCTGGCAATCAAAGAAACAAACATCTGTTGCAACTTCAACTGCTGAAGCTGAATACATTGCAGCTGCAAGTTGTACATCACAGATACAATGGCTCCAATATCAACTTCTTGATTATGGAATCAAAGAGACCAAGACACCATTGCTTGTAGACAGCAAATCTGCCATTAGCATCATTCAAAATCCTGTTCAGTTTTCAAAGACTAAACATATTGAAATCAGGTATCATTTCATAAGAGATTGCTATAAAAAAGGCAAGATTGAAGTGAAACATGTAGCAACAGCTAATCAAATAGCTGACATATTCACTAAACCCCTTGACACATCAACATTTCAGAAGTAGTATCCATGCTAGGGATGCTAAATTTGTAAGTGTTTCTCTTTACTTTTTCTGCACAAAATTTTTATTTTTCACTTACATCTGTTTTCAAAAATTGAAAAACTTCTGAAAAACAAACAAGAGAGAAACTACTGATGAACAAAACATCAGTATGAATAAAGTATTTATAAAGTATTTCTCATCTGCTGTTGTAAGCTACTGAAGAAAAAGTGGGAACTACTGATGAACATAATTCTTCATCAGCAGTTTAGTCAAAAAGGGCAAATCAGACTTTTCCCACATCAGAAGTTTGACCTAGGCGGTTTAAAACTTCTGATAAAAAAGCTTTTTGACCTAGGCGGTTTAAAACTTCTGATAAATATCTTTATCAACACTTATCCATTCAAAAACAAAAATTCCCTCCTTCTCTCTCAAGAATGCTCTCAAACCCTGAACCTGCAAAAACACTGTTCGATTCCTACACACACAAACCACATGGCTTTAGTTCTTAAACAGGGACACAATCTCAGAGCCTACTTAGAAAAACAAGAAGGCTGGTCCCAATACGATGAGATCATTGATCTCGTCGTCAAATCCCAATATTTCACCGCTCTCACAATAGACCCACCAATACATCCTGAAACTCTCAATGAGTTCTGGGCTAACGCTGAGACAGTGATGGTGGATGATGAGGTTATCTCCCTCAACTCAACAATCAAAGGGAGACAAATGGCCATCACACCGGCCATACTTGCAGACAGACTGGGGTTGAATGATGTAAATGCCCCTGAAAAGTTTGACAACTCTGCAATCCACCTAACCATGACTGAATGTGGTTATCAAGGTACTCTCTCACAAGCTACCATCTTTAAAAAATATTTTGAACCAAAATACAAACTTTTGTTTCATTATATAATTATGTGCTTGAGTCCTAAAACAGGGTCTTATGACCAGATGCCCTCAACCTTTCAACCAATTTTTCATTCCATTGTGAATGAAACAAATTTCAGGGCATCAAAACTTTTCTTTAATGAGTTGGTGTTACATCATAATAACACTAAAAAGAAGTTTTTGTTATATCCAAGGTTCATTATGCAGTGCATAATATCTGAACTGGGTAATGAGGTGCTTGTGGGTAAAATTGAAATTTTGAAACCTTTAACCTCACAAGCATACTCAAGGCACAACAAACAGGCTGCCTGGCCAGAAGATGACCAAGGGGAACCAGAACCAGTCCCCATGGAACCCTCATCTTCCAAACCTACACCCCCAAAGGCCAAGAAACCCAAGGTACAAAAACAAAAACCCACCAAACCTAAAAGAGAAGCTGCTCAGGAGGTTGAGATGCCTGAACAACCTATTGTGCAATCTGCACTTCTTAAAGATGTGACTGAAACATCCTCTCAGTCTCATCCATCTCAAACCCCACCAAGAGCACCAATCACAATTATTTTCAAAAGAAAAAGACTTAAGAAAACTATTCCTATTGATTCCTCTTTTGAAACTGTTGAACCCATTGGCCAAACTACTGAACCAGCACCCCAACTTTCTGAACCAGATATTGAAATAGCCAAACTTCTCTCTGGGCTAAAAGAGAAAGTCCCATCTACACATGTCAGTCCCCAACAACCACATAAAACAGGGGACATAGCCTCAGAATTTGACATGGATGTGGACACTCAAAGCCCTAACCAAAGAGATGAGGATGAACTAGGGTCTCTAAGCCCAAACTTAGAAACTCTTGGTACTTTTGAGGCTGCTACTACTCATTTACCACCCAGTGGTGGACCTGAGGATATAAGTAACATAGCTAAGACCTCAACTGTGGCAACTACTGATGAAGGCTTAATGCCTGAGGTAGGAAATCCTTTGAACCAAGAAAAAGAGGTACATGAGACAACTGAGTTGGGCTCAGCTCATGATGTAACTGATACAGTCCTCATTGAGGATGTAATCAGGGATTCAGATGATTCCATTGACTTGGATGATGTTTCAAAACACCAAACTACTGAATTGACGGCTACAAGTGAAGGTCCTGCACCTGGTGTATCTAAGCTCAAGAAGCTAGTCACACCAGATCAGGTTAAAGCCCACTCAATCCATGATTCCCCTAGAGTGGCATCTTCTGTACAACAAGAAGATCAACCAAAAACACACCCCTCACTACAAATGCCTACCCAATTCCCTGGGCAAACAAGCATAGACATGAACCAGCTATGCAGCCCAGATGGTCCCTTATACCACATGATGAATACCCTCATCAAGAATCACTTCCAAACATACACAGCTAACTTGGAGCTGTCCATGAAGAACCAATTTGGAGTGATACAGACAAAGATGAATGATCTGTCCAACAAGATTGACTTCAACAGCAAACAGATTGCTAATCTTACAGGTCAGTTCTCCCAAGCTTCAACTTCAAAAACTGATGAAGCCAAAAAGGGGGAGAAAATTAAGGAACCTATTGATACACTTGAAGCCAGGAGAAAGGCAAGAGTGGCTATCCTAGAAAGAGATCAAAGAGATCAAGCCAGAAAAGAAAAACTGGCCCAACAATTTGGTGTCTCTATTCAAGAAGTAGAAGATGCTGAAAAGTCTGATGAATCCCAAGGGCATAATGAAGAAACCTCTGATGGACAAACTTCTGATGAAGAATCAGAAAGTACTAAAGACAATCCTTCAGTAGTTGACAAACCTTCAGTTGTTGTCAACCCATCAGAAGTTAACACTTCCAAAACTCAAACTGCTAAACAAGAGCCTTCCAGATCAACTGCACCTATTCAACCAACTCCTGTTCCTCCTAGGCCTATTACAACTATGACTGTACTAAACCCTTCTCCAATCTTTCAATCAGCAGAACTTCTTGAGAAGAGTTTAGTGGCAACCCAAAAGAAAGCCAGAGAAGATCAGATTTGGAAAACACTGGAAGAAAGGGATGACTTAGACTTAAGCCTGGATGAAAAGCTACAGGCTTATGAAGCTGAACTCCAAAGGCAGGCTAGCCTAGACAAGATTGCTGAGGAAGATAAAAGACATCAACTGATGTCTTATATTACTAAGAACAGCAAGATCAAAGCCCACACATTGAAGAGACTCTCCATGGAAGAGCTGACAAGAAGAGCTCAACTTATTGCAGACAAACTTGCAACAAGTAAAGATACAAAAGCCAAGAGAGCTCAAATGATAGAAGAGTTAGTAGCTAATGGTTATGGTTCAAAAGCCTCTGTGTCCAAATGGAAAGAAGAAAGATTAGTAGACACTTATAGAAAATATAAGGCTGCAAGGGCTGCAAATCCAGAGAAGTTTCAAACTGCTGAAGTACCAACTTCAGTAGTTAGATCTTCTGGTGTTCAAAGAAGACCAGCTACTCAGAAGAAGAAATCAGAGGAAAATGTGAAGACTGATTTCAGAATGGTACTACTAGAAGGTAGTACAGTAGTCCATTCTGACTTTGACATAGAAGAAAAGCCTCTGATCACACAATTCAGGGATCCTTCCACCTTTGCCTATCAAATTCAGAAAACCATCAAAGACAAACTGCACACTAAGGAAGTTACTGAACATCATTTACCAACCTTTCAACTACCTAATGTGATGCAACAACAACAAGGAAGTGAATTCCACCTGAGAGTCACTGAAGTTGAAAACATCCAACACTCAGGAGAAACCCAGGGTACCACCATGGTTCCCTACACTTTAGACTTTGACAGGTCTAAAGTACCAATCATCAGATGGTCCTTTACTGATAACAACTCAGTACTTGTGACAAGAAGAGATCAGACAAGCAGAGCCTATAGGTCGATGAATGATCTGAAGAAACTATCAACTCAAGACCTGCTTACTATCCAACATCTAGAACCACAGAAAGGATCTCACTGATGAACAGCTGAACCAGCTGAAGAATTCCATGTTCAAAGGAATATGGAAAATTGTGAAGGACAGAAGAGAACAATAAGGAATTAGTAAGGTTTTGGCTTCATCAATCCAGGGGAGATTGTTAGGACAAAAAGGATTGGTGAAACCACTTTTGCAAACCTTAGTCTAATTCACTTCTGTCAAAATATTCTAAGTATAGAACTGCTGAAGAAGAAAGATCAAACTGCTGAAGAAGAGATTCCACAAGTGCTGAAGAAGAAAAGTCATCAGAAGTTCTGAAGTTCAAACCAAACACTTCTACTGAAGAACTGCTGAAGACAAACTACTCATCAGTAGTTTGTCATTCATCAGCACTTATGTGAAGATCTTTTCCACCGCCTTTTAGTATCAGTAGTTTATTACTTTAGTATTACTTTTGCTTTATGTACAAGTTCCAATGCTGCAACTTGTTGCAACTTGTTTCTGAACTTGCTTTTTGGCAAGGTTCATGTATTTGTAAAAGTCTATAAATAAAAGGGTTCATCCCTCTGTTTTAGACATTGATTTTAATACAGAAATCCTTCAACTCATATTATTGTTATTTCCATTTCATATTTATTGAGAATCTGTCTAAGTGTTTCATTCTCATTCAATACTTAGATTCTCAATAAATACTTATCATTTATTAGTTTTTCAATCCAGGGGGAGTTATAACTCCTGTTGATAAGTGTAGCTTTAAACTCATAACATTCCGCTGTGCTATCACTGATCAAGAACTTGCTATACACCTAAGTGTTCACTAGCAAGTTCATACAAAAGAGCAAATACTGATCCAACATCCTTCGTACGAATCCAGCCGATAGGCACATGGCAATCCAAAACTTGCCATAAGTCGATGATCACAAGTCTTGTTAGTTTCCCTTAAATACTCTATCTTAATGAGCTCCTCGGCTAACATATCCAGCGCTGTATGGGAAACCCTACCGTGTATGTTTTGAAACATCGGTAAGTCATGGTGCCACATTCTTTTTGATCGACTGACTTCGAACGAGTGGTTTACCGCTATGCGTTGTGACTCCATAACTTTGTCTATTTTCATCACAAGCGCGTGGAGCGAGCTATTCAGGCCTTTTATGTATCTCTTAATCCTTGCATGTTGACTCTCAACGCTTTTTGTCGTAACCTGACCAAATGTTAGGTTTGCGTGTGACCATGCTTCCACAAACATTTCTTTATAATCTTTGAGCCAAACTTTATGCATGTAGTCATAAACCTCTGTAAAAAATAGAATAACGATGTCAATAACGAAAATATGTACGCTTGTAAAGCAAAAAATTAAAATATATACCCATTCGACCATCCGGACACAGTCGTTGGTAAAGCAGGTTAAGGTTGTATACGTAACAATCTGGATCATATGATCTACACAGTCGAGCCCAAGACTGCAAAACATAGATTTCAATCTTCTTTTGAAAATCCTCCTTTATAATACTTTGCAATATTTTGTTGAATATGAAACCTACATAGCAATAATAATAATAATTTGTGAGATGTGCTACCTGCATAGCAACTTCGTAGCATTTCAGAAAACTGTAGCACATGCATTCATTAGAGCCAGATCTCTATCTGTAACAATTACACGTGGCTCCATACACTTTTCCAGCAAATCTCAGAGCCTCTGTAGCACCCATACGTAGCATAGGCGATACAAAACGACAAATCTGTCGATGTCACACCCACAATTTGAACAAACGGGATTCTGTGCTCGTTCGTTTTGTAGGTGGCGTCGATCAACAACACATGTGGGAAGGCACGCCAGAGATTGTACGAGACCCGGTGTGAAAAGAAAATATTCTCAACAACATCTGTCTCTGGATTCTGCTGGGTGTAATAAGTAAATTTCTTTTCAACCAAGATAAATATTTAACAATAACAATAAATATTTAACAATAATAATAATATTTAATAAAAATAATACCTGCATTGGAGTTTTATCGCCGTACATTTTGTGTTTAATCTTGCTTATTGTATTGTGTATGTCTCGTAGAATGCATACATTATTCGGGTTTTGTTGTCTAATGGCCAAATGTATGTTTGATGGTTCCAGGCCCTATAAATAAAGCGTTTCCACCCTCTTTTCTTCAAGCGGTGTCAGCCTCCTATTAAAAGCGTGACCCTCAACATGTTTTAAAGGGTCGTGGTTATGATTCGGGTTACTTACCTCCAACTTCCAACCCTCATTGCGTAGCCTCCCTACCAACTTAAATGGACAGTTAATCTTTTTGTTACCCAAAACCCGTGTTGTGGCTGTACTTTGGTGTTCATCACCACGGTCGCATCTCAGCCATATCCTATTTTTTTTTTTTTGCTTTATTTCCCGTGCCTTTTGAAAAAGAACGTCCGGTCACTAGGACGTAACCGCTAGCAAGGGCTCTATCATAAGCCCATTGTTTCAACTCTTCAATAGACCCGAATACCTGGAAATTTATATAAGAGTCTAGTCTAAATTTATACTAGTCTAAATTATATACTAGTTCAATCCAACAACCCCTAAAACATGTAAATATATACTAGTGTAAATAAATAAACGCACTTGATTGGTTTCATACGAAACATCCGGGTTAGGTTCCACTTTTATGTCAACACCTTCAGAAGCATCTTTCTGGTTGTCATCATCTTCCCAGAGTCGTTATCATCTTCCTCGAAGTCCTTAGCACCACTCCCGCGCGTATGGTAAGTCCCGTATGTGTACTGCGGGTAGCTTGGTGACACGAAAAATGACTCCTCTTCCTCTACATATTCCTGGTTAAGATCGGGCAACATGTTCCCGTCATTACCACGAAGCCCGGATTTAACCTCCTCTTCACCAAGTTGAACCTCGGGTTCATACCTTACGCTTTCTGAGACGTAAGACTCATTCACAGACAGGTCAATGGTTGAATAGCTATGTAAATATGACATCGTGAGACCGGGAAGTCGAGATGGGCCGAGGGTTTGGGTGGTGGTGGTGGTAATGTTTTAAGGTTTGGTTCAAATAAGGAAGAAGCTGATCACGTTTTGGTTAAATCTGAAAACAGACGGGCCGTGGAGGCCCAGACGACCCGTCTTTTTTCACTTTTTTGGCCAGGACGACCAGTGGAGGCCTCCACGGCCCTTCTGGGCGGGTGTTTAGGGTTTTGAAGGGGATGTCTAGATAACATCACCCCTTTTATGACACCAAAATCCATATGCGCCGCATTCTCTCTCTCTCTCTCTCTCTCTAAAGATTGAACATCGTTGACCTCGATTAAACCAGATCCGACCTCCCAGATCTGATATAGGGCTTTTTTGTGTTATTTCCACCTCTATCTATAGGTAACGTTTGTTTTTTGAGATGGATCTTTGTTTTTGTAAGTCATGGTTATGTTTTTATTAATACTTAGATTATTTTTCTGACAAGGTTTATTAACTCATTTGAGATGGATCTTGGTTATTGTAGGTCATGTTTTAAAGATGGATCTTTGTTTTTGTTGGTTATGGGTTTGCTCTGGTGATTGATGTTCGATGGAAGTGGCGACCATGAGTTTCAAATGGGGAGGAAGGTTCGTATAAGATTAGTTAGTTTTTGCTCAGTAACAGTCAAAAGTTTTTTTTTTTTTTTTGGGAAATGCCGAACTTGTTAGGTATTCAGAGTAGCTTCCTCTAAATGAACTGATACATAGGTACAAACATGCCTAACTCTTATTTGATTTATGCAAGTGTACATGTCAATTGTTGCTTTGTTACTCATGGTTGTTTGTTGTGTGTAACTGTTAGAGTCGGCTAGCGGGTTTGACCAAGTTGAAGATATGTCTCAGCAGAAATCGAGTTCTGTTGAAACTGGTAGCCAGAAAGATGATGGTAAGCATCATATGGTTCTTGCCAATAGACATTCATTAGCATAATTTAGGGGATAGTGCTCCAAATTCTGGTTAGGTTTCACGTGGGAAGTTGTATTGGGTTAAAAAAATCGATTTGCTGATACGCTATTTAAGACTCGAGAAAAGACATTCAACGAGGTTGGTTACATCATTTTATTTACGGTCTAGGTGTTTCTATTAGCCCATTTATCTATTAATGGATTCATTTGAGTTGTGTTTTTATTTCAAGTAGGATCGAATGGCTGTAAAATTGTTAATCACATAATATCTTATTTTATGTGTTTCAACATGTTGCCACACCTGCACATATTGACACCTTCGATTGTTTTTTTCTTCTGAATTTTAACATACGTTGTTTCGTTTGATTTTATTAGAGTTGGTATACCTGAAAGGCTGAAAGTTTATTGGATGAAGATGATTTTCTAGATATTAACACCAAAGTTTCGCTCGATACCACATGGCATGCCATGCAAGAAACAGTCTCCATGAGCTTGGTTCGCAATATCGGGATCAGGTTATTGCATTCTTCTTACCATAGTGGCTTGTCATTTAATTTTGAGCCTCGAGCTTAATTTGTTTCTAAATTTGATCCGGTGGTTTTGACAGCGTTTTCACAGGAGCGAAGATATTAGCGTCTCTTGAGTCTTTTCAGCAGATGTGGTTTTCCAAATCTGAGTAAGTTGGACCATGGAAATTATGTGTTGACTTGATTGGTAACACTTTAAGGTGGTAAAATCGATAGGTTGTGTTGGTTGACACGCCAATATGTAGATAAGACCAGCTAAAAAAAAAAAAAAAAAAAAAAAAACCTTTTTAATACCCATGAAGATCTTGTCAATTGGTGTTGGAGTGTAGTGTATTTATGTGAATATTATAGCTTCAATGAAGATATTGTCAAGATTGAAGTTATGTAGAGGTTGTAATTTTGGGGAAAAAATGCTTATACAAGGGTTTTGTTTGATCTCAAGTTGTTAAATAATATATGTATATAGTTAAAAAATGGAAAACGTGTTCATATTTTTATAGGTTAAAAAATAAATGTTCATTTTTTTTTTTGTAATTACTACATTACACTGTAATAATAGACATAGGGATTTGAACAATGATTTGATTTTTTTTTTTCATTTTTTTTTGTTATGTTAAATACCTATTATGTTGGGATAAATTCTAGTATGATCTGCTGGTGTAGTGGTTTTGTTATTGCTTATTATCCCTTGCATCTTAGGTTCAAGTCCCAGATGGGGTTGTTTTGGTGGTAACCTTTTTTTTTTTTACTCCATGGTTGGGAATAGACATGTACAAACCGGTTTTTTTTGCCAAACCGGTCCGGTTTATAAACCGGATCAGTTTTTTTCTTATGAAGATAAAACCGGTTTTTATTCAAACCGGTCCGGTTTTGGAACCGGTTTTTAGTACCAAACACTACCATCTATTGGAATCGATTAGGACCGGGTTCAAAACCGGTTTTTTTTGCCAAACCGGACCTCCAATATCCAAAATATCTTGCTTATATCGGTTTTTTTCTCAAAAACCGGTTTTTCCCCAAACCGGTTATTCTCTCAAAACCGATCGACGAAACCACAAACTGCTCATAGGACCGATGTATAGGGTCGGGTTCGGACCGGTTTCTCTCCAAACCGGTTTTTTCCAAACCGGTTTACTGTTTTTTTTTCCAGGCCAGTTTTAAAAACCGGTTTTTTTGTACACCTCTAGTTGGGAATAGTACCAGTTCATCTTATTGGTTGATTCAACCAATAAAAACTCTCCACATACCCTTATACGTGGCGGTACATGCCTTCCCCCCAACAACCACGTGTACCATCTCTATCCACACCCATTTAAATCTTATCACTCATCAATCATTAGCATCATTAACAAAAGTTGTTGCGTTTCATCTCTAACAATCGCCTTCACCACCATCCGACGAGACGTCGACGGGGCTACTCATAATCTCTTTTGGTCTGCTCTTCACTCTGCCATCACCATCTGATGAGCTGGCTGACGGCACGTGTCCACACCACACCTCATTCTTCACCATCTCATACCCTGCTAAACCTAAAACATCATCAGCCACCACACACACACCCTCTTGAACCCCCTATCAATTCCTTGACTCTTCACGCAAAAAGGTTCAATTTTTCACTTAGATTCTGATTTCTGTAAAAAAAACATATTCAAGATTCTCTATTTTACAGTCTTTACTGTGTTTGGGCTGTTTTTTTATGTGTTAGAGATGATTAAAACATATGATAGTTGTTATTTGATCTGGGTTTGTGTTTAATTTATTGTTTATATTGTTTTTGATTTAGAATAGTGCAAAATTTGTGTAGAAGAGTGAATATGGCTAGTAAAGGGTTAATGGAGCATGATTTGAGTAGCGGCGTTGCATCCGCTTTCTCCGGAGGTTATTTCTCCCCAGGCTACGATTAATATTGGTATATTGTTGTGATTTGCTTTAAATTTTGTTTGATTTATTTGTGTATTGATGGTATTGTTGCATTGTTTTATGTATTAGGGATGGGATTAGGTGCTGTCCTCGCTAACCAAGTGGGATTAGTGTTGATTCCTTTTACTGTTTAAGCAACCTTTGGTATGCTTATTCGGTCAAATATGTGTTACACAAATTGCTGATATTATTTATTTGTTAGGTCTTTTTTTTAGGCTCTCATAAAATGTGCATTTATTGGCTTCTAATTAAGATTTTTGATGTTGGTTTTTTGCAGGGTACTTAACCAAGATGTATCTCCAGTTTTATATAAATGAAAATGGTGACAAGGTTTACACCACTAAGGTTTGCTCTTTAACTAGTTTTTGTAGTTTAACAATTATTGCTAAATACTTAACGTTATGTAATAGTTTGTTCTTTTATTAAATATTAATGAACCTTTTTTGTTTTTGATTTATAGTTTGGTGGTAGTTGCAGGTCCTTTTTTTTGGTGATCTTGATAGAATTCTTGTGTGAATCTATATTGTTAAATCCTGATGATGAGTTTAAATATTTTTTGTTGATTTTAAATTAATGTTTGCATTTATAAACCATACAAGATAAAGCGTTTGATTGCGCTAACTTTGTTTAAAAATACGTGCTTGAGGCGTTTAGGAAAACACATTAGGGGCGATACGGCGTGGTTCATGTAGTTCTGGTTTAACGTTAGAAGTTGTAGGAGGTGGGAAAATAATTAAAAGGGTGGATAAATTATGAAAGGTTTATGAACGGTTTTTGGGGCTTATCTTTAGCTTTGTTGGAGCCGTTGTCAACGCTAATTATCAGGTAAATAGAATCATTGTGTTCCCGTCACGGCGTCATATGTGACTATACATCTTAACGAAAGGTTGACATCTCGTAAATACATGCTTCAACCATGTAACAGAAGGTATCGTATATTGAATATATTAATTTTGAGATGAAGCCTATAATCTAATCATCGTCAACAGCTTATGTGCATTTCATTTTCTGAATTTCATGTTAAAAAAAATATGTGGCTTTTGTGGCTGAAGTGTTCTTGGTAATTACTTGAATGGATATGCAATGAACAATTAAATTTCCAAAGTATATTCACGTTAATATTATGTAGATCACAGTATTAAAGTTATCTGTCACAAGGGATGTAACATGATGCCAAGTAAATTGATTAAAAGAGGGATGAAATAACCTGGTTTGTTGAAGTATAAATATAACTTATCTATGTTCTATATGTATTACATGATGTTGTACTTGTAAATATATTTGTAAGTGTATTTGTAAGTGTTGTATGTTTAAGTAAGAACAATTATGTTAGGCGAACTTTAGATTAGTTAGTAGTATATTAAAAGGAACAAAGCAAATGGGTCAAAACACATAGGCTGCATTCGGAGATCAAGGCTGCACGACACAAACATGGCTGCATATCATAATCACGGCTGCATCATATCATATTAGAAGGCCACGGTTTAACATATGTTTAAAGGATATTTGTGCAGCAGAAAAGACCAAAATGCCACTATGGTGAATATTGTTATTTTGGCGCCAAGATGGAATTAAACCGGTGAGACTGAAGCAACACAACGTTTCGGAAACAAGACATGCCTGTTCGAAACGTGTTTATACAAGGGACAAGGCACATAAATCAGTTATCAAGAATGTCTCATATTCACAATCCTCTAGTCGATCAATAACTTCCTGAATTCAATTGTTTGTATTGTTCTTTTGTATCAAATACTTATTCCATTCAATATCATCGTATCATTCGTTCTTATTTGTGTCAAATATATTTGTAATTCTAAATTGATTCCGCTGCAAATCTGTTCTGGGCCAACAAACTGGTATCAGAGCAAGGTTTATCGGTTGTATTTAACTTTCAAAATCTGTTCATCGTATTCGTGTCTGTGTCTGTGTCTGTGTCTGTGTTCTATTTCATCTTTCTGTCCAAAATCTGATCATATTCTATTTGTTCTAAGAGTCAGTTCATTAAAATTCCTGTCTAAAGTGTCTGTTATTGTTCATATAATTCTGTCAATATTTGATTGTTCGGGTCAGTTTATTTGTCTCTGTCAAAATCCACATACGATTAATCATTCTCTGTCAAAAGCATAAGTCAATCTACAAAGTCACAATACTTGTATTTTATTGATAGTTAATTTCTGGAAGATTAGTTTGATAGTTTCTGTTTAAGTCTAGTCCGATCATTTGTTTTTTGTTGTTTGATTGTTTCTGTTTCTATTTGATCATCACATCAGAAAGTTTTATTCTTCAGTCATACTTCCTTAGTCATTAAA
This sequence comes from Ambrosia x helenae, assembly GCA_030844895.1. Lineage (NCBI taxonomy): Eukaryota > Viridiplantae > Streptophyta > Magnoliopsida > Asterales > Asteraceae > Ambrosia > Ambrosia x helenae. The sequence continues at coordinate 44,238,234 of CM061223.1, forward strand.
AACATTCGTAATTAATATAAAGCAACGTCTGATTCATCCGGGATTTCATACACGGGATCAAGGCCACAATACATGGTGAGATTCAGGCGAAAGAAAGAAAGAAAGGTTGCACTAAGGCGAAGAGGAATTGAAACAAGAAAGTGTTATTATTGTAAACAACCGGGTCATCTAATTGGTGTTTGTGGCATTAAAGAAAGAGATGAGGGTGCACAATTAATAAGGGATGCCATAAACACGGGGATATCATATTATCCCGAGAAATCATTTGGTAGTGGGGAAGATTATATTCTTCAAGGATCGGACAATGGTTTGTGGAAAGATATGTGGTATGTTAGTCCTAACTTTCAGAATCATATTTCGGGTAATTTATATTTCTTTCTCAAATTAAAGAAATCTTTTGGGGTTGAAAGTAGGATTAAGAAAGAGTTTGCGTTTATTAGAGGGGTTGGTATTGTGAGTATATCGGTTGAAGATCAAACATTAGTCATACCAAATGTTTTTTATTCAACTGATTTGGAAGACAACATATTAAGTCTTCCACAACTTAAACTACAAGGCTTTGTAGTAAAGATTGTGGGAAACTTTTGTGTTGTTGAAAACATGTTTAAAGACAAAAGTATGCAATTTCGCTTCATAGAAAATAATAGTGAATCAAGGGAAACAATATCAAAAGTATTGGAGGATGATGATGGTGGTCACAAACGGATGAAAGGAAATTATTTAAATGATTACTTTGAATCATTATCGGCCGATGGCGATTTCAACATTAAACAAATGGATTATATTGTTAATAACATAAACATAGATTCCCTTGACAAGTGCTTTGAATTTTTAGACATTATACATGATTTGGATTGTCCTTGGGCACATAGACATATTCTTAAAGGACCATTCATCAAAATGGTGTCATGGTTCTTGAATGAATTTCTTGAGATAACCAATAGACCAATACCTCCTATGTTTGAATATGGAAAGAAGGTTGAGTTGTATGATTTATATATCATGGTACAAAAGGAAGGTGGTCATCGAAGGGTATCTATGTATAATGTGTGGGTTGTAATTGCTAAAGAATTGGAGTTTTACTATGAAGATAAGGAAATGATGAGGATTCTATGTGCACAATATTTAGATGTCCTAGATTGGCAATATTTAGTCCATAAAAATGCCCGGAAAACATTCGAAAGAGTTGAAAAAGAAAGGCAAGAAAGTAGTCAAATTCGAAGGGTGGATACAATGCCTAATATGTCAAGGAATGCATCAACATCAAACAAAGAAGTAAAGCCAAATGAAGAAGATTATGCATTGTATATGGGAGGAGATTGGAGGGCTGCAAAAAAGGTTCATGAAGCGGAGAAACTTCGACTTTACACAAGCCGAAATAGCCCTCAAGGAAGCAATTGAAACTCTACCAACAAGTCCCATAAGCCCTAGTTATATTTAGGGGCGAGTGTTGAAGTATAAATATAACTTATCTATGTTCTATATGTATTATATTATGTTGTACTTGTAAATATATTTGTAAGTGTAGTATGTTTAAGTAAGAACAATTATGTTAGGCGAACTTTAGATTAGTTAGTAGTGTATTAAAAGGAACAAAGCAAATGGGTCAAAATACATAGGCTGCATTTGGAGATTAAGGCTGCACGACACAAACATGGCTGCACATCATAATCATGGCTGCATCAACAAGGCTGCATCATATCATATTAGAAGGCCACGGTTTAACATATGTTTAAAGGATATTTGTTGTGACATCCGTCACTTTTTCATTATATATATATAATATATATATATATATATATAGATTTATAATAATATTAATAAAAAAAAAAATTCAGCTTAGATATATACATATATTTTTTTTCTTACCATCCATAAACCATAACTAACCCATTAACCATAGCCCAAAACCCATTTACTCTTTTGGATTTCGGAGCCCACAAAATGAACTGAAACCCAATAAACTCGGCCCAATACACTCCCCCTCTTAGCTGGCCCAAGCCCATCCCCTTGCCCCTTTGACTGTTTAAAAAAAAAAAAAAAACATGCTTTACCCGGGTTTCGAACCCGAGCCGGCCACAACCAACACACGCGCACCAACCACATGAGCCACACTTGCATCTTGATTTAAACCCATATCACTTTATATTTATACACACATACACTACTCCTTTTCCTTCTTCCCTTATCAGCGACAGCAGCAGCAGACGCTTTTTTTTTTATTTTTTTTTTCTTTTTCTTTTTCTTCCCTTTTGACCAATGATTAAACACCATTAAACTTAACATTAACCACGATTTGACTTGGACACGTGATTATCGGCCTGATATGTATCATTGCACGTCCAATTTCAATCCAAATCATACCAATTATACCCCAAACGCGTATAAACTTCAATGTATAGTCAACCTTACCAATTATTCATTCCAGATCGTTATACTATAAATTGGACGCTCCTCAACCTTCACAACTCGCTCACAACTCTCTCTCAACCTCCAACTCTCTCTGATTCACACTGATTATCATTATTTTGTTCGTTGTTGACTTTTGCTTTGACCCGGAGATAATACTCAATTCAACACTGTAAGAATAATATTTTTCGTGGGTTTTGTATATCGGCCATCACTCATCAATAGCCCTATGATTAATTGGGCTATTGATGAGTGAAATCAATCAATTGCAGATCTAGGGTTCATGGCTATTTGATTTGGGGATAATATGATTTACGCGTATATATTTATATTTATCAGAAACAAGATTCATCACAACCACAGGCCTAGGCCAAGTGGTTGTGACTGTGGCTTGAGAACAGGACCACCTGGGTTCGAGACCCGGCTAGGACGTTTTCTTTCCTTTTTTTTCATGTTTTTCAAACAAACAAATAATATACATATATTACATTTAAATCTTGTAAATTCATTTTTAAATACCAAAACCCTTTTATAAATTCTACAAAAATTACATTATGTTAAACTAGTGAAAAAGTTTAACTTTCAATTTTTAGTTTTCTGAAATTTATTTATTTATTATTTATAATAATTAAATCAGATTTATTCTATTTTATTTATAAAATTCCTTTAAAATATCAAAACGATCTTATTAATTTCCACAAAAATTATCCTAAGTTTTTATAACTTTAAACTTTTCAGAAATGATTTTTAATTCTGAAAAATCATTTATTTTATATTTTTAATCAATTTTTGTTAGTTTTAATCATAATTAAATCATAATAAATTCATTTTACAATATTTTTATACCAAAATTTTACATAAATTATTTCTATTCATATAGAATTGAAATACAATTTTTGATTCAGAAATTCTTTGATTTTAATATTTTTAGATATTAAAGTCGTATTTTGACAATTTGAAATAATTAGATTAAATATTCTATTTCCAAGAAAATAATTTTATAAAAATTATTTTCATACTTAAAACCTCATGTTGTGATTATATTCAACTTAAAATTTTACAAAAAGACTTTTATTTATTTATTTACTAAAATTTCTTATATTTAATAAACAATTTGTTTATTAAACAAATAAACGTTATCCCCAATTCGAAGCCCTAGAAATACATATATCCTAGAGTCATTTCTCTTACACATTATCGAATCACTTTAGGTTAATTATTTGGGAGTAATCTCGAATCCATATTTCGTTGTCCAAGTCCAAATTCAAGTTACTACGTGAACAGTGAGTATTCCTACCCCTTTTTGCTTTTATACATTTTTGGGGTGTTACATGTACACTATTACAAATTTCAAATACAATTTTACATTTTCACAAACACAATTCTAGTACTATGTGCATTGCTTACAACGTGCTTTATGCTTAGACAATACATGTGGATTACATTTGTACTTAGTGAAATCATTAACATGGTACAAGCCGACCTTAACATTGGATAGCGCTATTTGGATTGACAACCCGCCTAGGTTGATTCTCCCCCTTTTTCATCGGAGAATCCGTGGCCATTGTTAAGTTATTATCCATTTGTTGGATAAGTACACTACAGTTCATACAGTACATTATACAGTCACAGGGTTGATTTCGCTCATTTGTTTGATACATGGTTTACATATTTGCACTGTAGCTTGCACTTGAATTGTATAACTTTTTAACCTACTATATATATATAATCTAGGAATGCTCACCAACATTTCATATGTTGACCAAACCTATTTTTGTACATGTTTCAGGTGCAGTTTGATCTAGTGCTTTAGCAAGAGACTTTTAGTGTTTTATTTCAATTCAGTTATTTCAATATTTACATTTCATTTAGACAATGTAATTTCCATTTCCATGTAAGACAATTTTGATTATTCAATAATATTTACATTTTAGTACCATGAGCTTTTAAACAATCGTCACTACGTGGCACCTCGATGATTCCGCCATCGGTTGGGGTGTTACAGATTGGTATCAGAGCCATGGTTATAGGGAACTAGGTTATTAGATAAAAAGGCCTAGACTATAACCGAGCTACAACTTGCATGCATAATATTTCCTGAATTACCCTATCCCTCATTTCCCTCTACTTTACTTCTTTCATCTTTCTCTTTTTCTCTCTCTCCATTCTTTTCATCCTTCATCATGGTGCATAGAGATGGTGTCCTACAGGGAGTGGAAAGTCTACATCATCATGGAACAGGGACAGTACCTTTCATGAAGACACTCTTAGGCATAATGCCTACTCTTATTTTTGCTCCTTCGAAGTTGTTGAACTTTAATGAGTGTGATAAGGACACGTGCAATCTGGAAGGGTGGACGCCTGTACACTGGGTTTTCTGGCATAGGCAAGCATAGCGCATAAATCCATTTACGGACCTGTTATGCTTACCTGGGGATTCCTGGAGTGAGTGTCCACTTATAGGCTAAAGCATGTCTTCTTTGATCACCGTTGGGGTCAATTTCTTTGAAAAGTCAAACGTTCTTGTTGGGCTTTACAGCTAGACAAGGGCACTCCAAGCATTTCATGCAAACTTTTTCAATAATACTCTCTCGGTTCATATACAATATTTTGTATTTTACGATTTTCATATATTGCTTACAAGTTCATACTTTCATAACCACCTATGGATTTCACAATCACACTTCACCTTACCCTCTTAGCCACTTTTTAAATATTCAACACCCTACCCAAATCATATTATTTCTTTTCTCCACATGTTATTTATTTTAAAAACTATAACCTCATACTTTAGCACAAACTAAAGATTTCTAAAACTAGATGTATTACCTAGCAACTTTACAAAATACATATTTTCCTCGAACTTAAATTGATTTATTTATTGACGTAACAAACGATTTTCTATATAATGTTTTAAACTATTACAAAGCCTACTTAGCTTGTACTATTTAACAACTTTTGCCTTATGTACAAAACCAAATTTTGAAAATATTTATTTATTTTTTTTTTTTTTGGAATAATATCTAGTCTCTAGATTCTTCATCAACACTCACTCATTTTTCAACTTGTTCAAATTTTTTTTTTACAATATTTGGCATACACCACAATCATGTTTTCTATTACACTTGATTATAACCTTTGATCCAAACCCCAAAATTTACACTACTATATAATCTCCTTACTATAAAATAAACTCTTTATCAACTATCTTCACATTCACCATCTCTCACAACCTTGATTCTGCTTCAAAATTTTTCATCATCCTCTCAAGAACTAAATTCATATCCTTCACCTTCTCACACGTGAGCTAGTTACCTATGATAATCAAACTACTAAAAACCTGATACTTGATTCTACATGATTTTTTTTTTTTTTTTTTTTGTTCCAAAACATCATTGTTTATAAAACTTGATTTTCCCTTAATTTGACTATTCACTGGACATTTAATTATTCTTGATACTCGTGTTTTCATTTTCTTGATCTTATTATCATTTTGTACCCAATTATGACATACTCATAGGCATATAACATCTAGAGATTTCCTTGCATACTATTATTGGTAATCTATCATATTGGTTACGTTCATTTTAATCGTACACTTACACTTATTTGAAACGTTTAGACTTGATACTTGATCTTACAGAGCTTTTCTAAGAAAACATCATTGCTTATTATATGAAACTTGATTTTTCCTTTAACTTGACTATTCATTAATTATTCATGATACTCGTAAACATTTAATTATTCATGATAACACTTACAACTAATGGTTGTAGTACTTACAAACTTGCTTGCATAAACATGCTATTAATTTGCAATCTATGTGAATAATAATTGTTGCACTTAATAGAAGTCATCATGCCTTTTTCAACAGTCGGGAGAGGCCCTACAACCTGCTCCACGACTGGTGGAGGCTATCGAACATACTCAACGATTGGTAGAGGTCACTATGCCTTTTCAAACAGTCGGGAGAGGCCCTACAACCTACTCCACGGCTGGTGGAGGCTATCGAACCTGCTCAACAATCGGTGGGGTCATAGAAGGACGCAAAACCTTAATGTAAGGTAAATTGATGATTCCGGTCCGGAACGTAATCATGAATTTACAGGTGCGTTAGGGTAGTGTGAAATTCTATTAGAGTTTCTGGTAGGCGTCCAGTACGTTTTCAAGGTATCAAAGGTGTGGTGGGTTAGCTGCGGTACACCCTGTATACAAACACTAATGATGCATTGAAAGTGAGACTGGAAGTCGGGCCAGGAACAAACTCTGTTACCTGGTAGTTCATTTAGTCTTTATGTAGTCAATCAACTCGTACATTTATTTTAGGATTCCTGAACTTGCAATTTAAGTGATTTACTAGATTCTTATTCTCCTTATTATTCAAGACGAACCTAATCCAAATCCTTAACTCACACCTATCAAACCTCTTACCCAAATCAATCGAATTTTCCAAACCACAGTTATCTTAACCCTATGTTTCCAATAACTTCGGGACGAAGTTTCTAAAAGTAGGGGATGCTGTGACATCCGTCACTTTTTCATTATATATATATAATATATATATATATATATATATATATAGATTTATAATAATATTAATAAAAAAAAAATTCAGCTTAGATATATACATATATTTTTTTTCTTACCATCCATAAACCATAACTAACCCATTAACCATAGCCCAAAACCCATTTACTCTTTTGGATTTCGGAGCCCACAAAATGAACTGAAACCCAATAAACTCGGCCCAATACACTCCCCCTCTTAGCTGGCCCAAGCCCATCCCCTTGCCCCTTTGACTGTTTAAAAAAAAAAAAAAAAAACATGCTTTACCCGGGTTTCGAACCCGAGCCGGCCACAACCAACACACGCGCACCAACCACATGAGCCACACTTGCATCTTGATTTAAACCCATATCACTTTATATTTATACACACATACACTACTCCTTTTCCTTCTTCCCTTATCAGCGACAGCAGCAGCAGACGCTTTTTTTTTTATTTTTTTTTTCTTTTTCTTTTTCTTCCCTTTTGACCAATGATTAAACACCATTAAACTTAACATTAACCACGATTTGACTTGGACACGTGATTATCGGCCTGATATGTATCATTGCACGTCCAATTTCAATCCAAATCATACCAATTATACCCCAAACGCGTATAAACTTCAATGTATAGTCAACCTTACCAATTATTCATTCCAGATCGTTATACTATAAATTGGACGCTCCTCAACCTTCACAACTCGCTCACAACTCTCTCTCAACCTCCAACTCTCTCTGATTCACACTGATTATCATTATTTTGTTCGTTGTTGACTTTTGCTTTGACCCGGAGATAATACTCAATTCAACACTGTAAGAATAATATTTTTCGTGGGTTTTGTATATCGGCCATCACTCATCAATAGCCCTATGATTAATTGGGCTATTGATGAGTGAAATCAATCAATTGCAGATCTAGGGTTCATGGCTATTTGATTTGGGGATAATATGATTTACGCGTATATATTTATATTTATCAGAAACAAGATTCATCACAACCACAGGCCTAGGCCAAGTGGTTGTGACTGTGGCTTGAGAACAGGACCACCTGGGTTCGAGACCCGGCTAGGACGTTTTCTTTCCTTTTTTTTCATGTTTTTCAAACAAACAAATAATATACATATATTACATTTAAATCTTGTAAATTCATTTTTAAATACCAAAACCCTTTTATAAATTCTACAAAAATTACATTATGTTAAACTAGTGAAAAAGTTTAACTTTCAATTTTTAGTTTTCTGAAATTTATTTATTTATTATTTATAATAATTAAATCAGATTTATTCTATTTTATTTATAAAATTCCTTTAAAATATCAAAACGATCTTATTAATTTCCACAAAAATTATCCTAAGTTTTTATAACTTTAAACTTTTCAGAAATGATTTTTAATTCTGAAAAATCATTTATTTTATATTTTTAATCAATTTTTGTTAGTTTTAATCATAATTAAATCATAATAAATTCATTTTACAATATTTTTATACCAAAATTTTACATAAATTATTTCTATTCATATAGAATTGAAATACAATTTTTGATTCAGAAATTCTTTGATTTTAATATTTTTAGATATTAAAGTCGTATTTTGACAATTTGAAATAATTAGATTAAATATTCTATTTCCAAGAAAATAATTTTATAAAAATTATTTTCATACTTAAAACCTCATGTTGTGATTATATTCAACTTAAAATTTTACAAAAAGACTTTTATTTATTTATTTACTAAAATTTCTTATATTTAATAAACAATTTGTTTATTAAACAAATAAACGTTATCCCCAATTCGAAGCCCTAGAAATACATATATCCTAGAGTCATTTCTCTTACACATTATCGAATCACTTTAGGTTAATTATTTGGGAGTAATCTCGAATCCATATTTCGTTGTCCAAGTCCAAATTCAAGTTACTACGTGAACAGTGAGTATTCCTACCCCTTTTTGCTTTTATACATTTTTGGGGTGTTACATGTACACTATTACAAATTTCAAATACAATTTTACATTTTCACAAACACAATTCTAGTACTATGTGCATTGCTTACAACGTGCTTTATGCTTAGACAATACATGTGGATTACATTTGTACTTAGTGAAATCATTAACATGGTACAAGCCGACCTTAACATTGGATAGCGCTATTTGGATTGACAACCCGCCTAGGTTGATTCTCCCCCTTTTTCATCGGAGAATCCGTGGCCATTGTTAAGTTATTATCCATTTGTTGGATAAGTACACTACAGTTCATACAGTACATTATACAGTCACAGGGTTGATTTCGCTCATTTGTTTGATACATGGTTTACATATTTGCACTGTAGCTTGCACTTGAATTGTATAACTTTTTAACCTACTATATATATATAATCTAGGAATGCTCACCAACATTTCATATGTTGACCAAACCTATTTTTGTACATGTTTCAGGTGCAGTTTGATCTAGTGCTTTAGCAAGAGACTTTTAGTGTTTTATTTCAATTCAGTTATTTCAATATTTACATTTCATTTAGACAATGTAATTTCCATTTCCATGTAAGACAATTTTGATTATTCAATAATATTTACATTTTAGTACCATGAGCTTTTAAACAATCGTCACTACGTGGCACCTCGATGATTCCGCCATCGGTTGGGGTGTTACATTTGTGCAACAGAAAAGACCAAAATGCCCCTACGGTTAATATTGTTATTTTGGCGCTAAGATGGAATTAAACCGGTGAGACTGAAGCAACACAACGTTTCTGAAACAAGACATGCCTGTTCGAAACGTATTTATACAAGGGACAAGGCACATAATTCAGCTATCAAGATTGTCTCATATTCACAATCCTCTAATCGATCAATAACTTCCAGAATTCAATTGTTTGCATTGTTCTTTTGTATCAAATACTTATTCCATTCAATATTATTGTATCATTCGTTCTTATTTGTGTCAAATATATTTGTAATTCTAAATTGATTCCGCTGCAAATTTGTTCTGGGGCCAACATGGTTAAGGTCTACAAACTAATATATGTCTTTATGCTTTTGTTAATTTTGGATTTATGTAAAGAACCTCTACATCCTTTTTAACCAATCATGTCAATGTTAGACAATCATTTGTGCTTATGGTTGTTTAGGCATAACAAAAACTCAAACCATGGGTTGTTGCTAACAACATGGGGTGATTTTGTCATTTAAGTTGTGATTGTTGACTCTCACAGAAGGTTGTCTTAGCTATGTAATGACTGTGGCAGGTCATAACCTGCATCTGATGCGTTTTCAAAAGGTGCTTGGTAGGCAGTTATTTCTCCGTACTAACTGTAGCTAAATCGTCAATGTTATGTTTCATGAACGTTCGAAACAGGATTTCTATTCAACATCCGGGGTGTCAAAGAATGCCAACAAATCAGGAGTTAAGTATGTTTAGTAAATGTTTTTCGCTAATGTAGACTTATGTGTTTGTAAAATGTTGACCTAAACATGCCGGGTGTCACATTACCCAAAAATAATTTTTACCTATATATTTAACTTCTTCTTCATCTTCTTCACAAAACCATCAAAATTCTTCACCTAATTCTTCAAACCCTAACCCTCAATCTTCAAAACCAACTTCAATCATGGTGTAATGGACCGAGGATGAATAACAAGCAAGCACTGATCATCGCGTATAACCAAGTGCATGGTGAAGGTGCTTCAACAAGCCGGGGGTTTCGTAGCCGCGGACCGTAGTGACACAAGGTCCTATCGGAGTTTGGTACCCTTGTTGGGAGGTACCAACCGTACTTGTGACTCCATCTCTCACAAGTACACGGATTTGAAGGCGAAGTCTAAAAACTTCAAAATCGGCTACAGAAAGGTGAAGAGAGATCTCCCGGGGAAAAAAGAAGACGTGTTCCTCACCTTTACCTACGTGGGCATGACTTTCACCACATTTCGGCGTGGCAAATGTTACGCTCAACCTCAACCTTACATTTGTTTTTTTTTTTTAATGTAATGGTTTTTTTTAGTGTAATGTTTTTTTAGTGTAATGTTTTATTAGTGATGCAATGTAAATTTTTTATTTAATGTTAATGTTTTTAAAAAAAATGTTTGGTAAATATTTAATATATTTAGTAAAAAAAATATCCGCTCACTTTGACCAACAACGGGATCATGCTACCAATTCGCAGTCGCGAGCCAGTGTCACATCAACACTTACATGGTTACATGGTACAATATTATTCGATAAAGTCTTGGTTCACCTCTAACCAACGCATAGTCTTAATACAACCAAAATGGATACATCTAACCCACTATCAAGCACACTTAACAACAAGAGTAACTCATGATGCGTATTGTTTAAGAATATATCACGTTTGAAAATTTCAAATGGATTACACTCGACTAATAAAAAAGTAACAAAACTTGAAGTGGTTTTCCACCAAACCGGTTTTGAACCGAAACCGGTTCGACAAAAAAAACCGATTTGCTCACCTCTATATCCATCAAAGAGTGAGAACAAAAATAGACGGATGTGATGAATGACCACTTATCATTGATCTACATTCACCTTTTAAAAATATTCGGTGAATTGTGACTAGAAGGTCCGATAGGTATATTATACAAAAGTATCTGAGACGTACATAACATATTATTTTTGCCGGTGTACTTTGTTAAAAGATGCTCACTCTATAACATATAATCAAGAACGTAATATAGTCGTGAGCTGAAAAAACGCATCCTCTTGGCATGAGAGGGTTAGGCCTGTTAGTCAATAGTCAAAGCATTGACTTTGACTCTCATTACTAGTGTTGATCATTGTTGTAAATTGTATTAATATTGTTTCTATCTTTATCTTTGACGATTGTAGTATATAATGCCTTGTAATTTTGTGAATAAACATCAAGGAATTCAAGTATTTTACATGGTATCACCCTAGGGTGTGTTCATGAACAACCCTCTTGCCATCCCAATTCCTCACTGTTGTTTTCGAACAACATCGAATCCATCTCCATTTTATTTGCCGATCATATCCCTTTACCTACAAAGACTTCATTAAATCAAATCCTCACTGTTTCTTTCAAACCACTTGATTATTTCATTTTTTTTTCTTTTTGCCGATCTTATCCTTTTACCGACAAAGAATTCACTACATCAAATCCACTGTTGCTTTCAAACCAATTCATTACTTTTATTTATTATGGCTGGCTCGTCCTTAGATCCTGCGAGCCACAAACCATTACATCCGGTTTATACGGTTAATAACATTCAACATAAAGTCCGTGTTTTAGATGGCACAAAAGTCTCGTATCCTACGTGGGTCAAGCTTTTTACGCTCCACGCAAAAGGATACAATGTACTTAATCATATTGACGGCACGCCGCCACCCGCCAAAGATTCACCCGAATATGCTTCCTGGGAGAACGTTGATTCCATTGTCTTACAATGGATCTACGGGACTCTCTCAGATGCTCTTGTCCTTAAATTTATCGTGGACGAATCCACCGCCCACGAGGCTTGGCTTCGTGTCAAACGCCACTTTACTAGTAATAGAGGACCACGGTCTCAAGCCCTACAACATGAACTAGCCAATACCACCCTTGCCTCTATGCCTAACCTTGAACATTATTGCCAAAAAAATACAAGACCTAACCGACCAACTCCAAGCCTTAGACTTTCCTATGAATGACCAACAACGCGTCCTCCACCTTGTCAAAGGTTTACCCAAGGAATATGACACAATATCCTCCATATTGAACAATTCCTTGCCCTCATGGGAGGACGCGGTTGAACAACTAATATCCGAAACCGGTAGAATGAAAACCCGTGACGCCGTCACCAACACCCCTGCCATAGCCGCGGCCATACCCTCATCCAACCGCTCCACCCAAAACAGCCCACAACATTCGGCCCCACAAACCCAGCCCACCTCTGATTCATTACTTGGCCCACCTCCAAACAACCCCTCCACTCAGGCCCCTCCCACCCGTAACTCTCCTCATCATTCCTACCGGCCTAATAACCGCCCACAATCCAACAGGCCCAATCACCGTAACCGTCCCTCATCCGGCCCTCCACAACAATCCTATAACCGATCCTATAGCACCCCACCTCCCTACCCCAACAACCCACAACAACAACCTTACTACCCCCCCCCCCTTTTCGGGCCCCACCATATTGGACACCACCACCTTGCCCCTACCCCACCCAAAGTTGGTCACAACCGTGGTATCCACCGCATTCCTCTAATAATAATAGTAATAATAATAATAATAATAATAATAATAACACCCGTGGCAATCAAAGGTCGGCACAAGCACATCTTATAGAGGTGGATCCTCTTGAACCCACACAGCTTGCAAATGCGGTTCATGCTCTCTCCATTGACTCAGGTGATGAAAATGATCAGTGGAATTTCGATACAGGTGCCTCTTCTCTTATCTCTTTAGATAAAAATAATTTTGGCTCGTTTTCTACGTTTGCACCAATAGCGTCAATAATTGTTGGCAATGGCAATAAACTTCCAGTTTTGGGTTCGGGACAATCCACCCTACATTTTGCCTCCAAACCCCTATACCTTAAAAACATCCTTTTTAACCCCCACATAGTCAAAAACCTTATTTCTGTGCGTAAATTTAATATTGATACTTATACATCCATAGAATTTGACCCATATGGTTTTTCTGTGAAGGATTTCAAGGATGGCACGATCTGGAGCCGTCACAACAGTATGAGTGACCTGTACCCGCTCACCCCAAATGCTTCCGCCACCGCCTGTTTTGCATCTACCCAAGACTCCCCTTTTTGGCATAACCGACTCGGTCACCCGGGTCAACCAATTATGGATTTTCTTCGTTTAAACAATTTAATTTCTTGTAATAAGCAAAAGACATCCTCTCTTTGCCATGCTTGTCAGTTGTCCAAGCATAAACGATTACCATTTAATGATTCTGTTTCCTATACTTTATGTCCTTTTTTCATTATTACACTGTGATTTATGGACCTCACCTATTTTAAGCAATGCGGGTTACAAATATTATTTGGTAATTATTGATGATTTCACAAATTATACATGGGTGTATCCACTCAAATTTAAATCCGAAACCATTTCCAAAATAACCCATTTTCACCAATTTGTCACCACCCAATTCTAACTTCCCATTCAAGCAATTCAATGTGACATGGGGGGTGAATTTGATAACACCAACTTTCACAACTTCACTTCTCAACATGGCATTCAACTTCGGTTCTCATGCCCTCACACCTCTCAACAAAACGGCAAAGCCGAACGCATGATCCGTCGCATAAACGAGATCATGTTCACCCTTCTTACCCATGCCTCCCTACCCTCTACCTATTGGGTTGAGGCTCTCCACACCGCCTCATATATTCACAACATCTTACCCACAAAAACACTCCAAAATCGCACCCCCTTTCCCAACTATACCTTCGTGAGCCTTCCTATGACCACCTTCGTGTGTTCGGAACTCTTTGTTACCCAAACACTTCCGCTACCCGCCCAAACAAACTTACCCATCGCTCCCTTCCATGTCTCTTTCTTGGATACCCGGCCAATTACCGCGGGTACCGATGCCTCGACCTCACATCGGGTAAAACCATTTTTCCCGACACGTCACTTTTGACGAGGAGGTCTTTCCCCTAGCCAATCAATCCTCCCTCTTCCCCACCCGATCTTTCCTTTCTTGACCCCTCACCACTTCTATACGACCCGCATCTTTTCTCCAACCCAAATACTACACCTCCGCCCCAACACCCACCACCCCCTACGGCGCACCTTAACCCACACCCACTGGCCCAAACCATCCCCTCTACACCAGCCCAAACACCCACCCACATATCCGACTCCCACCCCCTCACTATACCTCGGCCCATACCCCCTCCGCGCCCACAACCGAGCCCACACCCGCCCCAGTACCCTCTCCACCAATAAATCCGCCACCTCACCCAATGCAAACCCGATCTCGCGCCGGCATCTTTAAACCCAAAATACCCTTTAATCTTAATACCCAATCCTCACCTCTACCCTCACCCCTACCTAAATCACACCTCTCCGCCCTGACCGACCCAAACTGGAAGCGAGCCATGGTTGACGAATATGAAGCTCTATTGGCCAACAACACGTGGGAACTTGTTCCTCGACCACCTGATGCACCTGTCATCCGATTTATGTGGCTTTTCAAACACAAGTTCCATGCAGATGGCTCTCTAGAGAGACACAAGGCTCGCTTGGTTGTCAACGGTAAAAGTCAAACCGTTGGTATCGACTGTGATGAGACTTTTAGCCCAGTGGTAAAACCCACCACCATTCGCACAGTCCTAAGCCTTGCCACATCCCGAGGCTGGTAAATGCACCAACTCGATGTCAAAAACGCTTTCCTTCATGGTCATTTAAAGGAAACCGTTTACATGTTCCAACCTCCCGGGTTCACCTCTTACACACATCCTAAATATGTTTGCAAACTTAATAAATCTTTATATGGTCTAAAATAAGCTCCACGAGCTTGGTATCAACGTTTTGCAGGATATTTAATGAAGTGTGGATTCAAAAGCAGCTTGTGTGACATATCGCTCTTTATTTATCATCATGGCAACCACATGGCATATCTACTACTTTACGTGGATGATATTATTTTAACTGCCTCCAGCGATACTCTTCTGCAACAAATTATAAAGTCTCTCACTGCTGAATTCAAGATGACGGATCTAGGGACTTTGCACCATTTTCTCGGTATCGCAGTCACCAAGCAATCCAACGGGTTATTACTTTCACAATCCACATATGCTGCTGACATTCTTTCTCGAGCAAATATGTCAAATTGCAAACCCGCTACCACCCCAGTCGAACCCGGTTCCAAGCTCAGTGCTGACATAGGTTCCATTTTTGAAGACGGTTCTCTCTATCGCAGCTTAGCTGGGGCTCTTCAATACCTCACAATTACTCGGCCAGACATCACATATGCTGTTCAACAAGTTTGTCTTTTTATGCATGCTCCACGAGAACCGCATTATCAATTCTTAAAACGCAGTCTCCGCTACATTAAGGGCACCCTACATCACGTTCTACTTTTTACCCCATCATCCTCCACATCCTTGACAGCATACTCTGACGCTGATTGGGGTGGGTGTCCTGACTCCAGACGTTCTACGTCTGGCTATTGCATTTTTCTCGGCACTAACTTGATCTCATGGTCTTCTAAGCGACAGTCAACCATTTCCCAATCAAGCGCCGAAGCCGAATACCGTGCCGTGGCAAACTCGGTTGCCGAACTAAGTTGGGTTCGCAATCTTCTTCTTGAGTTACACGTCCCTGTCCGTCAAGCTTCTCTGGTTTACTGTGACAACATCTCGGCCGTTTACCTCGCTGAAAATCCAGTCAATCATCAACGCACCAAACACATTGAACTGGATATCCACTTTGTCCAAGAAAAAGTTTGCCTTGGCACGATCAAAGTTCTCCACGTCCCTGCCGATTACCAGTACGCATACATCTTCACGAAAGGCTTACCAAAACATCTATTTGAGCGTTTTTGTTCCAGTTTATGCCTTCATCTTCCTCCGGCTCAAACTACGTGGGCGTGTTAGTCAATAGTCAAAGCATTGACTTTGACCCTCATTACTAGTGTTGACCATTGTTGTAAATTGTATTAATATTGTTTCCATCTTTATCTTTGACCATTGTAGTACATAATGCCTTGTAATTTTGTGAATAAACATCAAGGAATTCAAGTATTTTACAAGGCCACCCATCGAATCGAATGATCAAGCCCAAATTCTTCTTCGGAGTCACGTAGCAAGTTTTGGAATAATGGTTGTTTAAGGTATCCTATCGGTACAACAAATCGCCTCTTCTCCTTTTCACCAACATACACTAAGTAACCTTTTGGCACATCCCTATGATAATTTTTGTAGTGATACGAGTTCAATCTGCTAAAACCTTTTACAATAGACATCAAAGAAGAAAAAAACCTTATAATACCCATATGCAAGTGAGAAAAAAGATAAGTGTCTTTAGGCTTGTGAAAGAATACTATTTCGAAGTAGTTTTCTTAAGATTGGATAGAAAGAAGAGTTGCATTACTTTGAGGAGGGTTTGAGGCTTATATTTATAGATTGCTTATTTGCTTATCAACTTATCTTGGATGATCCAGCGTCACATGGCTTGGCTCATCAACATCTTTTCCAGGAATCTATACATATAATATTTAGGAGCATTTTTGGACACTTGGCATTCATTTACCCCCTAGCAATTAATTCTCCTCCTTTGGTGATCCTACATGGCACATTGTGAGAATTAATAAAATTTTCTTTTTTTTTTAAATCAAAAATCACAAAAATATATAAGGTCACAAACAAAACGCACGCTTTGTTTCTAAACCACAAATCAGACATCACCCCTATTCCCAAACTCAAACCCTAGAGCGGCGATCTTCATGTGATTCGACGATCAAGCATTCGTTTAATCTTTTCTCCAAGGTTTCATCTCTACCATTCTATATTAATCAATCTTTCTTCATGTGGTTCTTTTTTCTTTATTTTTTACCTGTTTTTCGGTGATTTGTGTGTCGATTAGTCTCTGTTATATATGTTTTGTTTGATTTAAATTATCTATCTTGATTGTTCTTTACTTTTCGTGTATTATTGTTGAGTTTTGTTTATTGTTTTGATTTTTTATGATGTTTCAGGTTCCGATTTATTCTTTGGATTATTAGGTAAGAGTATGAGACTCAACAATTGGAAACCCTAACGATGAGCACAGAACTTTTGAAGCTCGATTTGGATCAAATAGTAGTAGAATCTCCAAATTCAAATGCAGGTTAGAAAGTGTAACCCCGTGCGTGTTTTATTATTTTATTTATAATAATTAATTGTTGTTAAAACAATCTTTTTTTGCTTCTAATTTCAATTAAGACACAATTTAGAAACTGGATGTTAAATAGAAGCAATTATACATAAGTGGTTCAGCAATTGGGATATGCATCTAACTGAGCAGAAGAACGCCGTTCAAACAGCTGTGAAGGAGGTAGACGATGGCCGCCTTGGTTCCCTGCTTACTCTGCATTTGGTTCTGCAGGTGCTCAAGGTATGTGATATTTATAACAAAAAAATCTTTATTATTTTATTGCTAAGTACCCTAATGTTACTTACGTTACCACTTCTTTAGGTTTATGTGCCTAAACAGTCTTAGCTCAAGGGAAAAATGGTTTATGGCTTCAAGAATCCATATAGTTCTCTATGAGAATCTTGAAATAAAGGTATGGTTATTTACTGTTGGCGTTAGCCAGAGATAGATATCGGATTGCTGTTGGCGTCACTGCTGAGTCTTAGTGTGATGCGTGGTCTAAGATGTTATTAGGCACTTTTATCTCCTCTATTTGTTAGTAAGCTAGATAATTATATGTATTTTTTCGTCCCTGTTTAATTTTTTTTTTTTTTGAATCAGAGAATGTTTACGGTGAGGTTTTATCTTTACAGTGAACATGGCCAATTCTTCATGGCTTCCGGTGTGTACGGTTAAAGGTGAGGTGTTTACGGTGATTCGCCGTCTCATATGGCATAATCGGGTGGTGATTGGACATCCAATTGATATGGGTACACAATTTCTTTTATAGGTTCACATGGACGACACGTTAGATTCGCTATCTGGGATAACCGAACCGTGTGAAGCATCTCTGCATATTGCAGTCCTACGTGAACCGGTTTAATAATCTTTTCCTTCATTGTTATTCCCTGCATATTTAGGCTATACTGACTAATGTTTTGAACCTGTTTTATAAGGATGAAGATGTATCTGAGGAACAAATTATGGATATTGATGATGTTGACAAGAATGACCCACTTCAGGTATGGTCGTAACCTATCTCCTCCTGGTACTCTTCGTATATGATTAAATATCGAATTGTTGTCTAAAACATGTTATCTTCTGGATCCCAGTGAGAAATCAATAATTTTAATTCGAAACCGTGCAACTTTTGCGATAAAGTTTTCAAAGGTTGTCTCGGTTCTGCTGTCAACCATTCCAAAGTCCAGTACGATTTTACAGTTGAAGAAGCTAAACAATTTATATGAGTTTGTAGGTTCAACTACAACACAGATAAAGCAAGAAGCTGAAGAATTTCGACAGTGTAAAGCCTCACGTGAAAAAGAATTACTGCAGGTATGTATTTGCTTTCTTTCCAAACTCCGTGGACGTGTAAAATTTCTTGCTAATTTTTATGGGATTGTTTAAATAGATGAATGCAGCTAAAGAAAGAAGGGCGGAGGAATGAATATGAAAGGCACAAATTGCAAGCTCTAAATCAACGCCAGAAAATGGTAACATTATAATCAACCATGGGAGTAGCACCTTAGGTTTCTATTTGATCTCGGTTTTTTAAAAACTGTGGTAGTAAGTATAATGACTACATGAGGCCCATTAGAAATTCTGATGTGAACTTCAGAGTAGGTAATAGTCCTGTCAGCATGGGTAGTCGAAAGTCTGATAATTCAAGTGTTAGAGTCATCTGCTGCAGCATAGAGCTTTCCCATCCTTGATCAGTGTAAAACGGGTCTTACGTTAACGAGTAGCAACATTTAGGTTAAAAGGAGATTAATGGCCCTGAATTTGGAGTAGTGGCAGTAGCTTCTTAGGTCTCAATTTGATGTGCTCATTAGGAATTTTATTGTGTTTATCAAAGTTGGATAATAGTTTATTTGACATGAATAATCAGAGTTTAGTGGACAGTGTTCTTGCGTTTCTTTCTCTGTATTGTTACCTTCAGAACAATGTATCATCAGCGTTTTTTAGACATGATTCCTAATTTTCTAAATCTTATATGATTGGGTTCATTTGACCTGTTACAAGTGTTCTTTTTTGTCATTAATAGCTAATAAATTATCAGCATTGGACGCTGACTTGTAGCTTGCAGTTTCTGTTTAGAGCGTGACGATGATGCTCCAACATCAACATCAACATTCATGCACGCTGTCTTCAAAACATCAGCAGCAACATCGGGAAGAAGGGATCAGTTTTGGCACATTAGGCGTGATCATTTTTCCGAACCTATGACAGAGAGTTGCAGCCGCGAAAGCATTATTTCTGCATAGACGTTGTACTCAGGTCCTAGACAAATGGTTGTGGAGCTTGGGAAATAATGGTGCGTCTACTGTGAAAGAGGCTCAGAATCTGCAGCAACAAAGCGTGCAGACGCAACAGGTTTTTGTTAGGAAATGGACCAAATGGGTCCCTTTGAAGTGTAATGTTGCGGCATGGAGACCGGAGATGGAACGCCTTCCGGTTAAAGCCGAGTTAATCAAACGACAGATACATGTCTGTGGAACTGGATCTAAAACAGCCGACCACTTATTGACAAGCTACGATATCGCTTTGGAAGTTTGGAAACACATCGGATAGTGGGGTAAGTCGCAACTACCTAATATCATTTACCATATTACTAATTCCACTATTTTTACTAACACTTAATTTTTTCAATTTTTAGTGTTGGCCTTAAAAGTAGAATGCTTAAAATTTTCGTTCACTTGAACATTTTTTTATTAAAATTAGACATGAGCATGAATGTTATATTGTATCGTTTCTCTTGACTAACTTTACCAAACTTAATTAATTGAATTAGTAGTTTTCATAACAGTGACATTCCTTATATTGATAATAGTAGTATTCATGATATAGATATTCTTAGTAATAATAATAATAATCTCAGTAACAACTCAAGGTGGCATTTAGGCTGGAAAAGAGGAATGAGGACCATGGAGGAGACAACTCAGCTGGAGGCATTCAACAATCGGATTAATGCTATCAGTCTCAGTCAGCGGGCAAATGAATGGCGTTGGCGTTCGGGGGAAGCAACAGTTAGATTCTCTGTGAAGGCTGTTCGGAATTCGCTTTTGGGTGATAATCAATCGGCGCTGCAGGACGCTAACTTCTGGTGGAGTAGGATTGCTACGTCTAAGATCAATTGTTTTGTATGAAGGACGGTGGAGAACAAAATCCCAACTGCCAAAGCTTTGGCATATCGAGGTTTCCACGTGTCTGATGGTTTATGCAAGAGACGCGGGGTAGATTTGGAGACGGCCAACCATATTTTTGTTTGTGGGCTAGGGCGGCTTGGAGATGTATCAATGAATGGGTCAATTTGGATGTCGCGGGTGAAAATGATTCCTTGATGCAGATCATAAAAAGGTGTAGGACTCTCAATTGTGGTAAAAGTAAGATGGAAGCAATTTATGCGATAGTTCTTTTGGTCGTTTGGAAGCTTCGGCTATCACGTAACGAGAAGGTATTTAACAAGGTGGACGTTGGTACACAAAAATTGGTTGACGAGATCAAGACGGAATCCTTTTGGTGGATGGTGAAGAGGGCGAAAGTAACGGAAATGGACATGGATAGTTGGTTTGCGTTTACGCATTTTGATAACGATTAGATTGTGCGATTTAGTATTATGTATCTGGGTGGTTTAACCCAATGAAGCCACTTGCTAAATGGGCTGGGGGTGGCTGCTTATCTATGAAAAGCTACCAACAGACATCTCAGAAAGACATGTGCTTCTCCTTGACCCAGTTCTTGCTACAGGTTGATAGATATACTGTTCTCTGCCTTGCCCTTTTTATGTATATAGCAAGGAAAATACCACTTCACTCTTTTATTTTGTTCATTGTTGAATATGTTAAATACATCCTCAATCATTACAAGTTTCAAAATTATTGCAACATTTGACCAGGATGACGGTCATATAATAATGAACAGTGGGCAAATAGGTCATTGTAACTCAAAGAACATTTGAGAAATGGAAATGTTACAGTTTAACTCAGGGAATTCATGAAGTTCTGCAGATTTGGTGTGATGACTCATTATCGTTTTAATTGCAAACCTAATTACTGTTATGTGTGATACGGCTTGCAGGTAATTCAGCTAACCAGGCAATTGAGCTACTGATACAAAAAGGAGTGCCAGAATCACACATAATATTCCTCAACCTTGTCTCGGTGAGTTCATATTTATGGTCATATTACATATTACATATGTTGAGGTGGAAAGTTGGGTGGTCGTGTGCAAATGGTCAGGGGTCAAAACAGGTAGTTTTGGTGTGGGTAGGACATGTAGGGTTGACTTGAAACACTTTTTGTCCAATATATATTTTATAAATATATATCGACATAGAAATGTTCCTGATTTTGCAGCCAACTTAAAGTAGGCGCAGAACAAAAACAAATCTATTTTTAATTTTTATTCCTGATTTTAGCAACCAAGTTGCATCATATTACTAATTGTTTTCAAACCTTTTTTTAAGACATCTTATCTGTCAGTTTCAAACATAAGCTTAAAAATTATCACATTTTCATACTTATTTTTGGAATATATTATTTTCACATGAGCATTTCTTGCATACGTGGGAACTGGCATGCTATCAGCCACTGCCATATCATATCAGCTCAGCAGTTTACAGGTAAAAGTCAGTTAAAATGAAGTTGGTTGCTAACATAGAATTCTGAGGAAATGTAAAGTTCAATTTTATGACATGGGCTTTTCTCATTAAGAAATAGTCTTTGGAATAAAATAATTTGGGAGACCATATTCCTTTTAGTTTAACTCTTTGACCTATTTCTGATAAATCACAACATGGTCATCATTACCACCTACATATTCATGCCCTGATTTCATACTCATTATATTAATGTGATTTTGCTTAGGCCCCAGAAGGAATACATTGTGTTTCAAAACGGTTTCCTTCAGTGAAGATAGTAACATCAGAGATCGATGTTGCTTTGAATGATGAGTATCGTGTTATACCTGGTCTTGGGGAATTTGGTGACCGTTACTTTGGCACCGACGACTGACTAATACTAAGAAGATAGTTAATGATTGGTATCAATGACAAGCGACCTCCGTCATTTCCCAATAAGCGTATGTTTCGCAATGACCATCAATAAAACCAAGGACAGTCTCTATCCAAGGTTGGGTTGTATTTAAGAGACCCTGTATTCTCACATGGCCAGCTTTATGTCGCATTGTCAAGAGTTAAAAGCAGGGCAGGAGTGAAGTTACTTATACTTGATGCTGATGGCCAAGTGAAGACTAAAACCAAAAATGTGGTGTATAAAGAAATATTTAGTGATATTTGAATAGAATGTGTATTGGTTTCTTTTAAATCTTAATAAAATATTTCTGCTACATTTTTTTATATGTTTTACCACTCAAAATAATTGTACGTTGGTGAGTTGCGTGTAACGCGGGCAAAGATCTAGTGTTCTATAATATTGAATTGATGTATATCAATATTAATAAAAAAAAATTTAACTAAAAGAACGCGTAAAAGTAGCATGCATAAGCATTAATTAAGGTGCACATCAATTAATCTTAGCAAATGCAAAAGTATTAACTATTTTTTTAGTAGTCTTTTGATGCGGTTATCAGTTATCACACATGATAAAATCCTTAGATTTTTTAAATGAAAGTTTTTTCGGATATGATAAATGTATACGAATAATCAGAACCAAATTTAACACGGATAGAATCTTCACTAACCGAAATACAAAAATAAAAACTACAAGCTATAAGATAAAGGTTTGTGTTTGTGAGATATGAAATTATATATATACTTAAAAAGCATGGTCGGTGGACCATGCTTTTTTATACCCAACCCTTAAGTTTTGTCAAATGATAAATTTTACCCCTCAGGTTTTGAACTTGACAAAACCAATTTTCTAAATGATAGGGCTTTTAGAGAGAGAATAAGTAAAGGTAGAGAGAGGGAAAGATTATAAAAGAAAGTATGCAGTGGCTGTGGCAGTGTGTGGTGGCGGCGGCGAAAGCGGTGGCGTGGTGACGGCGGCCAAAGTGGTGGCGGTGATGTGGTGTTTGGCAAGAGTGAAGAAAGTCTCTTGGTGGCTGTGACAGCGGCAATGGTGGTGGTGTGGTGGCGGTGGCGCCTGATGGAGGAATAATGGGGGTTAGGGTTTTCAGAGGTGAAGTAATGTGGTTTGCCGGTGGAGCAGGTGGTGGTTCCCCGCCGGTGTATGAGGGGTCGGTGTAGGTGGTGGTATTGTAGTGGTGGTGGCTTAGTGACTTAGTTGTGTTGACGATGGTTTTGTGTTGGGGTTAGAGTAGAGGGAGAGAAATTGTAGACAGAGAAAGGGATATGGGGAATTAGGGATACCAGCCTTTTAAATTTACCCTTTTCGTTTCTTCATTATTGATACATATCTTTGTTCTCATTTTTTCCTTTTGAAATGTAGAAAAAAAAAATTATTAAACAATGCACCTAGCCAACTAAACCATATTACAATGATAAAACCGAAGTGTTTTCTTTAAGGTATTTTTATATGTATTAATTTAAGTTGATTAATTGTATTTAAATATTGATTTTTTTTTTTTAAATCTGAAAACGAACTTGAATTTTTGTGAAAGTTAGATATTTCATAAAAAAGATTTTTTTTACCTTAAGAGCAACTAAATAATTTTTGCATGTTTTTAACGAACCAAACACGCGTGAATACTTTTTAGACATACTTTGTTGATACTCTTTGAATATAATTTTTTGAGCTTTTCTATTTCGTTGGTGTACTGAATCGAGTTTTAAGCAGCCGCAAGGCGTAATGAGATTAAAAAAAAAAAGATAAACAATACATGAATAAATTGAAAGCATATGTGTTTGTAGTCGCATACATACGATATTAATAGGAAATAGTTAGGTGCCTTTTACATGAATATACTAAAATCTTTTTAATAGAGTAGCGTATTCTTTTTGACGAAGTAATCAATGAAAGTGTTATACCTCAAATATATAACACATCTTCATTCAACTGTATAAATTCAGATTATTCTACGTTTTGACGTAAATTTAGTTCGGAAAGGAATGATTGTAGTCTATACTTTATCGCGTCAAGTTATTGGTACATTTTCATACAGTTTATGCATCACATAACGTGCCGCCACATATAAACAACTTAGACGTCGTCGCAACGCGCGGCCTACGGAAACCATCTAGTTTATCTTAAAAAGCATTTTAAAGATATGATTTTTAGAAATATATGCGTAATGGAAACAAGTGAAACTTTGTTCAGAAGTAAAATAAAGTGTTATGATCTGCAAATAGTTATAGGTTTTTTTTTTTTAATGTTTGCAATTTTGCAAAAGAAAAATAGAGTGGATATGCCTCATTGTGTCCCATGTGTCAAGGGCTGTGCGTTTACACCTCGTCAAATTGTGTCAATGAATTATTAAATTGCCGGTGATTTTTTTTAAAATATAAATATACTACAATTAAGAATGTGAACATAAATAAAGGTACAAGCTAGTTATAAAACCTCTAGTTTGTCGCAATCGATTTTCACGGTTGTACACTTTTGTGGCAATTATTCTACAACCAAATGACTTCAGTGTGAGTCCCAAAAAAATCACTTGATATCACCCAAAGGTTTAATTGAACGCGAAAAATAAGATAAAACCATAAGAACAAAAAGAAAATATATTAGATAAACATACTGTGCTGCTGCTTTAGTTGCATGCGTTCTTTAGAAACCTTACAATCTTTAGGATTATTTGTTACAAGGTTCTTTAAGGAGGTTACATGATTACAAAAGGAGAGGTGTGCCTAACAATATACTAAACATGAGAATATATAAGAGACTCTAACCAATCAGCTCACATGACATGACCCAAGCCCAAACAAAAAAGTAAATCCAATAAATATTAACGTATTTGATAAAGACAAGCGTAAACCAATACGATCTCAGGGCCTTACATTCGGTGGTGTTACTTCAAAATTATGTGTTTAAATTCGAATACTGATGTTCAATGGTGTAACTTCTATTTAAATGTGACTTCGAAACACATAATTTGACATACTTGGTTAAATTATGTGTTTACATACACGAATTATAAGCTCATCAACTTATTTTGAATACATTTTTAGTAAAAAAAAAACATGATTTGACATACTTCGTTAAAATTAATAATTTTATTTTTCACATCTAGTTTGAGTCAGGGATCATTCTATCAAACTAATTTGACATACTCGAGTTCAGGGTTTAAATTTGCACCGATATTGCAACTGCTAATAACTTATGTAAATAGATTTTGCGACGAGATATGGCCATCCATTTTTTTTTTTTTTTGATAAATAGAATTTTGTGACTGAAATTTACTCTATCGCTGTTTAACACAATTTCATTGCGGCTCTTCCAGATACACCATATGGTGGTCAAACAAATGGCGTAGAATGCCTTCTTCTTCTTGATTGACCAACCGACAAAAGAATGCAGTTCGAGTAAATCTCTAAATTGAAAGGTAAAGAATGATCCTACCTTGCACCACTGAGCAACTAGTTGCCATAACATCTTAGGGCATATTTGGATAAACTTATTTGAGACAAAAATGACTTTTTATTAAAATGACTTATTAACTTATGACTTTTTAAAAAGGAGTTTTTACAAAAGTGTTTGGATTAGCTTATGTGGTGGGGAAAAACAATAAGTTGATAAGTTAGTTTGTAAAAAAGTGTTTGGTTTAACTTATTTAGGTAAAATGACCAAAAAAGATATAAGGAGGGAAGGTGTAAGGATATAATAAGGGCATGTAGGTAAATAACTATAATAAGTTATAAGGAGGTTCAAAAAGTCACTCATCCCTTACTTTTCTAAAACAACTTATCATAGGCTTACAAAAAGTTAAAACAAAAAGTCATTTTCCTTTTGTCAAACACTTTTTGTAACTTATTAACTTTTTAGAAAAGTTATACGTTATAAGGAGGTGGAAATAAGGAGAGCCAAACATGCTCTTAGTAAATCTCTAAATTTTATTGTTCTAAAATATTATTTGTGACCATTTCTGATAGCATCTTTGTTACCATTTCATTTAGTTATCGCATGGTGGTGTGACGTAGAAATTTATCAACTCCCGGTGATGCGTGATGACATGGGTTTTCACCCAACAAATAATAATGTACGTACGATAACTAAGGAATTTGGTTTGCTGCTTATTGTAAAGTTACAATAATTGATCCATAAACGTTAGCTGCAATAACTTGAAATACACGTTCAACATGAAATACTTGTTATTTTGTATATCCCTCAAAGAGGTGAAAGAACAAAAACGTTTGTCTACAAACAGTGGGAATCACCATTAAAAAATTTGGTTAACCAATATCGAAGGAGGAGCATCAATTACATATATAACTCACTAAAAGATGAGTATAGCATGGTATATAACATGAAAAATAATTATGATGTCATTTGTCGCTGATCCTTGGTAGAACTTATTGAGATTATCATCAAGAATTTAATATAGATGTTAGCTGAAAAAACGCATCCTCTTCGCATGAAAGAGTTATTCCTCCCATCGAATGATCAAACCCATATTCTTCTTCAGACTCCCGTAGCAACTTTTGAAATAATGGTTGTTCCAAGCATGATATTGGGACAACAAACCGCCTCTTCTCCTTTTCACCAACATACATTGCTAGATGACCTTTTGGCACATCCCAATGACAATTTATCTTGCGATACGCGTTCAATCTGCTAAAACCTTTCACAATAGATATCAATGAAGAAAATAACTTCATAACACCCATACAATGAATGTGTGGAAGCTCTGAGAGAGTACTATTTCAAAGTAGCTTTTTTGAAATGAGATAGGAAGATATGACTAGAACTACTTTGAAGAGAATTTGTGGTATATGTATTTATAGATTAGCATAGCAACTTGTTTTAGATAGTTGGATAATGGGGCCTCACAAGACTTTGTTCATAACATCTTTTCCAGGAACGTGCTATATAAATTTTAAGAATATAGTTTTATGGACATAAACTAAAAGAATATGTACGAGTCGGATGCATAAGCAATTATGATTACACGTCATTTAAATTATTTGGAAGGATTAGCAATACTCATTCACATGTGTCTCCTATTATTTTAATATATTATTAGTCCGCACATAATAAAAACATTAAGAGTTCTATATGTCTATATGTTGTGATTTTAAAGAAATGACACCCTGTAACTTGCTATTCGTGTCAAGCTATGGTAACTTTAATTACTTTTTGTGCATCGATTCAAAGTTTTCTTTTTTTAAAGCGGTAAATTTAGACGCCCTATAAATCTACTCTTAACTTTAGACACGTGTTGTCGACCTCAAGAACTAAACTCTCACTACTTGTGTAATGTTTTTGTAACAACTTGGTACTAGTAGGCCATATACCCTTTTGTTCCAAGATTTGAAGTTAAGTTCAATTATTAAGATTGGAATACAAATTGGCTGATAACGTTGTTAGGGCACCAAAACAAATAAGATGAAAGGAGCATTGTAGTAAAGTATTATGGTGATATTAAGTATACACTATTGTAAATTGAACGAGATTAATTAATATGACTTAAAATAACTCTTATAAACAGAACACAACTTTTTGAGGGCTCAAAGCGAATTTTAAAATTGAAGCATTAAAAAAAATATTATTTTACCCAAGATGGTAATTGAAATTGTACAAACCGTGCTCTTCTCATTAAGTTTACGGGTATAAATAATACAATGGATCTCCTATCTATGGTAAGTAATTATCACAATAATTACAGATAAATACAATTCAAATCATACTAAAATTATGCCAATCTATTATCTATTACACCCCCGCAGTCAAAGCGGGAGGAGAACGAATGCTGAGACTGGATCTGAAATCTTCAAAAAGTAAACGCGGTAGGCCTTTTGTAAATATATATCCGCTATCTGATATCGTGAGGGAACGTGTAAGATGCGTACGTGACCACGCTGAACTTGTTCCCAAACAAAATGAATATCCAGCTCGATATTTTTCGTGCGCTGATGTTGCACGGGATTACCTGATAGATATATAGCACTAACATTGTCACAATAAACCATTGTTGCGCGAGAAATAGGAACTGAGACTTCTAGCAACAGGTTTCGTAACCAACAAATCTCTACAACGACATTAGCGACACCGCGATATTCGGCCTTAGCACTGGATCGAGAGACAGTGGGTTGTCGCTTAGAAGACCACGAAATCAAATTATCCCCAAAGTAAATGAAGTAACTGCTAGTGGAGCGGTGAGTGTCTGGGCAACCCGCCCAGTCAGCATCAGTGTAAGCTACTAACGAAGAGGCTGCAGAGGGACCCAGTGATAAGCCAAAGGTAAGCATGCCTTTGATATACCTGATAATACGCATTAGATCATTCCAGTGGGCTGTGCAAGGCGCGTGCATGTGCATGCATACCTGCTGAACGACATATGTGATGTCGGGATGGGTAAATGTCAGATACAGTAAGGCACCTGCTAGGCTCCGGTATAGTGTGGGATCATGAAATGGATCATCTGGAGAAGCGCCTAACTTGGAGTTGACGTCTACTGGGGTTGTCACAGGGTTGCAGGTCTGCATACCTGCACGAGCAATGATGTTAGTAGCGTAGGTCTGCTGAGAGAAAAACATAGTGTTGCGCTGTCGAGTGACGGATATGCCCAAAAAATAGCTCAAGGGACCCAGATCTTTCATGACGAATTATGTGGCAAGATTCGCCATGAGTGTAACCTCACGAATTTTCCCATTTATTTTGCATTAAAGTATTTCCCGATCCATGATATAAAGTCTAATTTATTTCTAAATATTCTTATCTTTATCCGTGCACTCTATTTTTCTAAGTTCATTTTATCATTGTACTTAAAAAAAAATCTTCAATCATGACATATGTCCTATCCTAATTCTATTTTTAAAATCGTCATTTTATAAGACGGTGTTTTTATTTTCTAATTCAAACTAATGTTTTTTTTTTATTTCTTATTTAATGCTAATCATTTTTCCAATTACATTTATAATCTCAAACAAGGAAGATATAAATTCATTTCAATATATATATATATATATATATATATCTCAAAGTCCTAGTCAAGGTCCTAGTCAAAGTCTTAGTCAAACAGTCAAAGTCTTAGTCAAATAGTCAATTCATCATAAAACCTTACTTTATGGTGTTGACCAATTTTAATGGCTAATTGAATCCAAAACTAGTATAAAAACCCACCTATGAACCATTACACTTGCCACCTCTAAATCGATTGTTTCAATCCGATTAAACTTTCCCTCATACTTTTCTTCTATAGTCTATTACTTCTACAATTGAAGCTTTGATTATAAGCTCTTGTAACTGGCGAATTGGAAGCATGATATTCTTTCTTTTTTTTTCGGATTTCTTATTTCTTCAAATTGGACTAGCTACGTTGTTGAGTCTTTGGGATTCGCCTCGCATACATTCACAACACTTAGAGGATAATTCACCTTAGCCAATGTGAGTTTACGTAACCATGTTTATGCAATTCTTTATACTTGCAACATTATACTTAAGCAATTCTACATACATGTCTAGTTGTAAACTTTAATGCCTCATGATTTAGACAACAACAGTTAGACTCGTTTCAACAAGTTTCAACAATACATAATCATTAGCTATGGCCAAGCCGGCGATACTCAATAATAGATCTATTGGATTGACAATCCCACCTAGATTCGTTGACCATCTTTTATGGGGAGCGTGGGTGATTGTTATCGCATAACATAATCGAGTGAACCATGAGCGTATGGGATGGACCACAATATAACAGTCACAAGGGTTGATTATGCACTCGATTTATTTCTAGTATGTTTTCACATATGGACTAGACTTGCCATGACACTTGAATTGTACAAGTTTTATTCAATTATCAAAACCTATGTAATTCTCACCAACTTTTGTTGACCCAAATATTTTCAAACTTAACATGTTTCAGGTTATAGCTTGCTTGAAGATTAGAGTTAATGCTTGAAGATGTATATTTAGATTTAGCATTTTTCATTGGATGTACAAATTCTTTTTAGAACTATTGTATGTAATTCAATTAATTAATTATTGAAATTTATAATTTACCATGAGCTACTGAACAATCATCAATACGTGACATCCCGATGTTTCCGCCATCGGTTGGGGTGTTACAATGAGGCGCTGACGGAGTGTGTCAGAAGAAGTGACCAGAAGAATATCGTCCACATAAAGAAGTAAGTATGTCGTGTCGCGTCCCTGCTGAAATGTAAATAGAGATGCATCGCATCTGCTATGAAGAAATCCCAAAGAAAGTACATAGTCAGTGAACCTTTGATACCATGCCCAAGGAGCCTGTTTTAAACCATAAAGCGGCCTGCGTAAAAGACACACATGGTCGGGGAAATTAGGATCCCGAAATCCCATGGGTTGATGCATATAAACTGTTTCTTGGAGATGCCCATGAAGAAATGCGTTGGTGACATCCAACTGATGCACGTCCCATCCTTTAGAGAGTGAAAGAGAAAGGATCGTGCGTATAGTAGCCGGTTTAACAACCGGGCTAAACGTCTCACCACAATCTATGCCCACCTGCTGAGAACGACCATAACACACAAGTCGTGCCTTGTACTGCTCTAGTGTCTCGTCCGACTGAACTTATGTTTAAATAACCACATAGACCGAATTATACTCATGTTAGTTTCACGAGGAACTAACTCCCATGTACCATTTCTAATTAATGCATTTTACTCGGTAGACATGGCAGAAAACCACTCCGGACTGGCCAAGGCATCGGTGGGGTTTTTGGGTATAGGTAAAATGGAGGGTTTGGTGGTAGTGGATAGGTTGAAGGGAGTTTTTGTAACGCCCCAAAATCTCTTGTTTATCATTAATACCGTTTAAGCAAATAAGAGGAAATTACTAACCGAGCAGGACAAAGAAATATTAGTAATTTCCATCTTGGCCTAAATACTCACACAATACTAATTTGATTAGTGTTATTATATTAAAAACATATTTGCTAAACTAAAGGGGCCAATCTTGACAACTCCTCAAAATGAATAGTATTATTAGTAAAATGCAAATTGGTGGGATGATCATCTCATTCCAGAGAAATCGATTCCCACCTCCAACACACACAAAACACACACACTTAACAACAACTCTTGAATCAAGCCTAGATCAAGCTCAAATCAAAGGGGTTTTTGGTGCAAATGCTATAAATCGAATGAATAAGGCCTAACAAACATCTAGGTAACACTTAATTGGCTTGATTAGTTAATTTTGTTCATGTATGGTAAAGTGATAGCTATGGATTGCCTAAAAAATCATGAATTTAAGAGTCAATCGAGGTTACTCTAGTATTAGAGGGTCTCAATACATGTAAAATTGTGTGTGATTAGCAAAATACTTGCTTGATGGTGGATTCTTAAGAATCCATGTTGTTGAAGTAGTGGGTTTTTGATAATGTGGTAAGAATTGCCATACAATCTAGAAAATATCCTACATGCCATGTTTTGAATGAAACCCATGAATTGAATGTTTAAGTTATGCTATGTTATTGAAATTGTGCTAAAAATGGGTTAATGAGGTCCTTTAGCCATAGAAAATAACTTTGTTTAAAGACGCCTACCAATTGTTTGATGAAACGCCTCAATGAAACTCGATTTCATTTGAACCTATATTCTTGCGTGAAGCTTGTAGGAGTATGTGATATTTCGCTTATGAATGAGTATCTAAATGTAAATGTGAAATATCCAATTCTAGGTACAAAGCTTGAGTCCTCGGGGAGCCACTCGGGTAAGGACTTGAAGCAAAAAGGCCACGAGTAAGATAAGTCGTATCTATGACTTGTTATAAATAAATACATGTATGCTTAATCATGGATGATAACTTTAGTCGTGTCAATAGTAAAAGATGTCTTTGGTGGTTTCCAAGGGATAGAAAAGATTGAATGAAAACCCATGTCGCAAGTCATAGAGGCCGAGCGAACGAGACCAAGAGAAATGGCACATGTGGCAATGGACACGAGGCACCGCAAAACACGGCATAAATGACTTGGGCATGAAGTTCTCTAGTCAAGTTAGGACTTGACAAGTGGTAAAAACCATAACTAGAACTTGGAAACTATATTTTTCTTATGATTTAGATATGTGCAAAAACTACTCGGGGTAGCCTAAAGGTGAGTAGATAAATGGTGGTTTACAAGTTAGAAACCGAAGAAGGAATATAAAACTACCTTTAACCATGTTAGTTGATCGCATGGGAACCATTAAACGCTTTCCGGAAAGCCCCGGGAGTAGTTTTTGGATGACCCAAAAGGGGCAGCTTGGTGCTGAAACATTTTGCACCTTGTTAGGATTTGGTGTAGGATACGCTACTTTTGGAGTTGTCTACGCCAATTGCCTACACCAATGGCGTAGGATACGCCAATTTTGGCGTAGGATACGCCAACGTCAGAGTGCCTACGCTGATTTCTTCTGTCTTACGCCACCAGATGCCCTCTCCCTACGCCAATAGCGTAGGATACGCCAAAACTGGCGTAGGATACGCAAAATCAGCCAAAACTCGTTTTTTTTTTGTATTTTGCATCTAAATTCAATCATAATAACATATTTGCGGGTTGTCTAACTGTGATAAACCCTTAGATTCTCAGCTACATGAACCGGACGATGATCAAGGCTTATTTGAAGAACCGAACATGCTTAACTCGTCCGTTTCCGCAATGTTTTGATAAACTTACGAAGATACTTGGTTATTTTGTAATATGCTAAGCCGTAACTATAATTTAGGATGTTCGTACTAATCAATGTCGGTTTTGGATGTTAATGCGTTAAAGTAAACTATGAAATGCTTTAGCTTTCCAAGTACAAACCAAGTATATTATCGCTTAACTACCTGGATTACCGGAAGAGTCTTACAAGTGGTATTCACAGCCCAAGTTTAAACAAGTTAAGCGTTCGGTTCAAGCTTGATCATCAATCCGGTAAAGAAGTTACTTCCAAGGCTATTTTAACCAAGTCAGAAATAACACAAGTCATGATTGAACACGAGTCAATCAGGAACAAACACGGGGGTAGTGCATTAAGCACTAAGACCCGAAATCACACCAATTACACGGTCGTGGGGAGCTAAGGCTCAGTCGAACCGGAAATTAGGAATTCATGACCATATCATTTTATGGTGCAATCAATGAATCTATTTGAAATATTCTCTAACTCGAGATTAATCTTTCAGCACATGATAGCTGATGATTCCACGTCTAGTGGGCAAACCCCGTGACTAGGGGTGAAATCAAGGAAGTCGTTTCAGAAGAGATTGGAACAGCTATAAAAAAATGTTATGCCGGGGTTCCTAAGTGAACTTCAAACAACACACCTCTCAGTAATCGAAGAGAAGTGCAACAAAATCAAGAAGAGCATTCTCCAGGAAGTCAATCGAAACAAAACCCGAAAAGCTTGTCCGTATGACAAATTTATGGCATGCAAGCCAAGCCTCTATCAAGGGGAGGTAAACCCCGTCCAATACCAACGATGGTTATCAGAGATGGAAGATATCTTTGATCGGACCGGTTGTGAAGAACAAGATAAGGTGGCTTATGCCACCGGTCAATTGCGCGACCTAGCCAAGAATTGGTGGGATGTGAAAAGAAGTGGGTTGAGCTCGGAAGCCTTAAGGGCTATGACATGGGAGGAATTCAAAACGTCATTTCTCCAACATCATAGCCCCAAGGCGGCGGTAAACCAAATCAAGGAGGAACTCACCCAACTCCGACACAAAGGGGAAACAATAGACCAGATCACGGGGATCTTCTTAGATAAACTCAAGTTCTGCGAGGACTTAGCCCAGACCGAAGAACAGAAAATATACTACTATCACAACATGCTCGGGGCCGAGTTTAGGGAATTCACAACCTCAAAACACAATGCTATAAATACAATATACTAAACACAAAATTAAACAGTTAAGAAAATCCTTACCTTGGATGGATTAAAAATAGAGATGGGTCTAATTATAAGATTGATATGCAAAAGCAACCTGCATCCTTGGTTTAAAAAAAGCGTGCCTGGGGCGCGCTTTAAGCGTTTGAGGCGCGAGGCGTTTATAAAAATGCTTTTTTTGCCAAAAGCGCTGGACTACATAAAGCGCCGCCTCGAGCGCTTGAGGCGCGCACTACAGTAGCGCCTCAGCCACCAAAAATCATTTAAACTGCTTTATTTGGCCCGCTATAGTAGTGCCTCGTCGTTTTTATGTTTTGAATATGCTTTTTAAGTGGTCAAGGGTGTTTTATAATCATGTTTTTGTGCTTATGATTGATTAACATGTACAAAATGTCATATTGACATATATAAATATTTTTTTTATAATTTTTTTAATAATATACGTGAAGCTCTCGCCTCGCGCTTTAAGCCCCGCGCTTCGGATTTTGGAACCAAAACGTCTCGGAACGCCGCGTGCTTTTTTAAACCAAGCCTGCATCAAGAACAACAAAAATACATCAATCAAAACAACAAATAGCAACAATGAAAACGTAAAAGCAATAACACAATAATAGAATAGATCTCATCGCTGGGCACATAATTATTATTATATAAAATGGCGATATATTTTATTTTTAACAAACGATGACACAATTTATGTTTCAGAAAGCAAAGATACCGACCATCTTCCTCCAGGAACGTTTCCCGTAGACTCGTTAGGGCCAAGAGTCCCACTTCCTAGCTAACTTAGAGAGAAGATCAGGTTTACCATAAACGCTGCCACCTTCACTCAACCTTCCACGATACAATCCAGTACCCCCTTTGCGCCCACGCCCATTTCAGGCTGCACTTTTTTCCTGGCACCCAAGTGAAATGTGAGGCCTTTGTGTCATGAGTACGTGTAGCGTCTCTGGGAACCTAAATACATATCATGAGTGCATAAGAAGACATAATATGGTCCTTTTTGAAATTGACCTTATACCTTCCTAGGAAATGGTCGTTCATGCTCATTCCAGAATATACAAGTTTGTATGACAACTAAGCCTCCATCTTTGGCCTGTTTATAAGATCTGCACACACACACACACAACACTTTAAGAAAATTAAGAAATATTTAGGGGATAACTTGAAATATTAGGATCAAAATAATATAGATATTAGAAGAAAAAAAAGAGCATACATTTTTCTGATACACAAATATAAAAGCATATATGGATATCAGCAACACTAAACATTTGGACCTGCAAAGGACAAAAGAACCAAACAATCAGTAAACCAAAGACATATGTAAAATAAAGGTAACATTACACGTAAGGCGTACTGGAAGAACATACGCAAAAGTTGTTCCTTACCTTTTTTTAGTAATTCCATCACCACTAATGATGAAACCCACAATCAGCCATGTTCATCCACAAACCAGAAGCCCTAACTGTTGTTCAACTACTGAACAAAAGTTGGCTACAGATTCAAAATAAATTTATTTAGGGTTAGTTGCATTGTATAATCAAGGAATATAACACAAGCTGAAGCATAATCAGGGAAGAAATGACTACCATTGTTGTGTCCAACTAAGAGTTTGTCTTGTAGGTTGTAAGAACCCCATAGGAAAGTGAAATCGGAAGACAAATGCGACACCATTGGTACAAAAAGTACCAAAAATAATCTTCAAAACACACCATCTAACAGCACCAGCAATCTAACCTCTACAGAAGTAAACGATTCAATAAATAAAATTGAAAATTTGAAAATGAAAGTGTTGGTGGCATATGGTGAACTGGGAAGAAAGAGCAGATCCAGATCCATTTTAGAGAGAGAAAATTATTATACTGCACAATTTCATCTATTTCAAGCTGCTGTCATATGTATTTACAAAAGTAAGTTTAAATAATGCAAAATACAAGACCTTATGTGGTATACAGAACTGACAGCAGCAAGGGGAACACCTCAGCAAATCAAGTGTTAGTCGGGATTATCTGGAAACTAACTGTAGCAACAACCTGCATAAGGGAATAAAAGAAAAAAATAAAAAAAATATAACTGATACCTAACAAAAACATTGTATCAGTTCATTCCATATAAACATTATGTCAAAATCAGTTGATTTCCAGATCTAACATCAGACATGTATGGTGAAAATTTCTATGTTATCAAGACTTATTCAAGACTTATGGTTTGCATTTCCACAGATCTGAAAGTATTACACAGTTGCAACATAAATACATCCAAAAACAGAAGCAAAATTTTTAAAGAAACTTATAACATGTAAAGTTTAACTATGTATAAACATAAAATACTCAAATCAGAAACAAAAATGGTATATCTTGTTAAAAAAAGGTACCGAGATAATAGCATAAGGAACGATACAGGAGGCAGTGTAGGGAAGACCACATGCAGCTCCATCTTAGCGATGCTCCTATGCCGGATAGAAAGAGAAGGCATGGAGATGGTGACAGAACCCTAGATCTTGATCTGGTGTTTGGTGTCTTGAAACCCTAGATCTTAATCGCATAGAGAGAGAGAAGGCAGGGAGAGATGGGGGCAGATAATGAGGATGTGAGGGGTGTTGAATGAAACCCTAATCAGAATAATGTATCAGTGTGTTATTTTTTTAAGCATAATAGGCTTGTACATGATGCATCATAACTTGCACTCTTTAAATGTTTAAGAGTTTTTATGCATTGATCCTTGTACAACATGCTTTCAAAGCTTGTACATGTGGCAAATGACCATTTCTACCCTTCATATATGCTTATTAATATAGTATAGATAATAGCTCGGCATGGGGTACCCATGACAATCATTTCTGATCGAGACCCACGGTTCACTTCGCGTTATTGGCGCGACTTTAAAACACAATTGGGTTCCAAAGTGTTGCTTAGCACCGCATTCCATCCGCAAACCAATGGACAAAGCGAAAGAACGATCCAAACACTTGAAGACATGCTCCGGGCATGCATTATCGACATCAGGGGTAGTTGGGACACGTATCTACAAATTGTAGAGTTTTCGTATAACAACAGCTACCACGCTAGCATAGGTATGCCTCCGTTCGAAGCCCTCTATGGGCGAAAATGCCGAACCCCGGTCTGTTGGGGGGAGGTGGGTCCTCGTGATCTTGCTCACAAAGATGTGGTCGAGGCCACGAATGAAAAGATAGATATGACCCGCGCACACCTAAAAGCCGCTCAAGATCGTCAGAAATCATACGCAGATAAAAGGCGTAGGCCGATTGAATTTCAACCGGGAGAATTTGTAATGTTAAAAGTCTCCCCGTGGAAGGGAGTAATCCGGTTTAGGAAAAGGGGGAAGTTGGGTCCAAGGTTTATTGGGCCATTTAAAATCCTTGAACGAGTGGGACAAGTCGCCTACCGTTTGGAATTACCCGAAGAGTTAAACCGTATTCATAATACCTTCCATGTTTCATACCTTCGAAAGTGCTTGACGGATGAAGCAACATATATACCCATGGAAGAAATCGAAATCGATGAGAAGTTAAACTATGTGGCTCGACCCATAGAGATTTTAGACCGAAAGATGAAACATCTCAGAAATCGAAGCATTGACCAAGTAAAGGTCAAATGGGATCATGGAAAAGGAGCGGACACCACTTGGTTGTCCGAGGAAGAGATGAAACGGTTCTATCCACACCAATTCGGTATGTTTCTAGTTTCGCGGATGAAACCCTCTTTAAGGGGGGTGGAGTTGTAACGCCCCAAAATCTCTTGTTTATCGTTAATACCGTTTAAGCAAATAAGAGGAAATTACTAACCGAGCAGGACAAAGAAATATTAGTAATTTCCATCTTGGCCTAAATACTCACACAATACTAATTTGATTAGTGTTATAATATTAAAAACATATTTGCTAAACTAAAGGGACCAATCTTGACAACTCCTCAAAATGAATATTGTTATTAGTAAAATGGAAATTGGTGGGATGATCATCTCATTCCAGACAAATCGATCCCCACCTCCAACACACACAAAACACACGCACTTAACAACAACTCTTGAATCAAGCCTAGATCAAGCTCAAATCAAAGGGTTTTTTTGGTGCAAATGCTATAAATCGAATCACTAAGGCCTAACAAACATCTAGGTAACACTTAATTGGCTTGATTAGTTAATTTTGTTCATGTATGGTAAAGTGATAGCTATGGATTGCCTAAAAAAACATGAATTTAAGAATCAATAAAGGTTACTCTAGTATTAGAGGGTCTCAATACATGTAAAATTGTGTGTGATTAGCAAAATACTTGCTTGATGGTGGATTCTTAAGAATCCATGTTGTTGAAGTAGTGGGTTTTTGATAATGTGGTAAGAATTGCAATACAATCTAGATAATATCATACATGCCATGTTTTGAATGAAACCCATGAATTGAATGTTTAAGTTATGCTATGTTATTGAAATTGTGCTAAAAATGGGTTAATGAGGTCCTTTAGCCATTGAAAATAACTTTGTTTAAAGACGCCTACCAAGTGTTTGATGAAACGCCTCAATGAAACTCGATTTCATTTGAACCTATATTCTTGCGTGAAGCTTGTAGGAGTATGTGATATTTCGCTTATGAATGAGTATCTAAATGTAAATGTGAAATATCAAATTCTAGGTACAAAGCTTGAGTCCTCGGGGAGCCACTCGGGTAAGGACTTGAAGCAAAAAGGCCACGAGTAAGGTAAGTCATATCTATGACTTGTTATAAATAAATACATGTATGCTTAATCACGGATGATAACTTTAGTCTTGTCAATAGTAAAAGATGTCTTTGGTGGTTTCCAAGGGATAGAAAAGATTGAATGAAAACCCATGTCGCAAGTCACAGAGGCCGAGCGAACGAGACCAAGAGAAATGGCACATGTGGCAATGGACACGAGGCACCGCAAAACACGGCATAATTGACTTGGGCATGAAGTTCTCTAGTCAAGTTAGGACTTGACAAGTGGTAAAAACCATAACTAGAACTTGGAAACTATATTTTTCTTATGATTTAGATATGTGCAATAACTACTCGGGGTAGCCTAAAGGTGAGTAGATAAATGGTGGTATAAAAGTTAGAAACTGAAGAAGGAATATAAAACTACCTTTAACCATGTTAGTTGATCGCATGGGAACCATTAAACGCTTTTCGGAAAGCCCCGGGAGTAGTTTTTGGATGATCCAAAAGGGGCAGCTTGGTGCTGAAACATTTTGCACCTAGTCTGGATTTGGTGTAGGGTACGCCACTTTTAGAGTTGCCTACGCCAATGGCGTAGGATACGCCAATTTTGGCATAGGATACGCCAACGTCAGAGTGCCTACGCTGATTTCTTGTGTCCTACGCCACCAGATGCCCTCTCCCTACGCCAATAGCGTAGGATACGCCAAAACTGGCGTAGGATACGCCAAATCAGCCAAAACTCGTTTTTTTTTTGTATTTTGCATCTAAATTCAATCATAATATAATATTTGCGGGTTGTCGAACTGTGATAAACCCTTAGGTACTCAGCTACATGAACCGGACGATGATCTAGGCTTATTTGAAGAACCGAACATGCTTAACTCGTCCGTTTCCGCAATGTTTTGATAAACTTACGAAGATACTTGGTTATTCTGTAATATGCTAAGCCATAACTATAATTTAGGATGTTTGTACTAATCAATGTCGCTTTTGGATGTTAATGCGTTAAAGTAAACTATGAAATGCTTTAGCTTTCAAAGTACAAACCAAGTATATTATCGCTTAACTACCCGGATTACGGGAAGGGTTTTTACAGTTTTTGGTTTGTGGATACCACTCATAGAGCGAGTACGGATGGTGCGGGTGTTAGGTACGGGTGCATGGTTTAGTGGGCTAGTGGTGGAGTTGTTTGGTGGGGATGGGTCAGAGGTGGTTTGGGGCGTAGGCTGCAGTGGGTGGAATGTGAGGATTTGGGCTGGGATGGGCTTGGCTGGGGAAAGGGTGTAGGCCAGGGCTGTTGTGGGCTGTGGG
This sequence comes from Ambrosia x helenae, assembly GCA_030844895.1. NCBI lineage: Eukaryota > Viridiplantae > Streptophyta > Magnoliopsida > Asterales > Asteraceae > Ambrosia > Ambrosia x helenae. Next base: position 44,278,915 of record CM061223.1, read on the forward strand.
GGGTGGGCCAGGGACGTGTTGGGCCGGCTGTGAAGGAGTGGTAGGGTGATGTTTAGTAGTGGGCTGTGTATGTGGTCTGACAGTTTTGAGGTGCGGGCAGAGATAGTGAGGGAATGGGTCATTGAGAAAGTCATAGGTAGGTGCAGGGCCGATTGTTTGGGCGAATGGGAAGGTGGTTTCATCAAAGGCAACATGACAAGAAATAAAGAATTGTTTTGTGGAAAGGTCGAGGCACCGGTAGCCACGGTGAGTGGGTGGGTAACCAAGGAAAACACACGGTTGGGAACGGTGTTCAAGTTTGTGGATGGTGGTGGAGGGTGTGAGAGGGTAGCATAAGCAACCAAAAATGTGGAGGTGATCATAAGTAGGCGTGGACATGTATAATAGTTCAGTCGGTGTTTTGTTTTGTGAGAGGGTAGCATAAGCAACCAAAAATGCGGAGGTGATCATAAGTGGGTTCGGTTTGAAGAGGGGTAGGGCGAGGGGTTAACTGGTCATGAACAAGGAACGCCTTGCAATGGATAGTAAACAAGGTGGACCAAGATCCATATTGGGAAGAGTTGATTTCTAGGGTTATTGGGATAAAGTTTTTGATATTTGACACGGTAGTTGTGGGGTGGATTTTGGATTCAACGGTGAGTGTGGGGGTAGCGGGCGGTTGTGTGGACACGTTGATAGCTGAGGAGGGACAGGAGAATTAAGGATGGTTGGTTAGATGATGATCGAAGAAGATGGGAGGCAGCGGTTGACAAAGAAAGAATGCGACCAAAAATGAATGATGTGCTCAAAGTGGTTTAATAAAAACTACCTAAATTAACCTAAACTAGACACTCTAAGTTTTAAATTTATAAACTAAGACTCTCTAAACCTAAACCACACAACCAACAAGTGTACCGGTCAGTGCAGTTTAGCTAAAGTAAGTCCGACTATCGAACCCACAAGACTCTAATGGAAAACGTAAACTAGACTCGACTACTTATCTACAACCTGACTAAATAATGTTTTGCTTCTTAAAGGGGGGGTTTTGCTAATAAAACTAAATGCAAGAAAATAAAGATTAACTAAAATAAATTGAACTGAACTTAATACGCGAACTAAGCTGGACTGAATTCAAATGATGGTGAAGGTACTACCTAGGTTAGAATCCTACTCATGACTGATGAACTTCTATGGTTATGTAACTAGCTATGGAACTGGGATCTTCAGATACTAAACTTACACGATAAACTAGAGGACCATCAACCCTTCTCAAGGAGAAACCTAAAGGTTACCTATAAGCTGTTAAACTACCGATTGAGAGGTTACCCTTACAGGCTTACCTACTCTGAGGATAAAGTACCCGCTAGACAGTCTACCTTACAGCGCGAAAGCCTCACTACACTGAGAGTGCAAGGGGTAACTATAGAAAACCTGACCTGACTCGATACGCAAGAAGTGGTAAGGAAACTAGGAAGATCTTCTTACAAAGCATCTAGAACTTGAAATTTAACACCATAGACATATCGACAACCCCGCACCTTACAACTATTGGAATTGGAAGAATACCTAGAACTACCCAATCAACAAAAACCACTCCTATGGAAAACACTAGCAATTTACCATAAACTAGTTGTTAACACACAGTCCACAATCTAACACGCATTATACATGAAAGACATTCACAAATACGCATGTGGAGTAAATAATTATTAATTGAACAAAACTAGGTATGCATATACATCAAATAAAAAATAATCAAAGTCTTTACTAAATCATCAACCCATAGTCAAAATTCCAAAAACCATAAAACGATCATTCAATCATAAGTATTCATCAAAAGCTATGTAGCTAAAAGGTTTAGCCTCTAAAAGTCATGATAAAATCAAAACAATAAAAGCAAATCAAATTCATGGTATTCACAACGGGTTTAAAATAGATAAATAAATAAATAGTTTGCGCCTAAGAAAGTGGGTGGTATCGGTTTGGGTGGCATTAGCGATTTCAATATCGCCATGATTGCAAAGTGGTGGTGGCGGTATAAGTCCGATCCGAACCAACTTTGGGCCAAGGTAGTGTAGGCTATTCATGATAACGGTTCTAATGCGAAGATGGTTTCGGTTAGAAATACGATTCCTGGGCTTTGGAAAGATATTGGGAGGATTGACTCAGTGTTGCTGAATTACGGGATCGACATCTATGATGGCCTTAAAGTGGTTGTGGGCGATGGTACGAAGACTAAATTCTGGACGGATAGATGGGTTGCGAGCGATTCGCTGCGCGGTCTTTTTCCTGAGTTATACAGGTTGGCGAAGGATAAAAACGCGCAGGTTGCGGATAAGTCCAGGATCACAGAAGGGGGCCGGGTCTGGGATTGGTCTTGGGCTAGAGATCCGGACTCGGCTGGAGCTTCTAACAGCCTGCAGAATGCTCTTAATTTGCTGCAAGGGAACGGGTTTGGGGTCGGGTTTGACAGGTGGACGTGGCCATTCGAGGACGGGGAGAACTTCTCGGTAAGGGGCTTGAGGCGGCTGATCTTGACTGCTGGGTCTGACTCTTCGGGAAGTTATAACTTCATCTGGAACCATTGGGCGACATTCAAAAGTAACCTTCTTTTGTGGCGTGCGCTTATGGGAAAAGTCGCTACGAAGATGGAGCTATCGAGTAGAGGGATTAACATTCCAAATACTATATGTGAAAGATGCTATATGGGGGTCGAAGAGGAGAATCATTGCTTCGCTTCTTGTTTATTTGTTAGGACAAAAAGGATTGGTGAAACCACTTTTGCAAACCTTAGTCTAATTCACTTCTGTCAAAATACTCTAAGTATAGAACTGCTGAAGAAGAAGGATCAAACTGCTGAAGAAGAGATTCAGAAGTACTAAAGAAGAAAAGTCATCAGAAGTTCTGAAGTTTAAACCTGTAGATGCGTTTTGCGACTAGTGATTGGATATTAACATATGTTAGAGTGCTGATGGATAGAATGTGGAACTGACTGGTCGAAGGTAAGCTAAAGTGGGCGAAGGTAGAAGTTAACTGGGCGAAGGTGAAATGGAGCTTTACTGAAGATATACATTCGTACCTTCTACTGGGCGAATGTGGAAGAAGTCCACATTCGACCACAGTAAAGGGGCGAATGTGCAGACATTATATATAGATGTTGTGTTTTTGTAATGAAGAGAGAGTTATTAGTTGTGTGTGTTTTGAGGTCAGGTTCCAGGTTTGTTTGAGAGTGTCTGTAATTGATCTAGATTAACCAAAGTGTCATTGTAATCAAGTTTATGAACAAGTTAATCTATGAAAAGCTTTGAAAATGATATTGATTGTGTTTTGATTTGAGTTTCTATCAGTTTGTTCAAAGCTAGGGTTTCCGCACCTGGTTTTGTAACTTGTATGATCAATTAATCCTGTTTTAGTCAAAATCTTTCGCTTACAAAGTGGTATCAGAGCCATACGGATCATACAACAACAAATTTGATAAACTCAGAGCTGATTTGGACATAATTTTGATCAAAATACATCTGTTTTTGCATGAAAATGGTTTTTGAGTGTTTTTGATTGATTTGAAGTTGATTTTGTGGTTAAAATTCAAAATTCCAAGAATTAAAGTTGTTCCAAATCAATTCCGAATCATAACCTGATTAAGATCATTCAAATCCACAAACTTTTGAAAATCAGAGATCAAAATAACCGTTTTTCAAAGTGTAACCGTTTTTCAAACATGAAATGGCCGAACCTGGAACTTAGTGGGCGAACCTGACTTGTTTTGGGCGAAAGTGAGTTGTTTTTGGTCGAACCTAGGTATTTTTGGGCGAACCTGAAAAGTTTTTGTTTGAAGTTTTCACTTTCGAGTCACATTTTCCACATCAGATTGATCGGGCGGGCGAACGTAGAATAGAAACGGTCGAACCTGAAATTTTCTGGGCGAACGTGGATTTGTGTCAGTGTGTTTTTACATTCTGGTGAGTTTTTACCTTCGAGTGATACTGTTTGGGCGAACCTGCATCAGAAGGGACGAAAGTGTGAATATAACGGGCGAACCTAGGACTAATTTTTGGAAAATTTTCTAAGTGTTGAATTTTTCGAAGTTCGTGATCATGTGGAATTTTCCGACTACTCCGAGACCAGCAACGACACAACCACAACAGCAAGTGATGGACCCATGGACGGTGGCAGCACAAAAGACGAGCACACAGTCTTCGCAACCGATTAACTACATGGCGATGACTAGCTCGATGCCTCAAAGTGTAGCACCTCCAGCACCACAACCTGACTACTGGGGAGTAGCAGCAGCGGTGGTAAACACTCAAACTACAAATGCTATTTCCACACTGATTAATGATTTGTCTTCAGGTAGCGGGAATCGGCCACCGAAGCTTATGGAGATACAAGAATACAATCAGTGGCAGAACAAGTTCAAGATTCACTTGGAAGGCATGGGAGTGGAGGGAGCAAAGGCATGGAGTATGATTGCTAAAGGTTACACAGCACCAGTTTTGGAGAATACAGGTGAACCAGTTCCATTGGAGAGCATGACTGAGGAAGAGAAAAAGAAGTTTGCTGTGGAAAAGAAAGCCTTTTCCCAATTGACTCAGGCAATCACAAATGATCTATTGCATCAATTTGGGACTTGTACAACGTCTAAGCAATTGTGGGATGTGCTTAAGAGGAGGCATGATGGGAATGAGAAGACTAGAAGTTTGAGGATGGATGAATTGAGAAAGGAGTTTGAGAATTTTTCTTATATTGGAAATGAAACTTTAAAAGAATTAACTCCTAGATATAGTCATTTGCTAACTGAATTGTCAAGTTATGGTATACAGATTCCTATGAAGAATTTGGTGGATAAGTTTGCAGATGCTCTACCACCTTACTGGGATCAGCATGTGGAAGTTCTCAGGGAGAAGGATGCATACCAATACTGGACTATTCAAGAGTTCATACAGAAGCTGGAAAACAAAGAAATGGAAGAGAAGAGGAAAGCTAGAAGAGCACAGGTTCCTCAGAATCCTAGCTTATACTTTGGAGGCACTTCAGTTCCTGTGAGTAACTCAAGTTCAGGAGGGATAGTTGCACCACATGTTGCTTGCATTTCCAATGTTATGGAATCACCAAAACCTACCATCAACTACATGGCACAAACTTCATCCTACTCACAACCATCATACACACAACCACCACCACAACAACAATACAACAATTCCTACATTCCACCATTCTCCCCAATGCAACAAGCATCTTTCTATACTGCTAGCCAATCTCAACAACCAATGAACCAAGTTACTCAACCTAATCAACAACAAGTGGTTTTGGAGACTTCTAACTTGGGCAATGTGACAGTGGAAGTTGCTCAGCAACATATTGCACTAGTCTCAGCAATGGTTTCATCTTACAACGGATTAGTTGCTAGTCAAATTGGGAATAACAACTTAACCAATGAAGACTATGCACAGATCGACAAGGAAGAGATGGAACTCATTGATATCCAATGGGCTTTTGCAAGCATTATGAGAAGAGCAACGGAGTTTATTGAAAAGACAGGTAGAACAGATTTGGGAACTTCTCCTAACACAACCTACGGGTTCAACAAGGAGAAAGTTACTTGTTTTAACTGTGGAGGAAAAGGTCACATTAAACGAGAATGCACCCAACCACCAAAACAAGGTAATAGAAACCCATTCAATGCAAGCTACCAGAATCGTCAACAACAAAACCAAAACCAAGTTTCTTACCAAAACAACAACAATTATCAAAACCGTCAAAATAACTCTAACAACAACCAAAACAGACAACCTAACACATCAAACCAGAACCAAAACCAATCTCCTAACAACACTAACCGAACAGTTATACCGATCACTACACCGAATGAGACACAACAGAACACGAGTCAGAATCAAGCATTGGTGACTCAACAAGATGAAAGGTTTGATTGGTCGGGATTGCAAATAGGAGTGGAGGAAATTACTACTGGTGGCAATGTGGCTTGCGTTGCTTGCAAGGTTGATATTGAAGAGTCGGTGACGGTGGATGAAAAGAAAGAAACTGAGTGTGGAAGTGATGAGTCTGAGGCTGAAATGGATGTGGAGACTGAACCTGTTGAGGTTAAGGTTGAGGAAGCTAATTCTGGAGTGGTGATTGATACTGTTTCCGATGTTCCTGAGGAGTGTGAATCGGTTTATTCTGATTCAGACAGTGAATCGGATACGGAAGCAAGTGTTACATCACTAGATGATGACATTGATCAGTTGCTAGCAGAAGCGGATTTTCTGATGACGAGGAAGTCGTGCATTGCTGATGATGCTTTCACCAAGATTGACTATTCTAAATTCTTTACTGGAAAGGAAGCTCATTTCGCATTGATGGCCATGACTGATCCGCCAAAACCTGTAAGTTCTGAGTGTAGCACTGATATTAAAAGTGATAAATATTGTGGTACATGTGATAGATTGACTGAGGAGAATAAACAACTCCGTGTTCAACGTGATAGTGCTATCATGAACAGTCAATCTACTCGCAAAGAGTTGAATGCTTTCAACAAGGTATTAGATGGCTACAAAAAGGACATTTCCGACTTGAAAAACACTTTATCATTAAAACAATTGGCAATTAACAACTATATCAATGAAATTGAAAACACCAAGTTGGAAATGGCAGCCATAAAATGCTTTGCTGAGAAAGTAAACAAAAAGTTGGAAAGCTATAAGCACATTGCTTATGTGGTAGACCACATCATAGATGATCAAACCACTAATTACAAGTCTGTGCCATCTCCAGTGCTTTTTGAAAATCATAATTGTCACCAAGTTACACCGGAGAGCTCGGTAAAATCAGATTCATCATCGGAAATTGAATCTAATACCTCGAGTATTGGTGATCCTCATTCCGATGTGAGACCGATTTTAGGCTTGAATGATGAGGGTGTTTATGCTGAAAGTGTGGATTCAGACTCAGAGAGTGATGATACTGGTAATGTTCAAACTGTTAATGCATGTGAAATTCCAAAAGAAAATCACATCATTACTACTGAACCAGTTTCACCATCTCAACATGTGCATCCGATGGCAAATGCTCATCGTGAGAAAAAGTCTGAAAAGAATGTGATTAAAATGGACCTTGAGAATAAAGATGTTAAGAATGAACCATGTGACAAACCTGTCAAGGTGTTCTATCGGATGGAAGGATCCGATAAAATCATCTCTGATGAGGAATTTCCAATCAAAAATGCTAACTATGCTAAAATAGAAAAGATTTGGCAAGAAAGCACCATTTGGTTCCCAAAACATGAGAGAACAAATGAGATTCCACCAGCAATTTTAAAGAAATTGTATTTGGATGTTCCTCAAGAACCAAAGGTCCATGTCACAGAGTTCATTCGACCCAATAACAGAGCTAATGGTTTTCATGAGCCTACTTACTCAAAAGGGCCACTCCCTGAGAGTTTGAGGAATCAACAGTACAATGATCAATATCCTGTTAGATCATTTGCTAAATCAAATGCTCCAAATGTTTTTGAAGAGTACCGTGCATGCTTTAAATGTGGGGAACGTGGGCATTTACTTGCTCAGTGTCCATATGTAAGGCATAAAAGGCACGAGGTTGAAGTGAGAAATTCCATGAGAAAACCGATTGATCATTATGTTCCACCACACAGACGAGTTGTTCCTCAACAACAACAGTTTTATAATCAAAACAATTTTCATCAAATGAGGAACAATCGTCCAATTCAATATGATCGAAGAAATCGGATTGCTATGGAACAATCATGGAGAAAGCCTGTGGTGAACGCAACAATTGACAGGCAAAAGGTTCCACTAAAACCGATTGTCAAATCAAATGTTGGACCTAAGTCTGTTAAATCAGATAAGGTAACTAAGAAAGTTACGTTTGTTAACAATGTTCAGAAACCGACTGAGAATCCAAAATCTCAGATTCGCATCCTTAAAAGGTCTGAACAATCTTGGTCACCCAATGGTACTCCAGGAGCTTCTACTTCTAAGGTCAATGAGAAAAAGGAAACTGTTTTGAACAATCAGAAAAAGATTGATCCAAAACAAAAAGTTGTTGAAAATGCTAATGAGAATGTCTCTTTGAAAGCTGATGTTCAAAGACCCAAGACTCAGGCTTGGGTCCCCCGAAAGAACTAAATGATTTACTTTTTGTGTGCAGGGAGCTTCAGCTGGCCCTATTAGCAGTCTTTGGATTGTTGATAGTGGAGCTTCAGGCCACATGACAGGGGATCTAGCATTGTTGTTCGACGTGAAAAACATCAATGGAGGGTATGTCGCATTCGCTGGAAATAAAGGTGGATATATCACAATGGAGGGGAGCGTGAGTAATGGGATAGTGAGCTTTGAGCGGATATCTTATGTGAAGCAGATTGATTATAATCTGTTGAGTGTCAGTCAAATATGTGATAAACAATTTTCTGTGCATTTTGATGACAAATCCTGCTATATTCTCAAACCGGGCTTCAAAATTCCGAAGGAGTGGATAATGTTGATGGCACCTCGCGTCAACAATCTCTATATTCTTGATATGTCCAAGGCGATGACATCACAGGGGCAAATAACATGTTTTCTATCCAAAGCGACTGAGAAAGAATCGATAATGTGGCACCGAAGAATGGGGCACATTCATCTGAGAAAAATGAATCAACTTGTGAAAAATGGGCTTGTCGATGGAGTAAACGTGAAACATTTCCATCTGAATGACAAGTGTGTAAGTTGTAAGAAGGGGAAGCAACACAAACAGTCCCACAAAGTGAAGAAAGTCAACTCTGTAGAGATGCCACTTGAGCGATTGCACATGGATCTATTTGGACCGGTCAAGCGCAAAAGTCATCTTGGAGAGCTTTATTGTTTAGTTGTCACTGATGACTACTCAAGATTTTCATGGGTGATGTGTTTGCAAAACAAAAGTGACACCTTTAACAACTTGAAAGTTCTGTTCACTCGATTGGAGAATCTCTACAATGTGAAGATAAAGAGAATTCGGAGTGACAATGGGACGGAGTTCAAAAATGCCAAGATGGATGAACTTTGTGAAAGCAAAGGGATACATCATGAATATTCGGCTCCGTACACCCCACAACAGAACGGTGTTGCTGAACGAAAGAATAGGACTCTAATTGAAGCGGCTAGAACAATGCTTGCTGATTCAAATCTTCCGGTAATGTTCTGGAACGAGGCAATTTATGCAGCAAATTATACACTAAATTGGGTTCTAACAGTGAAGAAGTTTGGAAAAACATCTTATGAACTGTTACACCGACGAAAGCCAAACTTAGAGTATCTAGAACCTTTTGGGGCGCCATGCACGATGTTGAATCCAGGTGAGAAGTTTAGTCCTAAAGCTGAGGAGGGATACTTTGTTGGATATGCAACCCCGCTCAAACGGGTATTCAACAAGCGAACTCGTCAAGTGGAGGATTGGGCTAACGTGGAAGTTCAACGATATACTCAAAATTTGCAAGGCACGGGTCCTGATTGGATGTTTGATTACAAAGATTTCTTTGAATCATTCAATCTAGATAGCTTGGTTGAAGAAGCTGTTATCAGATTACTTTACGAGTGTGAAAACGCGACGACTTCATCGTTGGTGCGTCCAATCACCGTGAACCCCCTACCAGCTTCTAATGATACCAATGCTCCTATACAAGAGGAAGAAGAGTTTCAAGAGGCTTCAACTTCATTAGACTCTTCAGAATCTGAAGTTGAACAATTTGAAGAAGTCATTCTTGAACATGCAGAAGAACCAGAGGCAATGCCAGTGAACCCAACTCCAACTCCAGATGTTGCTTCATCATCAAACATGGGTCATGATCTGGATGCTGTAGAAAACTTGACTATTCAGACGGGAGTTACTGTACCTGATTATCCGGAATCTCGGATTCATCGTATTCACCCGCTGGAGCAAGTTATCGGTGATCCTGGAAGCGGTGTTATGACCATAGGGCAGCTGAGAAGCGTTAATTCGCCAGAGAGTTTTGGTGCTTTAGCATTATATGCCAAAATTCAAAAATCTGGTAGTCAAAATGATTGGTCGTTTGCGTGTTATGTGTCGCAGGTAGAGCCAAGGACATACAAGGACGCTTTGAATGAAGATGCCTGGGTTGAAGCTATGCAGGAGGAGTTATTACAATTCCAGAAATTGGGGGTTTGGACGCTCACGGATTTGCCGCCGGGAAGGAAGAAAATAGGCACTAAATGGGTGTTTAAGTGCAAGAAGGATGATCGTGGGGTTATTGTTCGTAACAAAGCCAGATTGGTCGTGCAGGGTTTCCATCAAATCGAAGGGATTGATTATAACGAAATCTATGCACCGGTAGCACGGATTGAAGCTATTCGGATGTTCCTTGCGTTTGCTTCATACAAGAAATTCAAAGTTTATCAAATGGACGTTAAGAGCGCATTTTGTACGGGAAAGTCAAGGAAGAGGTTTATGTCGGGCAGCCACCAGGCTTTGAGGACCCAATCCACCGGGATAAGGTCTACGTGCTGAACAAAGCTCTATATGGTTTGCACCAGGCTCCGAGACAGTGGTACGAGGAGCTAAGTACATACCTCATCTCCAAAGGATTTAAGCGCGGCCTCGTCGATTGCACCCTCTTCACGAAGAAGACGGGAGATGATTTGCTTCTAGTGCAGATTTACGTTGATGATATAATATTTGGTTCAACTAACGAGCTTTTATGCAGGGAATTCGAAACTGTCATGCAAGAAAAGTTCGAAATGAGCGCAATGGGGGAGATGCAGTTTTTCCTAGGCTTGCAGGTGGACCAAAGACCCGAAGGGATCTTCATTCACCAGACGAAATACGTATCCGACATCTTGAGCCGGTTCCAGATGGAGGACTCTAAGCCGATGGATACCCCGATTCAACCCAATCACGGGATTGGAGTGGACGCTAAGGGGGAGCTGACGGACCCATTTACATACAGAGCAATCATCGGATCTCTGATGTATTTGACGGCGTCTCGACCAGATATTATGTATGCAACGTGTCTCTGTGCTCGCTATCAATCGAAGCCGAAACAAAGTCATCTGACGGCGGTCAAGCGTATCCTTAGATATCTGAAGGGTTGTCCCTCAAAAGGACTTTGGTACCCTAATGATGATGATTTTGATTTTATTGCTTTTAGTGATGCAGATTGGGGCGGCTGTGACAAAGATAGCAAATCTACTACAGCTGGTTGCCAGTTTTTAGGGAGCAGGTTAATTACCTGGCAGTGCAAGAAACAGACTTCCGTGGCGCTGTCTACCTGTGAAGCTGAGTACATTGCAGCCTCGAGTTGCTGTTCGCAAGTACTCTGGATCCAACAGCAGATGGTGGATTACGGTTTGCAGTTTCTTAAAACCCCTATACACTGTGACAACGAAGCCGCAATTGCATTAACTAAAAATACTGAAAATCATTCTAAGGCGAAACATATCCGGATCAAATATCATTTTATCCGTGATTGTTACGCTAAGGAATTGATAGATATGGTCAAAATCCATACTGACTACCAACGTGCAGATTTGTTTACAAAAGCTTTTGACAGATCCCGCTTTGAATATCTTTTAAAAGTAAACAATATAAAAGAAAAACAGGACTAATCGGCACCTCGGTTTATCGCTTTTTAGTTTTAGTTTTTATTTTTAATATTTTGCTAATTGGGAATTTCTCTTTGCTAATTGGGAATTTCTCTTTTCTATCGTAATCCTCAAAGAAGTTGATGCTTTCGAGGGGATTGTTTAATCCTCAAAGAAGTTGATGCTTTTGAGTGGATTGTTTCTTTCAAATTTTTGTTTTGTTTTTCAGAAAAATTAAAAACCCAAAAATATGTTCTTTATTTTAGGGGGAGCCATTTTATCAGAAAAACCAAAAACATTGAAAAAAATTCAAAAGACCTAAAAATTAGAAAAACCAAAATGATTTCCTGGATAAAAAGAGGAAATGATAGTACATCAGTGGGGATCTGACACAGGCTAAAGAATTGTATAGTATAATGAGGCGTATGTTGATTACGTGTGATATGCTGATAGGCTTCGTAGACTAAATATTGCGTGCATTAGTGATACAAACATAACAAACTACGCGTTCGTGGCTGAACACCTCATGGGCATATGGTCTTAGTACCGTAATTTCGTTTGATAGGATTGCCAAAATCTGAGGTTTCGGGTCGTTATGTTATGGTTATCCGGGATATTCTGATTAAACTTTTGTCGTATTGATTTACGGACCTAGTTTCATCAGAATATTTGCAAAAAGAGCGTAAATGCCAAAACCGAAAGTTACCGAATTGAGGAACTTTATGTTTTATTGATCAAAGATCATTATTACATCGTATTGACTTTCTGATGCAAATCAGTGGTTAATATCAGCCTCAACCTAGTGTATACGCACATGTTACTTTGCTGCATTCGTTTGCTGACCTGTACACCTCTGTGCTATATACTTTGTAAATTTTACGGATAACTCTGGCATAATCACGCGTTACGACGAAGCTTTGTGCAATTACTTGATACGGGAGTATGTCATGTGTGTGGGCACCACAATGTGTTAGTCTAATACACCTAACTCGTATCATTTTAAAGCATTGCGTAATTGTCTGCATGTGAGCTTACGTGGACCACAATATCAGCAATTGCCGTGTCACATATTGTTTCTAATGATAATATTAAACAAACAGATCAACGCTGTGATCAGATTTCTCAGAAAACTGATATGATCCTCTTACCGGATATCACAAAATGTTTACTGCTTTCATTTACTTTGATGCATTTTACTTTGTTGCATTTTACTTTTATTGTCAAAAAGATACAAAATCCAAAAAGATTTTAGGTGTGTTTTGATAAAATTTCAGAAAAACCCAAAATTTTTGCATTTCTGCTTTATTTTTGATAACTGACGGTGCTTGATGGTCAATTTCTGAGATTTGATAACACCATCTGGGCTTTGTATCATTCAAAAAGTGAAAGTTTTGAGTTTTGGAAGTTTAACAGATTGAAAAATGTTGAACGGGATTCGAATTCGTGATTTGGCAAAATTTTCAGATTTTTCCATTTCACATTCGCCCCTTAATTGGGTCGAATGTGGAAAAATCCTTACTTTCGGCCGTTATAGAATGGGCGAGTGTGGAACATGTCATCAGAATTCCACTTTCGGGTGACCATTTTCACCTTCGGGTCATTAAGTTGAACCGAATGTGAACTTAATTCACATTCGACCATATTAACGGGCGAAGGTGGACCCTATATATAAGCTGTTTCCAGATTCGAACCTTCATTCACTGTTCTTCAAAATTTTCTTTCGATCCAAACACCTTGTTGCTTTGATTTCTTTTACTTGTGGCTTTTATTCCCTGATTATTACTGATTGTTTTCATATCAATTTCACAGGTAATGGAGCCCTAATGAACACACAATCGTCGTTTTTCTAACCGTACCTAGGGTTTTAGATTTTAGGAACTTTGAGTGTTTCTTGTTGTTTGTTTTGTTTGCATTTCAATACACATCAGTTTTAGGGGAGAATTATAAAGGAATTAGATTATTAACAACGTTTAATGTGTTGATTGATTGAACGAAACATTTGTGACCTAATTCCATAGAAAAACTGATGTATATTGATTAATTGGACAAATTGATGATTCACGAGTCTTGATCGGCCATATTAGTATACATTCTAATCAAAATCAAGGGTTAAAAACAAGTTTGAAAAATTTTTGAATTTTGGGGTTTAGAACAGTTTCACCTTCGGGTCTATAAACGGGCGAAGGTGGAATGTTTTGGGCGAATGTATATTAAAACTGGGCGAATGTATTTTTAATTCAAAATATGTTTACATTCGACCAGAAAATTTCACATTCGTACCATAAAATTCACATTCGACCTAAGAAAAACGGGCGAATGTAGAAATTGAAAAACCTTAAAATTTTGAATTTTTGTCGATTTTGTATTTTGACGTTTGTTTCTGATTTTGATGTGCAGATGGCTGACCAGGCTGAAAATATTGAGACTCCAGTGGAGAATATTGTTACAGATCCAGTTCCAGAGAATGTTCAAGAGGCTGAATCATCTACACCGATAAGCTGGCCATTTGAGAAAACACACAACTGCTGTGCTTATCTTGGCGATGTTGAAAAGAATGTAGAGTTTACTGGTATCATTGAATTCTTGAAGAGGAGCAGAGTTGTCTATGCTTTAGCTACTCCGACTATCATTTACAAAGACATCATTGAAGATTTCTACAAGAACGCGAAGTATGACTTCTGGGATAATCAGACAATCATTAGGAGCAAGATACAAGATACAAGACAATCATTAGGAGCAAGAGACAGAGTCTGATATTAGAGAAGCGCTCCAGATAAAGTTTGAAGTAAGTGAAGATCCAAGAGAATTATCCTGGACTGAACAGAAAGCATGTTTCCTCAGAATGAAGTATAAAGGAGCGATTACTGATGGTTCCATACATAAGGGAAAGCTGGGCGTGCAATTCAAATATTTTGCACATGTCATAATCCACGTGTTTGGATGTGTGAGCGGTGGATATGATGTGATGAGGAGAAGTCTAAGCTCGTTGATGGTTGCGTTGACTCTCAACAAACCATTCAACGTGTCTGGGATGATACTGGATCATATGCTGGAAATGTTAAAGGGTTTGAAGAAGAAGCAATTCATGTTATACCCGAGGTTTCTCATGATGATCTTTGACCACAAGTATCCAGAATTGAAAAAGGATCCAATTATGATCCTAGGTCAAGATCACATGAACATTCGTACATTGGTGAGAATGAAAGGATATAAGGGTGTGCCAGACAATGAAAAGCCACCTCACAGGAGACTCTTTGGAGCTTTGGCTAGTCAGGATTACACTGATCCTGGCAAGAACAAAGCAAGACATGACAACAGTGATTCTGATAATGATGATCCCTTGGTGTATGTTGATGCAAGCACTAAGAGGAAGAGACAGGTAGTTAATCCTGGAGCCAAAGGGAAGGGTAAGGGAAAGACTGATCAAGGGAGCTCTAAGCAACAGGTGGTGAGAAAGAAAACAACTGCTAAGAAAGGTACTGGTTTGGTGGATGAAGAATCAGTGGATTCAGAAGAAACTGAGGAAGATGAACGATGGGATTCTGATGCTGAGAATGTTAGGACCACCAAACGTAAGGCCACTATGGTTGGTGAGTCTGAATCTTTAAACAAATCAATTGAGGAAGCTGAGAAAAGTAAGAAGTCATTGAATGTTGAAGATGAAGGATTAGGCATTGACATGGATGAGTTGAATACTGGAGAGACTGTGGTAGTAAACTTGCCTAAGCCTAAGCACAAGACTATGTCTAAGAAGACAAGTACT
This sequence comes from Ambrosia x helenae, assembly GCA_030844895.1. NCBI lineage: Eukaryota > Viridiplantae > Streptophyta > Magnoliopsida > Asterales > Asteraceae > Ambrosia > Ambrosia x helenae. Next base: position 44,294,230 of record CM061223.1, read on the forward strand.
AAGCAGTTGAGAGAGAAAGAATTAGCACTACTTTTGAAAGGAAAAAGAGTACCCGATGCTGGTACGTCATCAAAGCTGTCTTCACCGGTCACTAAAAAGCAAAAGAAATCTAAAGAGGCAGAGACATTATCAGCTGATCAATTAAATATTGCACTGGATAATGTACTTGACATGTTCAGAAAGCCTCAGAAAGAAAAGGAAGTTGAAGTTGAGCCATCTAGATCCAAATCTAAGAAGGTCACTGTGGATGATGATGTAATGAAGCAGGTGAACAAGAAAATGGATGACATGATGAAGATGATAGTGGCTCAACAAGCTGAAATAGCCAAGTTCAAGCAGAATGAAGAAAAGATGCTTCAGATAGTGGTAGCTTCTAAGTCAAATCAAGATGAGATTAACGAGAAGGTTAAGAAGCTTGAAGCAAAGAATAAAAAGCTTGAGGGTAAATGTTCAAGAAACAAGAACAGGCTAAAGTTGATCAAAGAAGACAACAAAGAACTAAAGGCTGAGAACAAACGCCTTAGTGATTTGATTGATAATTTGTACAATGTTGCACCCAAGTTGAAGGAGGGAGAAGAAGATAAAGAAGAAGAAGAAGAAGAGAAAGTTGACTTTGAACCGTCTGAATCGGACAAAGAAGAAGATGATGATGAGGATGATGAAGAGTCAGAGAAAAGTGATGATGAGGATGATAAGAATGATGATGATGATGATGATGCAGAAGGGTCTGGGAGTCAGAAAGAGGATGATAGTGGTAGTGATGATGATAATGATGGAGGAGATGATACGTCAAAGTTTACGTTTGAAGAGAGAACACCTAAAAAGAAGAATGCTGGAGAATCAAGTTCGAAGAAAAAGAAAGGTGAGAACATTGATTCAGATGAGAGTATCTTCTGGAATGAAAAGGTGAGATCTTTAACAGATGATGCTAAACAAGTATATATAGATATGTTGGAAAGAAGAGAATGGACTATTGAGTTCACAGGATGTTTTGCTGAGATATTCCAAACAGATGACATGAGATATGAATTGGAATACAACGATCCTGATCTTGAAGAAGGTGAAGTACCTGCTTCTGTGGCAAAGGAAATTCTGGATGGACTTGCACAGAGAGTAGGGAAAACATTTGAGGAGTTTATTGTAGATGAGTCGATTCCAGATATTTCTGAAAAGGATATTGGAAGTCACTCGGATGATAAGAATACTCCTGAGCTTGATGAAGTGGAAGTTGAAGATATAACGCATGAAGAATTTCCACAGTACTTCAGACAAACTGATGAAGATGAGATATTTCCTGATTTTACTGAGACACCAAACATTTCGGCAAAGAAAAAGGCAAAGCAAAGAAGTGCAGAGTTTGTAGAGAAGGTGTTTGGTGCTGATAAGCAAGAGTCTTCAAATCAATCTGATGAATTGAAGAGTTATTTGAAGAAGTTAAGAGAAATGGATGAAAACCGACCGAAGCCTGAAGCTCAAGGAAACTTCTATAGATTTCACAATGCCAAGTTCAAAGGCAGAGCTCTTGGATGGACATATTTGGGCAAACTGAAGTGTATAGCTGCTAAATGGGAAACAGGGATCTTGTACTTTAACAGATTCATTGATTTGCTAACTCTACCGTACTGGGCGGTTAGAGATTTATGTAGATTCCCTATGTCAGGTGCTTCAGTGAACGGTACACATGTCGGTTGGTGTGCAGACAAGCTGGTTTGGGAAAGTAGAACGAGATGGAATAGATTCAAGCCACAATATCCCCGAAGGAAAGTTCATAGGGATATTGATCCGCAAACCAAGCTGAAGCGGGTTACTTTGATATACAAGGCACCTGAAGTGATGAGGAAAATACCTTTGATGCCTATGCCACAACATTTCAGTGCTGACTTTATTTTCTGGTATTATGATTGGAGGAAGGCTGAAGCAGTGATAGTGTTGAGAGATGGGAATGACAAATACAAGCATGTTCATGTATTTGATCCAATGTGGTTGATTAACTGTACTTTTGAAGACATCATCATGCTTTTCTATAATCCGATTTATTTTGAGCCGAAAGACTCTGATCAAGCAAAGAAGTATACTCAAGTGGTTGGAGTTTGCTTTGCATATGATATTAATGCGGGGAGTAATTTGGATAACAAACTTGGCAAGATGGTGAAGATGGCAAATGTGTCGAAACCGGTGAAGAGAAAGTTAGAGCCTGTAATGACCAAAGAGCAGAAGAAACAGCTCAGAATTAAGTTGATGAACAAAGCCATGGACGAAGACAGAAGACAATCCAATCAATAGTCGAGGGGGAGTTTGTAGATGCGTTTTGCGACTAGTGATTGGATATTAACATATGTTAGAGTGCTGATGGATAGAATGTGGAACTGACTGGTCGAAGGTAAGCTAAAGTGGGCGAAGGTAGAAGTTAACTGGGCGAAGGTGAAATGGAGCTTTACTGAAGATATACATTCGTACCTTCTACTGGGCGAATGTGGAAGAAGTCCACATTCGACCACAGTAAAGGGGCGAATGTGCAGACATTATATATAGATGTTGTGTTTTTGTAATGAAGAGAGAGTTATTAGTTGTGTGTGTTTTGAGGTCAGGTTCCAGGTTTGTTTGAGAGTGTCTGTAATTGATCTAGATTAACCAAAGTGTCATTGTAATCAAGTTTATGAACAAGTTAATCTATGAAAAGCTTTGAAAATGATATTGATTGTGTTTTGATTTGAGTTTCTATCAGTTTGTTCAAAGCTAGGGTTTCCGCACCTGGTTTTGTAACTTGTATGATCAATTAATCCTGTTTTAGTCAAAATCTTTCGCTTACAAAACCAGACATTTCTACTGAAGAACTACTGAAGACAAACTACTCATCAGTAGTTTGTCATTCATCAGTACTTACAGAAGATCTTTTCCACCGCCTTTGTATATCAGTAGTTTATTACTTTAGTATTTCTTTTTGCTTTATGTACAAGTTCCAAGACTGCAACTTGTTGCAACTTGTTTCTGAACTTGCTTTTGGCAAGGTTCATGTATTTGTAAAGTCTATAAATAGAAGGGTTCATCCCTCTGTTTTTAGACATTGATTTTAATACAAGAAATCCTTCAACACTTATTATTGTTATTTCCATTTCGTGTTTACTGAGAATCTGTCAAAGTGTTTCATTCTCATTCAATACTTAGATTCTCAATAAACACTTATCATTTATTAGTTCTTGAATCCAGGGGGAGTAATAACTCCTGTTGATAAGTGTAGCTTCAAACTTATAAACATTCCACTATGTTATCACTCATCAAGAACTTGCTAAACACTTAAGTGTCAACTAGCAAGTTCAACAAAGAGCACTATACTGATCCAACACGCGCGTAGTGTATGGTGGAACGTCTTCAGATGGATCAAAGTTCAGGTGCCCGGCGACTTCTCATCTCATCAAGTTCTTCATTCTACAAGTAGAGAAGCAATACTCTCTACCTGTCAAAACCATTAGAAGTGATAATGGGACAGAGTTCAGGAACAAAACTCTGGATGAATTCTGTTTGTCTAAAGGGATTATTAGACAATTCAGTGTTGCCAGAACTTCTGAACAAAATGGTGTGGTAGAAAGGAAGAACAGAACTTTAATAGAAGGAACAAGAACAATGTTAGCTGATTCTGGCCTACCTTTATACTTCTGGGCAGAAGCAGTTAACACATCATGTTATGTTCAAAATAGAGTTCTTGTTGTCAAGTGACATTCAAAGACTGCCTATGAAGTTCTTCATGGCATGAAGCCCCTTATCTCCTTTTTCAGGGCTTTTGGGTGTCAATGTTTCATCTTGAACATCAAGGAATCTATTTCAAAGTTTGCTGCCAAAGTTGACTCAGGTTACTTTCTTGGTTATTCCTCAACTAGAAAAGCCTACAAGGTTTTTAACTCAAGAACCAGGATAGTAGAAGAAACACTGAATGTCAAGTTCAATGAGTCAAAACACACTCTCATTCCAACACATCCTGCTAAACTCTTTGACCTTGACAACTTCCATTTTGAACCTGAAAAGACTGTCACTTCATCCAAACCTACTTATTATGGTGATCAGAGGTTTGATGATGAGGATCCAGCACCATGGACTCCTCAAACAGTCATTAAGTCAACTTCAAAACCATCAGAAGTTTCACAAACTTCTGATTCAACAAATACTAAAGGACAAACTCAAACATCTGCTTCAGCACCTACTGAAGACACTGAAACTGCTGAACCAGATATAATAGACCTCAGTAGTTTGTTTGAAGAACATGAGCCACCAACACCTGTCAGTGGTTTACAACAACTGATCGAACACAAAGACCATACACTTGATCAAATCATGGGTGATATTGCATCAGGTGTTCTTACAAGAAACCAGCTTTCCGACTTTTGTCTATTCTCAACATTTATCTCACAGTTGGAACCAAAGAAGTACCAGGAAGCCCTCAAAGACAACAATTGGGTGCAGGTAATGCAAGATGAATTGCTTCAATTCAACAAGCAACAGGTTTGGGAAATCTGTCCCTTACCACCAAACAAGCAACCAATTGGCACAAGATGGGTTTTCAGGAACAAACAAGATGAAGCTGGTATTATAATAAAGAACAAGGCAAGACTGGTAGTACAAGGTTACTCTCAAGAAAAAGGAATTGATTATGATGAAACCTTTGCTCCAGTTGCAAGGCTTGAAGCCATCAGGTTATTTCTGGCCTATGCCATTTCCAACAAAATAAAAGTTTATCAAATGGATGTCAAGAGTGCATTTTTGTATGGAAAAATAAAAGAGGAAGTGTATGTTTGTCAGCCACCTGGGTTTGAGGATCCTTCTCATCCTGGGTGGGTGTACAAACTAGACAAAGCTCTTTATGGACTCAAACAGGCTCCAAGAGCCTGGTATGATACACTTTCAACCTTTTTACACAAAAATAGTTTCACAAGAGGTGCCATTGATAAAACTCTTTTCATAAAACATGTTGGAAATCATGTCTTGTTCAAATATATGTTGATGATATCATTTTTGGTTCAACTAACACAAAATTGTGTGATGAATTTAAGAAACTCATGCAATCAAAATTTGAGATGAGTACAATGGGGGAACTGCAGTACTTTCTGGGACTGCAGATTAAACAACAAACAAATGGAACTTTTATACATCAATCAAAATATGTTAAAGAATTATTAAACAAATTTTCTTTACAAGACTGTAAATCATGTTCCACTCCCATGACACCAACCACACAAGTTGAACCAGATGATCAAGGAAAACAGGTTGATCAAACCATGTATAGATGTATGATAGGTTCCCTTTTATATCTAACTGCTTCTAGACCAGATATTATATTTTCAACATGTGTCTGTGCTAGATATCAATCAGCTCCTAGGGAATCACACCTTATTGCAGTTAAAAGAATTTTCAGATATCTGAAAGGAACTCCCACACTTGGAATTTGGTATCCTGCTTCAAGCAATACCAAGTTATCAGCTTTTTCAGATAGTGACTATGCAGGGTGTAAAATGTCAAGAAAATCAACATCTGGTGGTTGTCAATTCTTGGGAAACTGTCTAGTGTCCTGGCAATCAAAGAAACAAACATCTGTTGCAACTTCAACTGCTGAAGCTGAATACATTGCAGCTGCAAGTTGTACATCACAGATACAATGGCTCCAATATCAACTTCTTGATTATGGAATCAAAGAGACCAAGACACCATTGCTTGTAGACAGCAAATCTGCCATTAGCATCATTCAAAATCCTGTTCAGTTTTCAAAGACTAAACACATTGAAATCAGGTATCATTTCATAAGAGATTGCTATGAAAAAGGCAAGATTGAAGTGAAACATGTAGCAACAGCTAATCAAATAGCTGACATTTTCACTAAACCCCTTGACACATCAACATTTCAGAAGTTAGTATCCATGCTAGGGATGCTAAATTTGTAAGTGTTTCTATTTATTTTTCTGCACAACTTTTTCATTTTTCACTTACATCTGTTTTCAAAAACTTGAAAAACTTCTGAAAAGAGAGAAACTACTGATGAACAAAACATCAGTATGGGGAGATTTTCTAAAAAGTGATTAACTTCTGATAAAACAACCTTCGGAAGTTATGAATAAAGTATTTATAAAGAATTTCTCATCAGCTGTTCAAAACTGCTGAAGAGAAAATGGGAACTACTGATGAAGATAATTCTTCATCAGCAGTTTAGTCAAAAAGGGCAAATCTGACTTTTCCCATCATCAGAAGTTTGACCTAGTCGGTTTAAAACTTCTGATAAAGAGATTTTTAACCTAGGCGGTTTAAAACTTCTGATAAAGAAGATCCAAGTGGTTAAAAACTTTTGATAAATATCTTTTTTTTCAACACTTATCCATTCAAACACAAAAATTCCCTCCTTCTCTCTCAAGAAAGCTCTCAAACCCCTGAACCTGCAACACAAAACACTGTTCGATTCATCAACACACACAAAACCACATGGCTTTAGTTCTTAAACAGGGACACAATCTCAGAGCCTACTTAGAAAAACAAGAAGGCTGGTCCCAATACGATGAGATCATTGATCTCGTCGTCAAATCCCAATATTTCACCGCTCTCACAATAGACCCACAATACATCTTGAAACTCTCAATGAGTTCTGGGCTAATGCTGAGACAGTGATGGTGGATGATGAAGTTATCTCCCTCAACTCAACAATTAAAGGGAGACAAATGGCCATTACACCGGCCATACATGCAGACAGACTGGGGTTGAATGATGTGAATGCCCCTGAAAAGTTTGACAACTCTGCAATCCACCTAACCATGACTGAGTGTGGTTATCAAGGTACTCTCTCACAAGCTACTATCTTTAAAAAGTATTTTGAACCAAAATATAAACTTTTGTTTCATTATATAATTATGTGCTTGAGTCCTAAAACAGGGTCTTATGACCAGATGCCCTCAACCTTTCAACCAATCTTTCATTCCATTGTGAATGAAACAAATTTCAGGGCATCAAAACTTTTCTTTAATGAGTTGGTGTTACATCACAATAACACTAAGAAAAAGTTTTTGTTATATCCAAAGTTCATTATGCAATGCATAATATCTGAACTGGGTAATGAGGTGCTTGTGGGTAAAACTGAAATTTTGGAACCCTTAACCTCACAAGCATACTCAAGGCACAATAAACAGGTTGCCTGGCCAGAAGATGACCAAGGGGAATCAGAACCAGTCCCCATGGAACCCTCATCTTCCAAAACTACTCCACCAAAGGCCAAGAAACCCAAGATACAAAAACAAAAACCCACCAAACCTAAAAGAAAAGCTGTTCAGGAGGTTGAGATGCCTGAACAAACTATTGTGCAATCTGCACTTCTTAAAGATGTGACTGAAACATCCTCTCAGTCTCATCCATCTCAAACCCCACCAAGAGCACCAATAACAATCCTTTTCAAAAGAAAAAGACTTAAGAAAACTATTCCAATAGATTCCTCTTTTGAAACTGTTGAACCCACTGCCCAAACTACTGAACAAGAACCCCAAATTTCTGAACCAGACATTGAAATAGCAAAACTTCTCTCTGGGCTAAAAGAGAAAGTCCCATCCACACATGTCAGTCCCCATCAACCACATAAAACAGGGGACATAGCCTCAGAAACTGACATGGATGTGGACACTCAAAGCCCTAACCAAAGAGATGAGGATGAACCAGAGTCTCTAAGCCCAAACTTAGAAACTTTTGGTACTTTTGAGGCTGCTACTACTCATTTACCACCCAGTGGTGGACCTGAGGACAGAAGTAACATAGCTAAGACCTTAACTGTGGCAACTACTGATGAAGACTTAATGCCTGAGGTAGGAAATCCTCTGAACCAAGAACAAGAGGTACATGAGACAACTGAGTTGGGCTCAGCTCATGATGTAACTGATACAGTCCTCATTGAGGATGTAATCAGGGATTCAGATGATTCCATTGATTTGGATGATGTTTCAAAACACCAAACTACTGAATTGACGGCTACAAGTGAAGGTCCTGCACCTGGTGTCTCTAAGCTCAAGAAGCTAGTCACACCATCTCAGGTTAAAGCCCACTCAATCCATGATTCCCCTAGAGTGGCATCTTCTGTACAACAAGAAGATCAACCAAAAACACACCCCTCACTACAAATGCCTACCTAATTCCCTGGGCAAACAAGCATAGACATGAACCAGCTATGCAGCCCAGATTGTTGGGTGTGAAGTCCTTGGGCTAGTTATGCTATTGGGCTTGTTTTATTGGATGTTTAGAAAGCCCATTTAGGTTTTCTTGTTCACCAAGCCTAAACCCTAGATTAGTCTCTATATATATCATGTCTATGTAATTGTAATACTTGTCAGAGCTTAATAATAAATCCCTAGTTGCAGCCCATGGACGTAGGTTCCCCACTGGAACCGAACCACATAAAATTCTCGTGTTCGTGTTTCGTGCTTTATATTTTCTCGTTTGTTATTGCGTGTTCGTTGTGAATCGGTTATTCCGCTGCGCCACTTAGGGTTTGCGATAACCCTTGAGAGCCGCCGGATCTTCTGTTCGAAATTGATCAAAGAAAGCTGATTGATATAGTACCGGGTTAAACCAATTGAATCGACGCCGTTAATTGTGAAGTTGCTGGGAACCTGCCGTTTACAACCGTTTTTAGCCACGATCAGGAGAGACAGGTTCACTCGTTCTTGTTTTCTGATTAAGGTTTGTTTGGGTTGTTGTTCGAGTTTTGGGTGTTCAAGTTTCGGGTTGTTCGGGTTTGGTTTGTTTGTCAGTTTTTGACAGGTTATTATCAACTTTGGAGACGGATAACTTTGGTCTATTTTTCGTTTGTCATTATGGCTGAAGACGGAAAATTGGTGATTGAAAAGTTTGACGGTTCAGATTTTAGTTGGTGGAAAATGCAGATAGATGCATTGTTGGGTCAAAAAGACTTGGATATGGTACTGGAAGAAAAACCGGAGAAAATGGATGAAGCTGAAGAAGCTCTGTGGAATGCCAAGGACAAGAAAGCTAGAGGTGTTATTACATTGTCGTTGACGAGGAGCGTTGCATTTAACATCATGTCTGAAACCACGGCTCGTGGTATGATGTTGGCTCTGTCGAATATGTATGAAAAACCGTCTGCAGCTAATAAGGTGTTCTTGATGAGAGAGTTGTTCACGATGAGAATGAAAGAGGGAAGCTCGGTGACCGAGCACATAAATAATTTGAATTCTCTTCTGTCCAGGTTATCGTCTGTGGGAATGAGATTCGATGATGAGACCAAAGCTGTGATTTTGCTATCTTTACTGCCTGATAGTTGGTCCGGGACGGTGACAGCTGTCACTAACTCAGTTGGGCCTGAAGGGTTAACATTTGAAAGGATCCGGGATTTGGTATTGGGTGAGGATGTTCGCCGCAGGAATACTAATGGGTCGCCTTCTGAGATGTTGCATGTTGGCAGGGGAAGGGGAATAGTAGAAATAGTGGGAGCAGCAAGGGTCGGGGCAGGAGCTCGTCTAGGGCTCGTCCGAGTGTGCGTTGTTGGGACTGCAATGAAAGGGGACATTTTAGGAATGAATGTCCGAATAAGAATTCTGATGGAGGATCGAAGAATTCTGGTGGATTGAACACTGCTGCGGTAAGCGATTCTGAGGATGACGCTTTGATACTGTGTGTTGAAAGTAGTGTGGAATCCTTGGTCATGGATTCCGGTGCATCATTCCATGCTACCCATAGCAATGATGGCATGCGGAATGTTAAAAAAGGTGATTTTGGCAAGGTTAGGCTAGGAAACGGTGAATTTCTTGATGTGACTGGCATGGGAGATTTGGATCTGGTTACTACTTGGGGCACTACTTGGACTTTGTGTGACGTCAGGATTATTCCAAGGCTTGAAACAAAGTTGATCTCCGTTGGGCAGTTGGACGAACAAGGTTTTGACGTTAAGTTTGGTGGTGGAAAGTGGAAGGTCGTTAAAGGTAATCTCGTGGTTTCTAGCGGTTTCAAGAAGGGTTCGTTGTATATGATGCCTGTTCCGTCTGGGGAAGTGACCGCCCCTGTTAAGACGAACGCCAAAGTCGGGCTCGCCGATTCGACAGTTAAACGAGTCCAGTTTGCAGAAAAGGACTCTGGGATTTCAGGTAATCAGCTTGAGCGTATTTGGAGGTCTGAACATGTACGATATTTTTGTAGCAGTGGGAGCACGGGGAGTGTTCCGACACCGTCTGGAAATCGACGTTGGGTTCAGAAGACCAAGATTCCGAATGAAATCTCTCCTAAGAAGTTTCTGCTAGTGGGGAGTGTTCCTCTGAGAATCCCTGTATCTGATGGTTTGTGTCTATGGGAATCAGTTGGGATTGAGGATGTGAAGATGGGGTCTTTTGAGACCAGGTTGAAGCCATCTGGGGTTTCAACGGGTCTTTCTGTTTACTGATGATGATTGGCCGGCTGTAACTAGGTTGATTGGGGATACATGGTTTAAAGTTTGGTTTGTTCTTGGGAGCTGGACCTGGAAGACTTTTGTTCCTATGTGTGTTTGAACTTTACAGGTTACTGAAGACATGGATTGCTTTGTGCTTGTTGGCGGACTTGGTGTTTATCGCAAGGCCTTCAAGTGGGAGATTGTTGGGTGTGAAGTCCTTGGGCTAGTTATGCTATTGGGCTTGTTTTATTGGATGTTTAGAAAGCCCATTTAGGTTTTCTTGTTCACCAAGCCTAAACCCTAGATTAGTCTCTATATATATCCTGTCTATGTAGTTGTAATACTTGTCAGAGCTTAATAATAAATCCCTAGTTGCAGCCCGTGGACGTAGGTTCCCCACTGGAACCGAACCACGTAAAATTCTCGTGTTCGTGTGTTGTGCTTTATATTTTCTCGTTTGTTATTGCGTGTTTGTTGTGAATCGGTTATTCCGCTGCGCCACTTAATCCTAACACAGATGGTCCCCTGTACCACATGATGAACACTCTCATCAAGAATCACTTCCAAACATACACAGCTGACTTGGAGCTGTCAATCAAGAACCAATTTGGAGTGATCAAGACAAAGATAAACAATCTGTGCAACAAGATTAAATTCAACAGCAGACAGATTGCTACTCTTACAGGTCAATTCTCCCAACCCTCAACTTCCAAACTTGATGAATCCAAAAAGGGGGAGAAAATTAGGGAACCTAAGTAGTCATTCGAAGCCAGGATAAGGGCAAGAGTGGCTATCCTTGAAAGAGATCAAAAGAATCAAGCCAGAAAAGAAAAACTGGCCCAACAATTTGGTGTCTCTATTCAAGAAATAGAAGATGCTGAAAAGTCTGATGAATCCCAAGTGCACAATGAAGAAACCTCTGATGGCCAAAGTTCTGATGAAGAATCAGAAAGTACTGAAGACAATCCTTCAGTAGTTGACAAACCTTCAGAAGTTGTCAACCCATCAGAAGTTAACACATCCAAGACTCAAACTGCTGACCCTTCCAGATCAACTGCTCCTATTCAACCAACTTCTGCTCCTACTAGGCCTACTACAACAGTTACCACAATGACTGTGCTAAACCCTTCTCCAATCTCTCAATCAGCAGAACTACTTGAGAAGAGTTTAGTGGCAGCCCAAAAGAAGGCCAAAGAAGATCAGATCTGGAAAACACTGGAAGAAAGGGATGACTTAGATCTAAGCCATGAAGAAAAACTTCAGGCTTATGAAGCTGAACTCCAAAGGCAGGCTAGCCTAGATGAAATTGCTGAAGATGATAAAAGACATCAACTGATGTCTTACATTACAAAGAATAGCAAAATCAAAGCCCACACACTGAAGAGACTCTCTGTGGAAGAGCTGACAAGAAGAGCTCAACTTATTGCAGATAAACTTGCAACAAGTAAAGCCACAAAGGCCAAGAGAGCTCAGATGATAGAAGAACTGGTAGCTAATGATTATGGTTCAAAAGCCTCAGTGTCCAAATGGAAAGAAGAAAGATTGGTGGACACATATAGAAAATATAAGGCTGCAAGGGCTGCTAATCCAGAGAAGTTTCAAACTGCTGAAGCTTCAACTTCAGTAGTTAGAACTTCTGGTGTTCAAAGAAGACCAGCTACACAAAGAAAGAAATCAGAGGAGAAAGTGAAGACTGATTTCAGAATGGTACTACTAGAAGGTAGTACAGTAGTCCATTCTGATTTTGACATAGAAGAAAAGCCTCTGATCACACAATTCAGGGATCCTTCCACCTTTGCATATCAAATCCAGAAGACCATCACAGACAAACTGCACACCAAGGTAGTAACTGAACATCATTTGCCAACATTTCAGATACCTAATGTGATGGAACAATAGCAGGGAAGTGAATCCCACCTGAGAGTCACTGAAGTTGAAAACATTCAACACTCAGGAGAAACCCAGGGTACCACCATGGTTCCCTACACTGCAGACTTTGACAAGTCTAAAGTACCAATCATCAGATGGTCCTTTACTGATAACAACTCAGTACTTGTGACAAGAAGAGATCAAACAAGCAGGGCATATAGGTCGATGAATGAGCTGAAGAAACTATCAACCAAAGACCTGCTTACAATCCAACACTTAGAACCACAGAAAGGGTCTCTTACTGATGATCAACTGAACCAGCTCAAGAATTCCATGTTCAAAGGAATATGGAAAATTGTGAAGGACAGAAAAGAACAATAAGGAATTAGTAAGGTTTTGGCTTCATCAATCCAGGGGGAGATTGTTAGGACAAAAAGGATTGGTGAAACCACTTTTGCAAACCTTAGTCTAATTCACTTCTGTCAAAATACTCTAAGTATAGAACTGCTGAAGAAGAAGGATCAAACTGCTGAAAAAGAGATTCAGAAGTACTGAAGAAGAAAAGTCATCAGAAGTTCTGAAGTTCAAACCAGACACTTCTACTGAAGAACTACTGAAGACAAACTACTCATCAGTAGTTTGTCATTCATCAGTACTTACAGAAGATCTTTTCCACCGCCTTTGTATATCAGTAATTTATTACTTTAGTATTTCTTTTTGCTTTATGTACAAGTTCCAACACTGCAACTTGTTGCAACTTGTTTCTGAACTTTCTTTTGGCAAGGTTCATGTATTTGTAAAGTCTATAAATAGAAGGGTTCATCCCTCTGTTTTTAGACATTGATTTTAATACAAGAAATCCTTCAACACTTATTATTGTTATTTCCATTTCGTGTTTATTGAGAATCTGTCAAAGTGTTTCATTCTCATTCAATACTTAGATTCTCAATAAACACTTATCATTTATTAGTTCTTGAATCCAGGGGAGTAATAACTCCTGTTGATAAGTGTAGCTTTAAACTTATAAACATTCCGCTGTGTTATCACTCATCAAGAACTTGCTAAACACTTAAGTGTCAACTAGCAAGTTCAACAAAGAGCACTATACTGATCCAACACGCGCGTAGTGTATGGTGGAACGTCTTCAGATGGATCAAAGTTCAGGTGCCCGGCGACTTCTCATCTCTTACCGGTATTGTCCGACTTTTAGAAGAGAGCCCTGGCAGCAAGGTGTGGAAGAAGCTGGTGCGCACGATCATGATGGCGACGGTGTGGCGTATTTGGAATGCAAGGAATATTAAAGTGTTTGAAGGCAGATTTATCCCGGTTAACAAAATTGTGGATCACATCAAGGAAGACTCGTTTATTTGGTTGTCTTGTAGGTCCAATGTGTCAATTCTGAAGTGGGAAAGTTGGCTCGATTTCGATATTGTTGATATGGTGTAACTGCTCTAATTGGGGTTTTTGTAGTTGGGGTTTCCAGCTACTTGCTGGGCCTTTATATTTATATATAAAGTTTTTGCCGTTCAAAAAAAAAAAATAGTTGAATTAGAAACGAGTCATGCTCGCACCAATGCTTCAACACTTGACCTCCACCTCTAATAATTTTGCTGCTGGCGTGGTGGTGTATGGGTGATATTATAGGTGAAAGGTGAGGGGTTCAATCCCCATAAGGTGTAAACAATTTGTTGTAAAAGAAAAAAAAAGAAAAAAAAAGAAAAAAAATTGCTGCTTTCGATCTCCTTCCTCGAAAGAATATTCTGTTGTGCTGACCTCGATGTGGCTCTCCACCTTCAATAAATTGTCGCTCGTCTTTATCATATGGCCGCCTCTGCATTTATAATATATCTCACAAAGGGTTTTTTTTTGGTTTTGGGCCATGACACAAAAGTCACGGTCCATTTTTCCATTCCTTTTATTATTATTATTATTATTATTATTATTATTATTATTATTATTATTATTATTATTATATAGTATTATAATTATATGCTCTCAACTCAGGTGTTCTTAACTTGATCAAAGTTGCTCTTTAAGCTCCAACGTCCATGAACACCTACAAAAATAAAAATAAATACATAAATACTAAAAATGACCCAAAACCTAAGCAGTTAAATCGGCCGAGATTTCGGTGATATATCACCGATATCTCGGTTATCGGCCCTAAGAAGTTATCTCGGTCAAGAATATCGGTTATTATCTCGGTAGCGATAATATCGGCGATATATCGGCCGATATTGACTTCAAAAATCTCGGTCATCTCATCGAAAATCTCGGTTCCTTTTGTTTTTTGGCCCATTTTGATTCTGTGATTGTGAAGAAGATAACATACCTGTTCAGATTCTTTGTCTTCCTTCTATTTCTATAAATCTATTCATCTTTAGGTTCTTTGTAAGAATGTAGAATGTAAGTTGCTTCTTCTTTAGCGGCTGTCTTTTCTTTTTCATGGTTGACAAAAACCCTAGAAGTGTTTTATTATCTTTGTTATTTTAATTAGTGGGCCTTCTCTTCAATGTTGGGTTTTATTATTATTTTTTAATTTAGTAGGCCTTCCCTTTTGTTTTAATTGTATCAACAAAGTTACAAAACCATGAAACTAGCTATTTCATAAAAGAACGAAACCATGTCAAAGTAATATACATGTCTAGTTTAGGTTTAAAACTTTATTATTTTAGCATATTAACTCTTTATATATATATATATATATATATTATTTACCTTACCGATATCTCACTGCGATAACCGATATCTCAAATATCAGTGCTTGACCGATAACCGATATTTTACCGCATTAACTGCTTAGCCCAAAACTAATAAAAAGCTACAAAACACTAAATAAATAAAATAGACAACTACAAGCCTAAAATTAATGAAAACACTATCTAAACGACTCGAAACTTTACAAACTTTACAATGGAAAATGATGTATTTTACAATACATCAATGAAGAAGGGACGAGGGTTTGGGTAGGGTTAGAGGATCACTTGGACTCGTGATACCATGAAATTGTACAAACCGTGCTCTTCTCATTAAGTTTACGGGTATAAATAATACAATGGATCTCCTAACTATGATAACTAATTATCACAATAATTACAGAAAAATACAATTCAAATCATACTAAAATTATGTCAAACTATTATCTATTAGTAATAATAACATATCAATTTTACTATGAAACAATAGTTTATACTTACGAAACGCAACCATAACTGTGTACTACAGTACTATATCTAGAAAGTGAGAATACTAAAAAACACTAAATTGTTATTTATTGAAAAATTGCATTACATCTTGACAGAGGACTTTGTTTATAAAGGGATACAAGAAAAAGAATAAAAGGAAAGACAATTAATGAGATTGAATGGATTGGAACCAACAGTTCCTTTCCATGTTTGTGGGGGCCGAAATCATAGCAGAAAGAAAATGATGATTTGACAAAATCTGATCCTAAAATATGTATTTCTAACACTCCCCCTCAAATTGAGTAGTGGGATTTCCAATACTCAGCTTGTCAAGACAGTAGTTGAAAATTTTCCCGTTGATGGCCTTGGTTAATATATCCGCAAGTTGGTCTTTTGAATTGACAAAAGGAAGCTTAATAATTCTTGCCTCGATTTTTTCCTTGATAAAATATTTGTCCACTTCTACATGTTTTGTACGATCGTGTTGAACCGGATTTTCTGAAATTTGTATAGCAGCTTTGTTATCACACATTATTGTACTAGCTTCAGTTTGAGAAAAACCGATTTCATTCAGGAGTTTGCAAATCCATAAAACTTCTGCTAAACCACGAGCAATTCCCTGGAATTCCGCCTCTGCACAAGAAAGGGCAACCACCTTTTGTTTTTTACTTCTCCCGGTAACAAATTCCCTCCTACTAGTGTAAAGTATCCGATGTCGATCTTCGATCTCCTTTGTCTCCAGCCCAGTCTGCGTTAGTATAGGCTTGAATCTTCATATGTTTGTTGGGTTGAAACAAAACTCCATGACCGACGGTTCCCTTAAGATATCTTATAATCCTCCACACCGCATCCATATGAGTAACTTGAGGTTGGTGCATAAACTGACTTACTACTCCGACTGCATAGGCAATATCTGGGTGAGTTTGGGAGAGGTATATAAGTTTACCCACCGGTCGTTGATATCTTTCTTTATCCACCAATTCTGCTTCTTTTTCCATGCAAAGTTTCTGATTAGAAATCATTGGAGTATCATCTGGCTTACAATCGACCATCCCTACTTCAGCTAGGAGATCAAGGATATACTTATTCTAATATATAAATATTCCCCACCTCGATCCCAAGGAAGTACTTGAGCTTTCCTAAGTCTTTCATTTCAAACTCTTTGAACAGGTTCGTCTTTAATTTCCTTGTTTCATCTTCGTCATTTCCTGAAATGACCATGTCATCAACATATATAATTAAACATGTTATAAGTTTACCTTTTCGTTTGAGAAATAGTGTATGGTCAGAATTGCTTTGTCGAAAACCATATCCTCTCATAGCCATGGTAAATATGGCAAACCATGCACGGGGAGGTTGCTTTAGCCCATAGACTGTCTTTTTCAGTCGGCAAACCTCTTTAATTTGAAAATCTCTTGTAAATCCAGAAGGAGCATCCATGTAGACTTTTTCTTTTAGTTCTCCATGAAGGAAGGCATTCTTCACGTCGAATTAGTGAAAAGGCCATCCTTCATTAGCAGCAATAGATAAAAGAACACGAATTGTGTCGATTTTTGCTACTAGAGAGAAGGTCTCAGAGTATTCTATCACATAGGTCTCGATGGTGTCGTCTTGATTATATTTGATTGTGAAGACCCAACGGCAACCAACTGATTTTTTTCCTGGGGAAGGACACATCTTTCCTATGTATTATTTTTTTTATAAGAGCCTCCATCTCTGTCTCCATGGAATTCTTTCATTTTTTTGATTTTAAGGCTTCTTCAATGGAGTTTGGAAGTTCTTCATTGTACAAGGCGGTAGTAAAGCCCTTTGCCTCTTTTGATAAACTTCCTTTGGCAATATTTGTTGTGGGGTATCTGGAAGTTCTTGTTTCCTTCCTTATGGAGTACCCTTTTTGAGGAACTCCTCTATTGGCTCTTGGTGGAAGGTCATATCTGTTGGTTGTTCCTTCCTGCACTGTTTATTCCTACACAGTTTGTTCTATAGGAAACTCAAACACATTAGGTATGCTCGTATCAGGTTCATGACTTTCATCATGTATTTCGTCATTTTGAATTTCCTCATCATCCTGAGGATTATTATTATTATTATTTTGAGAACAGTTTTGTGAATCTCCTACCTCAGTGTTTGGACTAGGAGAGTCATGGCTAGTGGCACTGACATCTTCATTAGATTGTGTTGAAACGTGTGGCTCAGTTTAAGGACTTTTTTTTGGAATAGAAGGGAGCCTTGTTAACCAACTCAGTGCTTTAGCGTATTCTTTCTCCCCCTCACTACTGTGTTGGGAGTTGTAAAAGAACTCAGTTTCAAGAAAAGTACAGTTGAGAGTAGTGTGTATATGACGAGTTTTATGATCATAGCTCCGGTATCCTTTCTTATCAATACCATAGCCAACAAAAACACATTTTTCAGCACATGGTCCAAGTTTCCCCTATCAGTTTTAGGTATGTGGACAAAAACAGAACTTTCAAAAACACGAGGTGAAAGTGTTAATGGAGGAGGGATTTTAGTAAAATCGGAAAGAACTTGAAGTGGGGTTTTTAGGTTGAGAGCTCTAGTTGGGAGCCTACTTATTAAGTACGTGGAGGTAGCAACAACTTTGGGCCAAAACGATTTAGGAACTCGAGATTCAATGAAAGAGGCCCGAGTAATTTCTACAAGGATTTAGTAGCCAATGAGAGAGGCCCGATTAACCAACCATAGCCAATACTCCTTTTTTCTCTTATTGCACAACTTTTGGATTTAATATTGAAGTTATAAGACTAAAGTTTGTTGAAAGTTAATCCTAAAACACGTATGAGTTGAAAGCTATAACGAGGTGGCTATGGTAAACCGGTGTCACTGGGAGGTACGTCCCGATTGAGATAACGTTTGTCAGGTAGTGTTAGACAAGCTAGTTCAGATTTGTTTTTGACCCGTGTTTTGAAAAGGTAGTTCGTGTTTGGTAAGTAATTAAGAAATAAAGAAAGAGAAGAGAAGAAAGATTTTGCGGTGTATGGAAATTAGGGGTGTTCAAAATTCGATTCGAATTCGAAAAATTCAAAATTCGACTTAATTCAATTCGATTATCAAGAATTCGATTCGATGATCAAGAATTCGATTCGATGATTAAGAATCCGAATTCGATTCAATTCGAGTTAAGTAAATCAAATATGAATTTATGGTTTTATATTCGATTTGAAATTCGAATAAAAATAAAACATTATATATATATACTAGCAAGAAACCCGCGCGATGCGGCGGCGGCAACAATATACAACGCAGTAGTCACGATCTGTTAGTTTATTAATCGTCTTGTATATTACGATAGAAAGTTGATCAATTTGTTTATCACAATCTACATCTATGATCTATGTGTACATATAAACCAGACATGATAAAAATAGTTATTTATTAGATATAAGATCTTGTTATTTGTTCATGATTTTTAGTTTTGGAATAGTCCTAATTTGAATCTACCGTAATTAGTTTGATACTTGTGTGATACTTCACACTAACAGACATTAAAGTTATTGTTTTTCTTAATAGTTACCATTATACTCTCTTTATTAAAAAGTTACATACAATATAAAATAATATTTAGCCTTTTTTTTGTATTACATATAACTGAAACAATAATATGTTTATATTATCGATTTCCAATGACGATTAGCACCGCTTATTCGACTATACAGACACACAACACAACACCTGCTACCGACCATTAACTTCAACAAAGATCACTAATGCTACCGACCATTAACTTCAACAGAGATCACTAACGGGACACTAACAAAGTTAAATCACTTTTCATTGCATTTAAAATTTAACTTATAGGATAATGAAAAGGTATTGTACATCGACAGTGCAGACTACCAATTTGAAGTCCACGTGTCCTTGACAACAAGCAAGCTGCATTTGTATTAAAACCATGCAAATTATCGTATGCAGTATATGGCTATTGTGGGTACTAAATTTGTATGTTACTTGTAACTTTGGGATTCATGGTCCATATATAAAAAAAGATATAGGGTCTCACAAATATAAACTATATAAGGCCACAAGGGTGGTCACCCTTTTAATCTTTTATCATATTCATCACACTATCACACCCAATCATCTTGTGTCATCTCATTCCATCACATTTCATCACTAAACATATATGATGGTATTCACAATTATCACTAAAACCATCATACCTAATAACCTCATTCCATCACACCCATTACTATTTTTTTATAATAAAATAAGAGAGAGAGAGAGAGTGATGATTTTAATAGTCCCCACCTTTTTAATAAAAACAAAATTGTGATCTTGGTGAATCTCCGTGATGGATATCACGATGGAGTTCGTCACGGCCGTGAAAATTTCAGAAGGGGCGGTGTTTCGCGGTATCACGGCAATCACGAGGTGACCATCACGGACCACCCCGTACAGCGTAAGTGGGAAATTTATTTTGTATAGCCAAAAGAAAACATAGTTGAAGTGTTGTCAACATCAAGACAGAGTGTTTACTTCCATTTTAAATATGTGTGAAGAGGTTAAATAAGAAACTAAAACAAGAAATGTATACAAACTTCTTTAGAGTGAAAAGGCTGACATATATTGAAAAGAGTATAAAGCTCCTGTCTAAAGCTTTTACGAATATATTCTTTTTAATTTTGAAACATTTTTCGTAACTTCTCGTCTTCTTGTTCCCTCCATATGATTGTGACAAGGCATTAACTTTAAGACCCTATGATTGTGACAAGGCATGAACTTTAAGACAAGTAATTTCTTTTCCTTTCAAAAAACAGTTTCCTGCTGCCTCCCATTTCATAGTTTTGGATATGAGCTCAATTTTAACTATGAAACTTTGAAGAAGTGATTCCATGTTTTAGGAATATTTTTCATAATTTCATGTTGCTTTCCATGTGATTGTGACAAGGCATGTACTCTAAGACCAGTTGAAGAGTCTAGTCACAAATCACAAGCAACTATTATTTGAAATACACGGCATATTAATGCAACAGTAAGTTGTTAGAATTAAGCTTTCATTTGCTTAAATATAGAAAGCACAAAAGTAATTTGGTTAGGCTAACGAATGATGTGTGATACTATAGCAAGAAATATTACCGGACACTTTGCGGCAGACACTATTGATAATACTCTCCAAATAAAACTACTTTTAGTGCTAATTAGTGATGGTATTTGCTCCAGGGATCCCAAAATCCGAATCAACCAATATAGATGCGTAGGTAACTTTTTCAAATCTGAGATTCAATTTCTGCAACCAGCCTTTCAACACGACTTCTTTGCTTTCTTTTGAGGCCTTGTTTCTTCACTATGTAACGAAATTATGATAGTAAATTAGCAATAATCCAATCCAATTACAAAAAAGAATCTATTGATAAATGGCTTTCATCAAACAGATTGCCTACTTGGATCAAAATCGATGCTTATAAACTCTAGCGTGACATTCCTCATGATTTGATCAGCAAAAGGGTATACTTGTTCGCACCCTGCTCTTAAAGAAGATCCGATCACAACCATTTTCCAACTTATCAAGTGATGATAACAAAAGCAAGATGTCACCTTGTAAAGCGTTCCGAGTCCTTTTTCGGTTACTTGCGAATTCTATCAGCATACAAAAATAAAACATAATTAGTAAAAGAACACCACAAAAACCAAAATCTTAACATTTTTTTGAAACACCAATAAATTCAAATTAGACGAAATGTTTGACCTAATTTTAAATCACAGAGATATTATAGATTAGCTTAGCTTGTAGATAGACTTGCAAATTCCAAAGTGTGTCTAGACTGCATATAATGCTCTCATGTGACTAACAAAAATCTACTACATAGTTAGATGGAAAGCAAATGCTTTTATGACCCAAATATGAAAATTATAAAACTACACGTGCAGTTAAAAAATAACTAAATTTCTCATAGTCACATAATAACAATACCCAATTAAGCCTACTCGTTTAGCCTAAACCCGAACAGACTAATCGAATAAACATATAGGTCGGTATTCAGTTCGCGTCAATACAACAATAGCATAAAATAACGACAATCAAAAGTTTCTACCTCTAATATCTTCGATTTCTCCACAAGTCAACGATCTAAAATCTGAAATCAATAGCATACATTAAGTAATAGATGTATGATAACAGTGCGAGATGAATCCGGTAGACAAAGTTTGAAGAGGATCTACATTTAAAAAAAAAACTATCACAATCTCAAACCCCAAAACATCTAAAATCTAAAATCCTTAATATTTTAAACAAACTCAACATACCTCTAATAGTTCAACCGTTAAAGCTACCGAAGACCATGAGTTGTTTGGAAATAACTCCTACACATACAGCAAGATGGACAAAAAAATCCATAATCAACAACAATACTTCAAATTAAACGCTAAACCATAAAGCAATCCGGAATCCAAGCCATTGATTCATTAATCTGGAAAAAGTCATCAGAACTTACCTTATGTCGGCAGAACACTGTAGATCTGTTCTCAGATCATTTCCGTCGTCGTTGTTGTCTCGGCCTTTGGAACACCGGTAACCACCATGACCTAATACTAACTACTCTGGCTTTCACTGCAACCTCTCACTTTCCCTATCTCGATCCTCACCTGATCTCTCTCTCTCTCTCTCTTTGTTTCCTGAATCTCTCTTTCTAGCCCTCTTAAGAACTGTATATAAAATGCAAATTTCAAACCACAACCAAAAGTCCCACATGAGATTCGAGAGTAGGGACAGAGAATAGTTGTACATATAGCTTAGTTTCTTGTAAAACTATGGCGGTGGTCGTAGGAGGTGGTTGTGGTGGTGGTGGCCGTAGAAGGTGACTATGGTGGTGTTCGTAATAGGTGGCTATGGCAGCAACCGGTAGGGGAAAGGGACGATGGTGGCTGTAAAGAGAATGTAGAGAGAGAGAGAGAGAGAACAAAAAATCAGAGCGGCGATAGGTTTGTGTTTAGGGTTCGTGTTTGTGGTTGTGTTTAGGATTTGTGCTAGGTGTGGCAATTTCATTTTTAAGAACTTTTTCAACAATTGTGCTTCATTTGCTTGTATCATGTGCATAAAATGATTGTACATGTTAAAAAATGAGTGAAATGACCATATTGTCCTCTCAATATGCTTTATAATATAGTATAGATATAGAGAGAGAGAGAGAGAGAGATAGAGAGAGAGAGAGAACTATATACACACCTATAACTTTAGAACATGAGCTAATATATGAAATTGACCTAAGTCATAAATTAGCCCATTACCAAGCCCAAGCCTAACTAAAGTCCATAACTTAAGTCTTAACCTTAAACGAATTTATTTGAATTCGCTTCGAATTCGAGTTTCTAATACGAATTCGAATCGAATTCGAATTGAGTTTTTTATTCGAATACGAATTCGAATCGAATTGGTCAGCTTTTAATCGAATTCGAATCGAATACAAATTCAGGGAAAAAATAAACTATTCAAAAAATTCAAAAATTTGTTATTCGATTCGATGAACACCCCTAATGGAGATAGGTTTTGGAATCGGGGATAAATTCCAACTGAAAAAAAAAAAGTAAACCGGTAGAAAGAAGGAATGTGCCCCCAAGAGCAGATTTTGATGAATGTGCCCTCAAGAGCTGATTTTGATTAATGTGACCCCAAGAGCAGATCTTGATGAATGACCCCATAGCAGATCTTGATGAATGTGCCCCAAAGAGCAGATCTTGATGAATGTGTCCCCAAGAGCAGATCTTGAAGAAGAAAGAAAGAGTTGATGGAATTAAGAGTAGATCTTGAAGAAAGAAAGAATGCAGTCAAGAACTCGTTTTCGAGTTGACGCATGACGATCAAGAACCTGCGTGATTCGATTGAGAAAGAAGAGAAAGAAAAAAAGCTAGACACTGAGCAAGAAAAGTGAGAGTGATTAAGATCCGAGTGGTTAGATTGGAGAAGCAAGAGAGGCATTGTGACACCCGACAAACTCAGGTTAGTAACGTTGACTAAACTAGTAAGTCTACCTTAGCGAGTCATGCATATTACGTACTTAACGGAGTCAGTCGAGTCGGTATGATGATTCTGGGAATCATCGGGAGTCGTTACGATGATCCGCGGGGTCATCGAGAGTCGGTCCATAACCATGTGTACAAGGATTGGTGATTCGTGGAATCGCCGGGTTTAATGCACACACGAGTCTCGAGTCCCGGGAATTGGTGAACGGATGTAAACGTGTTAGTTATCATGCATTATATGTTTGGAATCATTATGTGACTTATCGGTATGTGAATACGTGTTTATATGTGTTAAAATAGCGTTTAACGCGCCGAAAACCCAGCTTGGAGGATTTCAGGCGATTAGGATCTGGAAAAGGGCCTAATCGCCTATATATAGGCGAGTAGGAGGTTGATAGCAGGCGATTGGGACCTAATCGCCTGATGTATCATGCGATTAGGCCCCCAATCGCATGACATGAGCTGCTAATCGCCTATACTGTAGAGTCCGGGTCAAAACACCTATAAATAGAACCCTTAACTCCCCAAACACCTCTAGAACAACCCTAGCTGATCCCAAGCCACCCACACACCTTGAAACACCTCTGGAACTCATTTTGCTACAAAAATCACCATCTCCAAGCCTACACACCTTTCTTTAACAAAATCCAAGGTGTGTTCTTCATCCCTAACCTTTGTAAAGTTGTTATTTTGGTTCCCCAAAGGTCCAGACCTTGTTTTACTAAGTTTGTGTCTTTAAAAACCTTTCAAAAGAGTTCTAAACCAAGTCTACACCTTAATGCTTGTTATATGTGAAGTTTACATGCATATGTTGGTCTTCTTGGTGATTATAACATGATTGTTTCCATGATATGATTGTACTTCTGTTATGTAGAGATTATTAGGAAGGTTATCTTAGAGTTTGAGCCATTATTGTGGTGTTTTGATGAAAATGTGTATTTTGACCCATTTGAATGTTCTTGAAGATTTAGGATGATTATGGTATGATTGTTGATGCAATGTTGTTAGAATTCATACTAGGAAGATGTTAGATCAGAGGTTTGATGATTTACAAGTTTGTAGAGATTGAAATCTGATTGTTTCCATTTAAGGAAAGATAAGGTTGGTTGGTGAAATCTAGTACTTTGCCATTTTAGGAAATAATTGCTTAGAACATGTTAGATCAGTGATATGTTGGGGGTTTTTGCTTGGAATGGGTTGGTAAATGATTTAGGTTTGATATTGGGTGTTGTTGCATGTTTCGGATCTGATTTAGAGGGTTAAACGCGCGAAAATCCGTTACACAGCAGCAGCAGGCGATTAGGAATCCTAATCGCCTGATGCTGAATGCGATTAGGCATGCATGAAGGCGATTAGGACCCTAATCGCCTGATATATCAGGCGATTGGTGTCACACCCTCAAATTCCACGTGCGGGGTTTTACCGCGAGGCGCATGACAAACCAGGATCTAAGTCAACGGTCACAATAAACGACACTATATGATACGTAAAATGAAATAAACAACCATCAAACTTTCATAAATCCATTCGCTGCGGAAGCGTAACTTTTATTACAACCCAAAAAGTAAAAGTACGTAAGTCTGAAAAAGATATGATAATGCATATGAAGCCTAGACGCCGTGTGACTCCGTGCGCCTATGATAAGCTGCTACCTCAATGACCTGAGACAAACATGCTAAAAACGTCAGCAAATAATGCCGGTGAGTTCACAGGTTTTAAATAAATGTTTAAAGTAATGAAAGCCATCATGTTATCACTATATCAGAAGTAATAGCGTTAGCTAGACGCATGAGTTATACTACTACGACCGGAAACCATTACAGACAACGATATATGATTTTTGCCCGAAATGATTTAGCGTACGACCGAGACAATATGCACCCGCCCGGCTCCCAGCCGACGGGTGGGGTCTGTCAATCCCAATAGATCTATTCACATTTCCCCCGTTATGCTATCCAGCATATTCATGGTTTCCCCGGGACTTTACGTATCGTATAGTATGTAAATGAATCAACCACTAGCATAACATGATAATTTATGTAATAAGTATAAGCATGTGTCTCCCCCAAAATGTAAAGCGTAAGACGGGGCCGTGAAACTCACCTGATGCTGCCCTTCGCACTACGACAAGTAAACCTGCTCAATAGACGGCCCCTAATACCGGTGACCTATCATGACGAGCATATAAGGTGTTAGACTAACAACCCGTAGGTTGGTTAGTCCCTAGTAGTCCAGACCATAACCGTGTACATATGAAATGATGTTTCAACGTTTAACCGACCGTACCAGACAAGGCCCGACATCCCATTGGTGACCCGACATCTCATGTGTTAGACAATACAAGACATCATACCACATATGCATTTAAACACTTAATACGCGTGATAGTTTGCCTAGACTAGCATAATGTCCGATTAACGCATAAACAGGTCCGAATACATGTTACTAAGTCATTGGGTGAATCCCGGGGTTCCTATCATGTTCCTAGGCGTCAAATCATGTTTCGGGATGTTAAAATATACATACAGCAGCATTACACGCGATTAGGAATCAAACTAGCAATCAGGAAAAGTCAACATGTGATTGGGGTTGGTCAACAGGCGATCAGTGTGCTAATCGCCTATATGGTCACGCGATCAGGCTGCTAATCGCCCCTTATGAGGCCAAATCGCCTATAGCAGCATGCGATTAGGATGCTAATCGCCTGCTGCAGCAGTACAATGCAATTTTGCGCGTTTAACGCTCCAAATCAGATCCGAAACATGTAAAAACATCCAATAATCATCCTAACACCTTAACAAACATATTTCAAGCAAAACCCCTAAGTTTTCATCATTCTAACAGTCCCGAATGCGAGCGTTTTCCTAAAATAGTAACTTAGCATGAAAACATCACATCAACATGCAAGAACTTGCCCTAAATAGCAAATATCCAGATTAAATCACATAACCACGTTGTCCGATAGCATCATACTGTTCTAGCATCATCCTATAACAAACCCTAACATCATTCAATCAACAACATACTTCATATCATCCTTAATCATTCAAAATCCTTGAAATGGGTCAAAATATCAAATATCAACAATACACCACCAAAACCATTCAAACTCCTAGGATATCATCATACTAACTTGTATCAGCAATAAACATCATAATAACACAAGAACAACCATGATTCAATCCTAAAAATCCTATCTTTAAACACATATAACACATACAACACATGTAAAGGTGTGGGTTTGTTTAGAAATGGTTTTAAATGGATTTTCAAAGATAAAAACCTTTATAAGTCAGGTCTGGACGTTTAGGGAGTAAAACATAATCATTTAAGGGTTTGGGTTTGAAGAACACACCTTGAAATCAAGAGATGATGATGGAATAAGCTTGAAAATGATGGTTTTGATGCAAAAACGGGTTCCAGAGGGTGTTTGTGTGTTGGGTTATGTTATGGGACGGCTAGGGTTGCACTAATGATGTTTTGGAGGTCAAGGGTGGTATTTATAGGCGTTTTTGGTCGTCCAGCACGTATCATGCGAGTATGCAGACTTATACGCGATTAGGGAGCCTAATCGCATGACTGTTCATGCGATTGGGGCCTAATCGCATGAACAGTTGTGTGATTAGCCCCCTACTCGCCAGTACACACCCTCCAATCGCCCCCATATAGGCGATTAGGCAAGCCTAATCGCCTGTAACCCCTGTGTTTGTGTGTTTTGCGCGTTAAACCCCGTTTTAACACATGTTAGCACATATTCACATACCGACAAGTCACATAATGATTGTAAACATATAATACATGATAAATGACACGTTCCCGCCCGATCACCAATTCCCGAGACTCGAGACTTGAGTGGGTGCGTTAAACCCGGCGATTCCACGAATCACCGATTCTTGTACACATGGTTATGGACCGACACCCAATGGTTTCTCGAACCATTGTAACGACTCCCGATGATTCCCGAATCATCAATACGGCTTAATTGACCCCAGTTAAGTATGATATTAAGTAGTTATTTAAAATGTTTTCGTTGAGATAGACTCGTGTGCATGTAAAGTACGAAACGCATGTATGTAAGGTATAAAAGTATTGACCTGAATATGCCGGGTGTCACATCATCCCCCAGTTGAAAGAATTTTCGTCCCGAAAATTAAATGAAGTCCGTAGATGAAGAGACGAAAGGAAGAAAGGAAAAGAAAAAATTTTCCCCGTTGTTACA
Organism: Ambrosia x helenae; assembly: GCA_030844895.1. Classification (NCBI taxonomy): domain Eukaryota; kingdom Viridiplantae; phylum Streptophyta; class Magnoliopsida; order Asterales; family Asteraceae; genus Ambrosia; species Ambrosia x helenae. Next base: position 44,321,870 of record CM061223.1, read on the forward strand.
TCATCCCCTAGTTGAAAGGAATCTCGACCCGAGATTCATTTTTCTTTGGAGGCCACATAGTTCGATTCGAATGCACGCTTAGGAAATAGATGAGGGTACTTAGCCTTCATCTGATCTTCTCGTTCCCACGTGAACTCCGGTCCACGATTAGAATTCCAACGAACCTTAACGATACGGATTTTACTCCGACGAAGGCTACGAATCTTATAATCTAAGATTTCAACTGGTTCCTCCACAATACGTAAACGATCATCAACCCTGATTTCTTCGAGAGGAACTACGAGAGATTCGTCTGCCAAACACTTCTTAAGATTCGAGACATGGAAGACGTTATGCACGCCACTAAGCTCGGCTGGTAGGTCAAGTCTGTATGCCACCGGCCCAATACGTTCCAAGATGGGGAACGGTCCGACATAACGAGGGTTAAGTTTGCCGCGCTTCCCAAAGCGTATAACGCCCTTCCATGGAGATACCTTCAATAAAACCCTGTCGCCAACCTGGAACTCCAAAGGTTTGCGACGACGATCAGCGTAGCTCTTCTGGCGATCACGAGCTGCCGCCATACGATTACGAATTTGTACGATCTTTTTGGAAGTTTCGTACACCAATTCTGGGCCGGTGAGTTGGCTTTCGCCCACTTCGGCCCAACAAAGAGGGGATCGGCACTTCCGTCCATACAGAGCCTCGAACGGTGCCGCCTTAATGCTGGAGTGGTAACTATTGTTGTAAGAGAACTCCACCAACGGTAAGTGAATCTCCCAACTCTTACCGAAATCGATGACGCATGCTCGAAGCATGTCTTCAAGCGTCTGAATCGTCCGCTCACTCTGGCCGACAGTTTGCGGATGGTATGCGGTGCTCATGTCCAGTTGAGTACCCAACGCTTTATGTAATTGTTTCCAGAAACGGGAAGCGAAACGAGGGTCACGGTCGGAGATGATAGAGACGGGCACCCCGTGCCTGGAAACCACTTCCTTAAGATAGATACGAGACAACCGCTCCAGACTGTCGGTTTCCTTAATAGCGAGGAAATGTGCGGACTTTGTCAACCGGTCGACAATCACCCAGATCATGTCACAACCACTGGGCGACTTCGGAAGTTTGGTCACAAAATCCATGGTAATCCGCTCCCATTTCCATTCAGGAATTTCAGGTTGCTGTAGAAGACCAGACGGCTTCTGGTACTCCACCTTGACCTTAGCACAGGTCAGACACTTGCTGACATACGAAGCTATGTCAGCCTTCATATTGGGCCACCAATAGAGTATCTTTAAGTCCTGATACATCTTATCGGAACCCGGATGAATAGAATACCGGGATTTGTGGGCTTCGTCCAAGACAAGCCCCCGCAAACCCCCAAATAAAGGAACCCAAACGCGCTCGGCAAAGTAATGCAGGCCATCAGACCCAAGCTCGAGGTGTTTATCAGCACCGTGCATGGTTTCAGCTTTAAGGTTTTCCTCCTTCCAAGCTTCCAATTGAGCCGAACGAATTTGGTCAGGCAACGAAGAATGAATAGTGAGCTGTAAGGCTCGAACACGACGGGGTTTGACAGATTCCTTTCTGCTCAAGGCGTCTGCCACAACATTCGCCTTACCGGGATGGTACTTAATGGCGCAATCATAGTCGTTTAGGAGTTCGACCCAACGTCGTTGCCGCATGTTCAATACTTTCTGGTCGAAGATATGCTGGAGACTCTTGTGATCGGTGTATACGTCGCACTTGGTACCGTACAAGTAATGTCTCCAGATCTTCAACGCAAAGATCACCGCACCCAACTCTAAATCATGAGTGGTGTAGTTCTTTTCATGGACTTTAAGTTGGCGAGAGGCGTAGGCAATAACCTTCCCGCGTTGCATTAACACACAACCGAGACCACGAATGGAAGCGTCACAGTACACAAAAAAATCATCTGTGCCCTCAGGTAAGGATAAGATGGGCGCAGAGCAAAGTTTAAGTTTCAGCATCTGAAATGCTGATTCCTGCGGTTCACCCCAGTCAAACTTGCGGTCTTTCTGGGTAAGAGTGGTGAGGGGTTGAGCGATCTTCGAAAATCCCTCAATGAAACGGCGATAGTAACCCGCAAGGCCTAGGAATTGCCGCACCTCAGATGGCGTCTTTGGTGCTTCCCATTCCTTAATGGCTTCAATCTTTGCCGGATCGACATGAATTCCCAGTTCATTAACCACATGCCCTAGGAATTGTACTTCACGTAACCAGAAATCACACTTTGAGAACTTAGCGTACAACTGCTCCCGTCTCAAAAGTTCCAAAACCAATCGTAAGTGCTCCTCATGATCCGTCTCGTTCTTAGAATAAACCAAAATGTCGTCGATAAACACGATAACGAATTTATCGAGATAGGGCTTGCAAACGCGGTTCATCAAGTCCATGAAAACGGCAGGTGCATTCGTAAGACCGAAGGGCATGACCAAAAACTCGTAGTGGCCATAACGTGTACGAAAAGCGGTCTTTGGAATGTCAGCTTCTTGTACCCGCAGTTGATGATACCCAGACCTCAGATCTATCTTGGAATAAAAACTGGAGCCTTGGAGCTGATCAAATAAATCATCAATTCGAGGAAGCGGGTAACGATTCTTGATGGTTACCTTGTTCAGTTCCCGATAGTCGATACACATACGAAGGCTCCCATCTTTCTTTTTGACAAACAGGATAGGAGCTCCCCACGGGGATGAACTAGGTCTAATGAACCCTTTTTCTAACAACTCCTGCAGTTGGTTAGATAATTCTTGCATCTCAGGAGGTGCAAGGCGGTAAGGAGCTCGGGCAATAGGCGCCGCGCCGGGCGCAAGATCAATGCTAAATTCAACCTGACGGTGAGGTGGAAGACCAGGCAAATCATCGGGAAATACGTCGGGAAAATCACGAACGACAGGAATGTCCTCGATCTTCTTCTCATCGTTAGATGAAACCGAAACAAGAGCTAAGATCGCGGAATACCCCTTACGTAAATACTTATACGCCTTCATACATGAAATGATGCTCAAGGGAACTCCACTTTTCTCGCCATGAACCAAAAGAGTCTCTCCATCCGGGAGAGGGAGGCGAATGATTTTATCGAAGCAAACGATCTCTGCGCGATATAAGGACAACCAATCCATACCCACTACAACGTCGAAACTACCCAATGACACCGGCATGAGGTCGATAGGAAAAGATAACCCTGATAGTTCCAACTGGCATCCTTTAAGAATATGAGTCGCCTCAATATTCTTACCATCAGCCAATTCTATAATATACTTGACCTCTAAGGGAGTCGGTACAATATCTAACAGTCGGCTAAACTCAACAGATATAAAACTCTTTTCGGCACCCGAATCAAATAAAACGGAGGCATAACGATCACAAAGAAGAAACGTACCAGTAACAGTATCCGGATCCTGACGGGCCTCACCCGAACCAATGACGAAGGCGCGCGCGTTCCTGTCGCCACCCCCGTTGCCCCTGTCATTCCTCCCAGCATTCCCTTGCTTCAGTTTGGGGCAGTCCTTCTTAAAGTGCCCTGTCTCCCCGCAATTAAAACATCCCTGGTTACCCCTAGGTGCAGCAGTGGTAGTAGTAGTAGGGGCAACCACCTGTTGCTGAGTCTGAAGATTCACCCTACACGTCTGGGCCAGATGCCCGTTCTTCTTGCAACGGGTACAAAAACTACAATTCCCCACATGATGATACCCACAACGATCACACCTAGGCAGCCTACCAGTATAACCACCCTGCTTTTGCCCAGAAGACGAACCCGTAGTCTCAAACTTCTTATGCTGCTGCTGCTGCTGCGGCTGCGCTGTACCCTTACCCGTGTTATCCCATTTCCTCTTGTTGCTGTCAGAGGTCTTCACCACAGTACCCTTAGGAGGCAAAAGACCCTCCTGAACCTTCTGTTTAGTCAACCTGTGAGCCAATCGAATGGTATCTCGAAGTGTAGTAGCATCATTAGCGGTCACCAACCCGCGAATCTCAGGCACCAACCCACTGATGTAGAACTCAATAGCCTTATATTCAGGCGTCACAGAATCCGGGCACAAAAGTGCCAGCTCATGGTAGCGAGTGGTATACTCCTCTATCTCAGATCCCACCATCTGATGATTCCACAGCTCATGCTCCAAACTCTTGATCTCATCCCTGGGACAGTACTCCATCTTCAAACGAAACACAAATTCGGTCCATGGCAACGCATGGGCCTCCAGCAAACCAATAGTCTGAACAGTCGAATTCCACCAAGTCAAAGCACGTCCCTCAAACGTCCCCGAAGCATACTTCACACGAAACTCCTCAGGGCAGTTGCACATGGAGAAAGCAGACTCAACCTTCTCCAACCAACGGAGTAGTCCCACAGCCCCCTCAGTCCCACTGAAGTTATGGGGCTTGCAATCCTGGAACATCTTATAAGTACAGTGGACTGGAGGAGGTGGAGGTGGTGGAGGAGGAAAAGCATCCCCTAATACCAACAAAACAACACGGTCAGAAAACGATCATCACACGACAAAAGATAAAGAATGAGGGTAGGAGTAATTAAATTACCACCATGGCCCTGGTGGGCGGCCTGCTGCGCAGCAATAGCAGCTGCCACGTGCTCCTGGATCAGATTATTCAGCTCCGCCTGGGTCATGCTGATGTTGCCACGACCCCCATTACGTCCCCCGCCATTCCGGCCACCAACTCGACCACCAACGCGACCACCACGACGTCCTGCCATCTTCTGTCAAGATCAAAGACAAGACATCAGATTCCAGAACAGATAACAAAGAATCATGAAGAAACCGTAAATAATAAGGTGAATCAACGGATTGGATTCCATCATAGTCATTAGATCAAACGCAGAGTCCACCAGGATTTCCATGCATCTCAACTTATTATTTCGTGTGCACCCGAAATGATAAGTCGCTCTACATGGTCCCCGAGGCGTGCTCCTAGCCTGACCTTCAAACCACCAGGCACCCATGTTCAAAATATAAACAGCAAGTACAAGTGTGTGATAATGTGTGCAAGCAAGTGTGTCCGTTGGAGCATAGGAATGGGAGATGTCCGAATCTTGGACGAATCTCCACAGGATGCCGAAGCCACTCCAACGTACGCCACCGCCTGTGCAAAGGTAGTAAGGATCCTTGTTTCCAACGCGAAGTTGAAGTACAAGATAGGAGATAAGAGTAATAGATAGGTGATGTAAACATAAATAATAATAACGAATGTAATACGAACACCCCGGCAAATTCCCGTATGACATGACTTTTATGAATGTGACCGTCTAGTGTGTGTGCGACTCGGCTATAGACTTGACTCAACATGCAGTCCTAGTTCACTATAACCATTGGCTCTGATACCAATCTGTCACACCCTCAAATTCCACGTGCGGGGTTTTACCGCGAGGCGAATGACAAACCAGGATCTAAGTCAACGGTCACAATAAACGACACTATATGATACGTAAAATGAAATAAACAACCATCAAACTTTCATAAATCCATTCGCTGCGGAAGCGTAACTTTTATTACAACCCAAAAAGTAAAAGTACGTAAGTCTGAAAAAGATATGATAATGCATATGAAGCCTAGACGCCGTGTGACTCCGTGCGCCTATGATAAGCTGCTACCTCAATGACCTGAGACAAACATGCTAAAAACGTCAGCAAATAATGCCGGTGAGTTCACAGGTTTTAAATAAATGTTTAAAGTAATGAAAGCCATCATGTTATCACTATATCAGAAGTAATAGCGTTAGCTAGACGCATGAGTTATACTACTACGACCGGAAACCATTACAGACAACGATATATGATTTTTGCCCGAAATGATTTAGCGTACGACCGAGACAATATGCACCCGCCCGGCTCCCAGCCGACGGGTGGGGTCTGTCAATCCCAATAGATCTATTCACATTTCCCCCGTTATGCTATCCAGCATATTCATGGTTTCCCCGGGACTTTACGTATCGTATAGTATGTAAATGAATCAACCACTAGCATAACATGATAATTTATGTAATAAGTATAAGCATGTGTCTCCCCCAAAATGTAAAGCGTAAGACGGGGCCGTGAAACTCACCTGATGCTGCCCTTCGCACTACGACAAGTAAACCTGCTCAATAGACGGCCCCTAATACCGGTGACCTATCATGACGAGCATATAAGGTGTTAGACTAACAACCCGTAGGTTGGTTAGTCCCTAGTAGTCCAGACCATAACCGTGTACATATGAAATGATGTTTCAACGTTTAACCGACCGTACCAGACAAGGCCCGACATCCCATTGGTGACCCGACATCTCATGTGTTAGACAATACAAGACATAATACCACATATGCATTTAAACACTTAATACGCGTGATAGTTTGCCTAGACTAGCATAATGTCCGATTAACGCATAAACAGGTCCGAATACGTGTTACTAAGTCATTGGGTGAATCCCGGGGTTCCTATCATGTTCCTAGGCGTCAAATCATGTTTCGGGATGTTAAAATATACATACAGCAGCATTACACGCGATTAGGAATCAAACTAGCAATCAGGAAAAGTCAACATGTGATTGGGGTTGGTCAACAGGCGATCAGTGTGCTAATCGCCTATATGGTCACGCGATCAGGCTGCTAATCGCCCCTTATGAGGCCAAATCGCCTATAGCAGCATGCGATTAGGATGCTAATCGCCTGCTGCAGCAGTACAATGCAATTTTGCGCGTTTAACGCTCCAAATCAGATCCGAAACATGTAAAAACATCCAATAATCATCCTAACACCTTAACAAACATATTTCAAGCAAAACCCCTAAGTTTTCATCATTCTAACAGTCCCGAATGCGAGCGTTTTCCTAAAATAGTAACTTAGCATGAAAACATCACATCAACATGCAAGAACTTGCCCTAAATAGCAAATATCCAGATTAAATCACATAACCACGTTGTCCGATAGCATCATACTGTTCTAGCATCATCCTATAACAAACCCTAACATCATTCAATCAACAACATACTTCATATCATCCTTAATCATTCAAAATCCTTGAAATGGGTCAAAATATCAAATATCAACAATACACCACCAAAACCATTCAAACTCCTAGGATATCATCATACTAACTTGTATCAGCAATAAACATCATAATAACACAAGAACAACCATGATTCAATCCTAAAAATCCTATCTTTAAACACATATAACACATACAACACATGTAAAGGTGTGGGTTTGTTTAGAAATGGTTTTAAATGGATTTTCAAAGATAAAAACCTTTATAAGTCAGGTCTGGACGTTTAGGGAGTAAAACATAATCATTTAAGGGTTTGGGTTTGAAGAACACACCTTGAAATCAAGAGATGATGATGGAATAAGCTTGAAAATGATGGTTTTGATGCAAAAACGGGTTCCAGAGGGTGTTTGTGTGTTGGGTTATGTTATGGGACGGCTAGGGTTGCACTAATGATGTTTTGGAGGTCAAGGGTGGTATTTATAGGCGTTTTTGGTCGTCCAGCACGTATCATGCGAGTATGCAGACTTATACGCGATTAGGGAGCCTAATCGCATGACTGTTCATGCGATTGGGGCCTAATCGCATGAACAGTTGTGTGATTAGCCCCCTACTCGCCAGTACACACCCTCCAATCGCCCCCATATAGGCGATTAGGCAAGCCTAATCGCCTGTAACCCCTGTGTTTGTGTGTTTTGCGTGTTAAACCCCGTTTTAACACATGTTAGCACATATTCACATACCGACAAGTCACATAATGATTGTAAACATATAATACATGATAAATGACACGTTCCCGCCCGATCACCAATTCCCGAGACTCGAGACTTGCGTGGGTGCGTTAAACCCGGCGATTCCACGAATCACCGATTCTTGTACACATGGTTATGGACCGACACCCAATGGTTTCTCGAACCATTGTAACGACTCCCGATGATTCCCGAATCATCAATACGGCTTAATTGACCCCAGTTAAGTATGATATTAAGTAGTTATTTAAAAATGTTTTCGTTGAGATAGACTCGTGTGCATGTAAAGTACGAAACGCATGTATGTAAGGTATAAAAGTATTGACCTGAATATGCCGGGTGTCACAATTGGGCCCTAATCGCCAATAGGCTGAAGCTACTCGCGTGTGACTTTCCTAATCGCATGTACTGCTGTCGTGAACGTGTTTTGACATCCCGGAACATGATTTGACACCTAGGAACAAGATAGGAACCCCGGGATGCACCCAATGACTTAGTAAGACGTGTTCGGACCTGATTATGCGTTAATCGGACATTATGCTAGACTAGGTGAACTATTGCGCGTATTAAGTGTTTAATTGCACATGTTGCATGATGTCTTGTATTTACCTAACACGTGGGACGTCGGGTCACCAATGGGACGTCGGGTCTTGTCTGGCACGGTCGGTTTAACAGTTAAAGATGTTTTCAAACGTTATGGTCACGGTCTGGACATTCGGGGACTGGTTAACCTGCGGGTTGTTAGTCCGGATACTTATACACATCTTATGATAGGTCGCCGCTATTTGGGGCTATCATAACATAATTACTTAACTGTTTTCAAGTAACGCAATCCGAGGTGAGTTTCACAGCCCCACTTTTACTGTCTTGCTTTCGGGGAGAAACATGCTTTGTACAAACTATTTAAAGGTCATGTTATACTATGGGCACTTTATGTTACTATACGGCTTTTATGGAAAGTCCCAGGGGGAAACCATGAATGTGCTGGAACGCACAACGGGGAAATGTGGATAGATCTATTGGGCCTCACAAGCCCCACTCGACGGCGGGGCCGGGCGGGTGCATATTGTCTCTACCTATCGGGTTACCGAGGCATCGGTAGCCCAGTCGTCTGGGCTGGTATCATCTTTTGGTTCATGTTTAGTAATGGGTTCCCAACCGTAGTAGTAAAAACACTTAACGTCTAGCTAACGTTCTTATGACATAGTATTAACGGAAATGATCTTTGTGAACTTGTGACAACACTTTTATAAAAGAAAACCTGTGAACTCACCAGCATTATATGTTGACATTTTTGGCATGTTTTCTCAGGTCGCTAAGGTAGCAGTCAATGGGCTAGGCGCACGGAGTCATGCACAGCGTCTAATATTTTGAAGCATATTAAACAATGTTTTGTAAACAATGATATGTCTTTCGGTTGTAAACAAGAATGCTTCCGCTGCTGGTTTACGGCTCAAAGCATGATATTTTGGTTTTAAATATATTTATGAATGCATGTATGTTGTATGTTTATTGTGATCGTTGACTGAGATCCTGGTGTGTCACGCGCCTCGCGGTAAAACCCCGCACGTGGGATTTGAGGGTGTGACAGGCATGACCGGGTTTTAGGATTAAGGGGGAATGTTGAAAGTTAATCCTAAAACACGTATGAGTTGAAGGTTGAAGGACGAAAGTGAAAGATTGATTTAGATTAGTTATTTGATTTATCTAGTGCCAAAGGCATTATAGCCCAACGGTATTTTGGTGGTGGGATAAGACTTAGGGACTATAAGGTCCTGTGTTCGAATTTCACAAGGGGGTTTTTCTCATAATTATGAGTTTCCTTCTGAATTAGTGACTTGGTAGTGGAATATGATCGCGTGGTAATACTGGTGGCACGATGATACTCCAGTGGTCCGTGAGTGATTTCAATTGACCGTTCAAATTTTTTTTTTTTGATTTATCTAGTAAAGTTAAGATTAGTTTGAATGTTTTGAATTATCTAGTTGGTTTAATTGGTAGAGATAATGGGTTAGTATTAGAATAGAATTGGTAGAAGTATTTGAGTAGGATTAGTATGGTAATATTAATATAAATATGGGTCTAGGTTAATGCTTTTATTTATCCCTTGTTCGTTTGATATATGAAAAGAGTTCCATGTTTATCTCCCAAATATCTGATGTTTGTGTTTGATCTGATTGTGTAAGCTAACAAAGTTCTAAAGAAACAGATTTCTCAGCAGCCTTCTATTGTGGATGACAATGCAAAATAGATTTTGTGTGAACTCACAGCTTGGCGGTTGCCAATTTTGTTGACCAATAAATAGGGGTTAATTAACATATAAAAGCATTTCATTATATTGAAATAATTTGGATATTTAGACAACGCCGTATAATTGCACACCACAGCCCCTGTACGTCACGTATAAGGCTATACATAGTATATACGAGGGGTCTATCGTCGGGAAAGATTTATAAGATTATACATTTTTTGTAGGCCTATATAGCGTGTATAACTCTGTGACATGTCTCTGACTGATTAAGATTAATGACGCAAGAAAGTTTGTATAACCTTTATATGCCGCGTATAGTTATACGCGATGTATGAAATGGTATAGAAAAAATTTGGAGGGTATGCAGATACTATCACCTATTGAAAATAGTGACTAGAATTAGTACCAAAAATTGATTTTAGTTTATTTACTTTTGGTGGGTCGGAATAAAAGTGCATCGTTCGGATAGTATGCCCGTTCTTTTTGCAAACTTACTAATCATCCGCAAATCGTATCACCTAGTTCAAAAAAGGTTTCTAAAACTATCCAAAAGCCATGCAACTTTACCTAGATCCATTAAAAGTATTCTGAAAATAATATATGCAAACATACTAATACTACGATAGTATGTGTTAATGTGGGTAGATATATAAAAACAATTAAAGTTTTATATTAGCATATATATTGAAAAAAAGGTTGTGCTATGTATGATAAAGGAACTACCACAGTTCCAAAATTTTCCCACAGTTACACGAGGGTAGGTTTTTTGTGCTAAGATGTCCTTTAAATTCATATCTAATTTTCGGTTTTGGTCGAATTAGTACACATAAATAATGATGAAGTCCCGTTGCAAACAGTAAAATTAACGGTACAATAAAGTTTTAGAGCTTATAATGACGATGAGTTTTTACAAAGATTACAAACGGTGACGATGGGCGACCGAAGACCGGAGTTCAAACAAAGACCAGGGAAACAAACGGAAAGACCTTTAGAAACCGAAGATCAAGTCAACAAAGGAGAGGTCAGGTTCTACATCACAAACTTACCGGATGGTTGTAGTGGCACCGATCTAGAGAGGCTGATGAAAGACTTTGGAGAGATTTCGAAAATCTACATTGCAAGGAAGCGTGATAAAATGGGCCGACGATTTGGTTTTGTTACGTTTCAGAAGATTAAAAAACATAGAAGAATTGGAGGAGAGAATGAAGAACATTTGGCTGGGATCTTACAAGCTTCGGACTAATATAGCTTTATTCACAGGGTTGGCGGAACAACGTCGTTCTAATACTACGATGAAAGAACCTACTGTTCCTTTGGTAGAACAGATGCCGATTGATTCTCGTAAGTTCTCTCATGTTTCTGAGTCTAATTCTTTTAGAGAAATGCTTACTGGGATTAAAGACAACCGAAAAGAAGAACCCGTAGTTGTTATTCCGGACGTCACTAGTGAGTATAGTGATTGTCATGGTAAGGCTTTGGTGGCAACGGTCTACGATATGGATGCATTAAAGAAAGTTCCATCTATTGTGAAAGAGTTATCACAGGAGAGGGGTGTGATTCAATTCTTGGGAGGTCTATCAGTGCTTTTATCATTCCGATCTGAAGAAGAATCAGAGGACTTCCGAACTAAAGCTGTTACGTGGACCGATGTTTTCAAAGATACTGAAGTTTGGAGAGGTCAATCTTTTGCTTTTGAAAGAGTGGCTTGGCTGAAGATACAAGGGGTTCCGTTGAATGTTCGATGCAATGAAACGATTGACGCGATTGGGTCTAAGTTCGGAAAGATAATTCACAAAGCCAACATTAGTTATTTAGATAGTGATTTATCGTTAGAATATGTTGGAGTCTTGGTTGGAGAAGGAAGACGAATTATGGATGAAGTTGTGCTTCAATGGAGGCGACGTAGATTCCGAGTGTGGGTAATGGAAGAAATCGGAGATTGGATCCCGGAGTTTTTATTCAAAAAAACCGATGAAAGTCCGGCCAACTTTAGCGATAATTGTCCAACTCCGGCGACCGATCATTGTATGGAAACTATTGATGGCAATGAAAAGGCAATAAATACCCCAATTAATGAGGAGAATGTCAAGGCTCCTTTAATAATGATAATAATAATATTTCCTTACAAAAGCATAATGATAATAATTTGCCTTTTAAAAACACTAAGGAAAGTCTTGCCCAATCATTACTCAATAATGATGGGTTGACTAGGATTCAAAATGAGTTTCCTACTTGGGAAGACTTTGTTAACACAGAAAAAGATTCGGTGGAGGTCCACTTGGAAACTAAGGAGAGGAATATGGATAGAAGTTTATTTAGTAAGAAAGATAACAACAAGCCCAAGAAGATTAGGCCCAATTTTTCTAAATCTAAAATGTGCTCTATTGATACAAGGCCCAATAGTTCTAAAAGACCTAGGCTTGACTTTGACCCGAATGGGTCGGATCCGTTTGGACTTAATGTCCTGCTGGGAATCACTAACTCGGCCGAACAGGAAAACCAAGAAAGTAATGTTAGTAAAAGTCAAGGAAGTGTTTCTATGGAGGTTGAACTTACGCAATCCAAAGAACAGGAAGGTGCCGAACGTTTTGATTTGAACACTCAGCCAGAAAGAAGTGAAAGTTTGAGCGAGAAAGCTGAGAGCAAAGCCGTGGATGAAGAAATTAGTAATACCTTGGAGTTTGGAGACAAACTAGGGGCTGAATTGAATGGGTATGATACTTTAGTCCGTGAGGCGGTGTTGGAAGAAGGATCACAAAGAGGTAATTTATGAATTTTATGTCAATAAATGTTAAAGGGATTGGGGCGGAAGGGAAGGTTGGTTGGGTTAATCGGTTGAAAGGTAGGCACAAGGTTTCGTTCTTGGGTGTGCAAGAAACGCAGATGTCAACCTCTACTTCTTTCGATTTTAGCCGTGTTTGGGGAGATGGTGGGTTCGGGTGTGATTTTGTTGATGCGGAAGGTCGCTCGGGTGGACTATTTAGTATTTGGGATGAGAAAGTTTTTTCCAAGACTTTCAACATTTCAAATCCTAATTTTCTTCTTACAAGTGGTTTTTTTAATCGCGGATAACACTCCCCTAAATATTCTTAATATTTATGGGCCTCAAAACGTTGTCCGCAAAAGGAGGTTATGGGAGCAACTTACTGGTATTATACAAGAATATTCTGGGCTTTGGTTATTGATGGGCGATTTCAATGTCGTTCGGTTTCCGGAAAGACCGGAAAAATTCTTTATTTAACCCGGTTAGTGCAGGTGATTTGAATAATTTTATCGATTCTTTGGGCTTAAAGAGTACAAAATGCGTGGGAATAAATTTACCTTCATGGTCGGTAGTGATAAGGGATTCAAATTCAGCAAAATAGATCGGATACTTGTCTGCCAAAGTTTTCTTAATAGATGGCCCCAAGCCTTTGGCCGAGTTTTGCCTAGAGAAAATTCTGATCACTGTCCCCTACTTTTATCCATTGTCGACTCGAATTTTGGGCCTAAACCATTTAGATGGTATAATTCGTGGTTGGATAGGAATGGTTGTGAAGAAATTATTGTTAATATTTTAGACAGGGACAATTATGTTGGAAGACCCGATGATATTATTTCTTCCAAATTTAAGGCTGTTCGTGAAGCCTTGAAAGTGTGGCGCACAGACATTTATCAAAAGGAAGACCAACAATTACAAGAGATGCAGGAAGAAATTAATAATTTTGAGACGGTCATGGAGGATCATGAGCTCGAAGAAACGGAATTATGGATATATGAAGAGCTTAAAAAATCAGTGGCGTTGATCAATCATCACAGGGCACTCGACATTAAACAAAAATCGCGAGTACAATGGGCGATTAATGGGGATGAAAACTCGCGATTTTTCAATTGTGTGGTTAATGGTCGTAAGGCCAAAAATCACATTCCGGGGCTTTTGGTAAACGGATCTTGGGTGTCGAAGCCGCTTCTTGTTAAAAAACATATTTTTCAGTTTTTTCGTTCTCTTTTTGCTTCTAATCACTATTGCAGGCCACATTTAGAGTGTCATAATTTAAAGAAGCTATCCGAGGATGATAAAGTTGATTTAGTAGCCGAGTTCTCAAGAGAAGAGATTAAACTTGCGGTTTTTGATTGTGGCAGTGATAAAGCTCCGGGTCCAGATGGCTTTAATTTCTTTTTTCTAAAGCACTTTTGGACGTTCTTTGAAGACGACTTTGTTAATCTTATGGCTGATTTTTACAACTCGGGACACATTAATCATGGGTATAGCGCGGCTTTCATTACGCTTATCCCTAAAATAAAGAAACCCGGTTGATCTTAAAGATTACAGGCCTATTACGTTGATTGGCATCCTATCTAAAGTTATATCCAAGATTTTGGCTAATCGAATCAAGAGGGTGATGCAGAGTATTATTTCAGAGAATCAGAGTGGTTTTCTTTCGGATAGATTCATTCTTGATGGTCCGCTTATCATTAATGAGTTAGTGTCTTGGTTAAAAAGAAAAGGTGAAAAAGCGTTCTTATTTAAAATTGATTTCCAAAAGGCCTATGACAATGTTCATTGGGCTTTTTTACTATCTATTTTAAAATAAATGGGTTTTCCAAATAGATGGTGTATGTGGATTGAAGGGGTTTTAAAGTCGGCTAGATCGTCCATTCTGGTTAATGGATCGCCTACTTATATGTTCCAGTGCGAAAAAGGATTGAGGCAAGGTGACCCATTATCGCCTTTTCTGTTTTTAGTGGTCATGGAAGCTTTTACTTGCTTGATTAACAAAGCTTCGGATATTGGGGTTTATGAAGGCTTACGATTGGGGAATGAGGGTCTTAATATCTCTCACTTACTTTATGCGGATGATTCTCTTATTGTGGGTAAGTGGTCCAGGGATAACTTTCATAATATGATCCGCATTTTACGAATTTTCCATCTTTGTTCCGGGTTAAAAATCAATTTGCATAAATCTAGCCTCTATGGTATTAATTGCTTGGAGCAAGAGATTGTTTCTTTGTCGGAGTTATGCGGATGCAGGCACGGTAGTTTGCCTTTCGATTATCTCGGAATTAAGGTGGGCGGGAACATGAACCGTGTCAAGAGTTGGGAAGCGGTTATTAATAAGTGCAAATCGCGGTTGAAAATTTGGAAGGCCAAGACTCTATCTATTGGTGGTCGTCTTGTCTTAATTAAGTCGGTTCTCTCAAGTTTACCGATTTATTACTTTTCCCTATACAAAGCCCCGGTGAAAGTAGTGAAAGATATGGAAGCTATTATGAAACGGTTTTTATGGGCCGGGGATGAAAACGTCAATACTATTCATTGGGTGGCTTGGGATTTAGTCACCACACCAAAAAAGTATGGGGGTTTGGGAGTTTCAAATCTTTCGGAAGTGAATTTAGCCCTCTTGACTAAATGGGCTTGGAGATTCAAGAACGAAGATACTTTATTATGGCGAAAGGTGATCAACCATTGTCACGGGAAGAATAGGTCTTGGGATATCCTTCCTTTGAACCGTAACATATCGGGAGGATGGAAATCTGTGGTTTCGTGTTTAAACAAGCTTGTCTTACACTCGTCTTCTTTAAACTCCTTTTTTAAAGGTTTGGTCGGCAATGGTAATGATGTGAGATTCTGGATAGACAAATGGCGAGGGGACTCTTCTTTTAAAGAAAAATTTCCTACCTTATTTCATTTATCTGTCAACAAGAATGAGGCTATTTCCACGTTTTGGAACCCGGAGCACGTTTCTTTCTCTTTTGAATGGAATAGAGAGTTAACAACAGCAGAAGCAGATATGGTTCAGATTTTGGAAGGTGAGGTTGCAGGCCTGTCTCTCTCTTCCGTTAAGGACCGGTGGGCTTGGTCTTCGAGTAAAGATGGGTCCTTCTCAGTAGCTGAGGTCAAGAAGTTACTCGTCTCTGATCGTGTTCAGCAGCGGCCTTTTGCTATGAAATGGATTAACTGGGTTCCATTAAAAATTAAAATTTTTGTTTGGCGTCTTGAGATGGATCGAATTCCGACTAGGATAGCTCTTCGCAGAAGATCTATAAACATTCAAAACGTTTCTTGTGGCCTTTGCGAGGTGGACGACGAAACGACTACTCATTTGTTTACCGGATGTGGTGTGTCGTATGGCGTTTGGTTGGCTATTGGTGCTTGGTGTAAAATAGGTCCGATTTACGCTTTTGACATTCAGGATTTGTTATCTCTTCCTTTTGGTCATAGGCGGAAGGAAGAAAGGAAGATCATTCAAGGCATAATAATGGTGACGATGTGGGCTATTTGGATCGCTAGAAATGAAAAGATCTTTCAAGATGAAGATGTTAGAGTGGACAAGATAGTAGCTAAAATCAAGTCCATGTCCTTCTTGTGGTTAAGAAATAGGTCCAAGTTTAAAACGATTGTTTGGCATGATTGGCGGATAAATCCGATGTATATGTTGTAGTTCCGGCCTCCAGTCCTTATTTTGAGGCCCGGTGGTGCGTGTTTTAATAAAGTTCACCTTTCAAAAAAAAAAATAATGACGATGAAAATGTAAAATACACCATTCTATGACATTATTCATAAAAATTAATTCAAAAGGAAATTACCAAAACAAACATAGTTGACCAATTAATTATCAAAACAGACGTCAGCTAAGCCTACAAATTTGTGAGCACAATACTTCGGCTTAGCCCCAAAATTTGCAAGCTTAGTAGCCGTTTTTTATATTTTGGTACTTTTAGTTGATTAAACACTTATTTTGGAAATTTTCTTTGATTAAAATACGTACTCAATACTCATTTATTTGCTTTTCACTTTGCCTATTGAATTGCAACATTTTTCAATGAGAGTTCAAAAATCTTGAGGGCTTGGAGTCATAGTTTTCAATGTTCAAAAGTCTCGGCCAGTCGAAAAAAAGGAATATACGTCATAAAAATTTCAATAGTGTGAGCTTGGAGGGTATCATCCTATATGCTACTGTAAGAATATATTTATATATTCTATTATGTGGCCCTTATAATTATTTATCTAATAAATGATCAATGACCTAAATACCCCTATTGGTTTAACTGGTCTTTATGTGATGGACGTAATTACCCTTAATGAACCATTAAATAGGGTTTCCCCTTGGGTGTATATATAGAGGTTATTAGGAGAGATTAAAGACTAATGAAACACCAATACTTCAAACCCTAATGCCTCCCTCTCCCCTCTAAAACTGAGATCTCTGATCTCCTTAAGCCATCCTAATTGTACACCCTAAACGGGAACCCGATCATCCTGTAGATCATGAAGTATTCCCTCTCAGTAGTTACTGGCTAATAAGGTACATATCCGATTTACTTATTTATGTTTATATATTATTATTAAAGAATTGATCAACATGTGGTATCAGAGCATATGTTGATTATATCAATTCTAATTCGATTTGTATAATTAAATCGAAAATAATAAGGTTCCGTTCAATATTGAAACTCACGAATTATTTTTTATTTTGTGACTTGATAATATAATTAAATCATATGATTGTTCTGTTCCAATCATGAAAAAATTGTCAAGCACCTTACGAATTATTTTTTATTTTGTGATTTGATAATAATTAAATGGATGTTTTGATTAATGACATCGTTTTTTTTTCTGTTCAAATCACGAAAAATTAATAATATTGATTTTACTTGATTTAATTATTGTAAATCATGAAAATTGCTATAAATTGGTTAAAACCAGGATTAAAATCTGTTTCCTAAAATTTTGGGAGTAACTTAATCTCCAAGTTTTAAAATTAAATCTTTATTATAATTTTTGAAATATTTTGGAGATTTACTGAAATCCCGAAATTAATTGAAAGAGATTTTCTAAAATCCCTAAATTATAGCACTAATGAAATTAAGGTTCTAGAATTCAATTGTTCACGGATTAACATTTTTCGAAAAGTTGTTCTCAAACAGGTTTCCGAATTTAGGTTCATGAATCAGCAGTTCTCGATTTTCTGTTTTCGAAAACCTAAATTCGAGAACCTAAACCAAAACCGAGAACCATTACTAAATTCGGAAACCATTACTGAATCCGATAACTCTCAAGAATTCGAGAACTAACTTGTTTTTCCGGGAACCTAACTAATTTCCGAGAACCAAAGGCCACCCGAGAACTCAATTTTTACCGAGAACTATGACAAGTTCGAGAACTAACCATTTTCTCGAGAACTTCCTTGTTTGCGAGAACTAACTATTTTTCTCGAGAACTTTTTTTTTCCGGGAACTAAACCTACTTTCCCGAGAACTGGTAATCTAAAATTTTCTCGGGGTTTGCTATTAATTAGTTTATTAGTTTTGAAAAACCTTAACTAATATGTTTTCAAAACCTAAATCAATAAACATTGCTTCACTTTGATAACACTTTAAAGGTCTCACTTCTGCCCAAAGGTGATGTGCTACCTTAACATAGTTATCTAAGCCTGACTAAGCATACCATATTAGTTTTGCCTAATTAACAAGAATGTCTCACTTCTGTCCAAAGATGATGTGTTACATTCGTGTCTTGTAAAACTAAATTGTGCCTAATAAATTAAGTGTCCCACTTCTGCCCAAAGGTGATGTGCTACACTTAATTGCACTCCATGCTTAAATGATTTCACTTCTGCCCAAAGGTGATGTGCTATTATTTTAAGTAGAACTTTTAATTAATCTATTATATTTTGGTGTTTATAATAGATGTTATCACATCTTCATCAAAACAATGATCCTCACATATTAATGATCCTTCATTAATATAATGATCCTAATTTTTTTTTTGTCTGCCTTACTTGAATATTCCATAACATAAATCACTCTAAAGTTCTTCTAAAAGGTCATATCTCAAACTAACTAATCCACTCTTATTCTAAAACTTAATATGATTTGCTCTTATTGAGTGTTGATTATCCTTTAAGACATGACACTCCTGCTAATTTTCTAATAAAATGAAATTTATTTTCATTAAGAAGTGGGATAAGTCAAATATAATGTCACTTATGGTAATCAATAACTCAAATTAATGATTGCTATCAGGGGAGCCATTAAAAGATTCTGAAATTCCTAAAACTAATTTTGTTTCTATGGAAGAATCAAAAGAACTATTAAAGAAGCATGCAATAAATCTAACTCAAATAATAAGGTTAGGTGACATTCGTGAATACATCATAATATTGAATAACATGGCCTATTAAACTAAGGGCTTATTCATGGAATCGATAAAGATTTTCAGTGCGTTATAAAATAACTTTTCCATTAGTACGATTAGATGCCTTATGAATCAATTACAACACTCAGAAGTACCAAAGGAAAATGAGTGTATTGATAGCAACAAACGTACAAGAACAGAAACGCCTAAAACTGAAAAATCAGATGTCGTTCACCTTACTACCACTAAACCTTAAAAGTGGAAGATAAATTACAATAGAGAGGATAATTTTAAAGTCCGGAAATAAAATACAAGTACTGCTTCCAGCTCCAACTTCTCCAAGTGGATGTCTCACTGTAAAATTGTGCCATTAGTCTAGGCACAAGCAATGAGACAATCCATAAGCCAAGGAAACAGCTGGCTAAGTTAAGTAGTAGAAAATCAATGATATTTGACTCCACAAATATAAATATTCCAATTAACACATGATTGTTGAGTCTAGTTCTATTTGTTTCCTTACCAGATTTCAACAAATACTTAAGATGAGAGTAAGTGGCGAATTTATTGTTAAGGTTGAAAGAACCATTAATAACTGATCTGTGTATTAGGCTTTATGATACCTTACGATATTCTAGATATTACTCAGAATTTTAGTATCAACACTAAAGCCACACTTTGACAGTTATGAGTTTTATGACCAAAACAAAGTCACTATTAACTTAAACTCTCATATTATTTGTTGTCATTATCTGAACAGAAACCTTATAAAATAGAACAAGATGATACACACATTTTCACAACTTTGTTATCATGAAAATGAAAATTTAACAAAGAATAATGAGACCTATACACTTCATCCATTGAGACCAAAAATTTTCATGAGCAATCATGAATAGGTTAATGAAGGATGATTTGTTATCAAATCTCATTCTTAGTGACTTTAAAGCATGTGTTAAATGCCCTGAAATTTAAAATGGCAGATGGAATAAATGGGTTTCCATCACATTTACCTGACATTAGTGGAGCTTAGAAAAATATCAACTTGTATCTAATTTGTTTCATACGGACCTAAGTCTTAAAGAAATCAATTCATATATATATAATAGTTTCCTTCTAAATATGTCCTTAAAATTTCTTATGAAATCTGGACAATAAGGAAATCAAGTATAAAATATATGAAATATTCCTATTTACATGCATCGCTAAAACTTATCATATGGAGTTCCCAGAGACCTAAAAGATCAGTGGGAGTATTAAGTGTCCTAATTATAACTTGCAAAAGTTGCAAGAGGTGGGGGAAGTGATAATTTTGATCTTATCTCAAATTACACCTCTTGTATGACACTGCTCTATCACAACTTGTCTCCTTAAAATATAATGATACTCCTAATAAAGTTTCATTGATGCCTAACTATGGGAAGAACTTAGATTTCTTACATAAACTAAAGTAATCCTCAATAAGAGAAACTAACATAAACATCATTGTCTTGTTTCTCTCTTAGAATCTATTGGTCTTCCAATCTTAGACCCTATGCATGCTAAGTTCCTAAATATTTCTAAGGTCAGTGGGAGTAGTAAAAGTCCTTAGCATGACTTGCCAGAAGTACAAGAGGCGGGGGGGGGGGGGAGAGACTCATTAAATTCTACTCTGAATTTAACTCCGATTACACCTCTTGTACACCATACTGCACCAACTCTTATACACTTAGAAACTAATATTGCTCCTTATTTACCTGAGAATGAAAGCAACTAAGCAAGAGCTAATTCATAAAATTGCATATGTATCCTAATAAACCCAATAGTTAACTCAGGAGGTCATCTAGGTCTAAAAGGCCTACTAACTTTGATGATTAAGTACCTTACCTGACTAAAGCTGAAATGGATGTTTGGAAAGTTTATCGATCCTACCTCTTCTAATTATATCATCAGCATCAATTAAATCTTTTAAATGGGATAAAGCTATTATTAGCAAGCTTGATTCCATAAATTAGAATAACGTTTGGATTTGGTTGAATTACCTAAGGGTGTTCATAACTAAACTGAATCTGAATGGAAACGTTATCACACTAAAAGTACGATTGATTGCTGAGGATTATACTTAAGAGGGAATAAATTATCAAAGAACCTTCTTACTTTTCTTGCAAAAAGGTATCTTTGAGGATCATTACCGTTCTAGTAGCTTATAATAATTTAAGAGCTACATTAGATGAACATTAGACAACTTTCCCTAACATTGACCTACATGTTCATAAAATAACCTGAAAGTTCTAAACTGAAGGTCAAGAACACTTAGTTTGTATGTCAATGAAATCCATGTATGGGTTGATGCAAGCATTTAAACATGATGAAATTATAATGCAATTCTTTTCATCAAGAACCAAGTGGATTAATACACCTACCTCAAGATGAGTGGGAGCAACTAATGCAAACTTGTCCTTATATAGATGACATTCTTTTGACAAGTATATGTTACGTTTGTCAAATCATTGTTCGTGCATACTTTGACATAACGAATCTCGGAGATACCTCTTGTGTTATAGGAATCAAAATTCACCGAGATAGACTCAATGAGACATTAGTTTCGTCTCTAAGCGGGTCCTTACACATGTAACATACAAAATTGCTCTCCTTTAGAGGCTAATAGGATAATTGAGATTACTACCTTATGCTTCATTAAATAGAAGCCTTATGTAAGTTTAAGTCTATACTCGTTTGGATATTGCTCATGTTGCTTAACACTAGACTCGTCTAGATTATTGTGAAGCATCTAATAAAGTATTACAATATCTCTAAGAAACGAGAGATTATAATTTAAAGAAGAAGTGATAACTTAAAATAGTTGAATACTCTTATTCTAACTTTGTTGTATTCAAAGAAAACAATATGTCAATTTCGGGATATATCCTTATTTTAGCAGACAAAACTTATCTCATGGAGGAGTCATAATGAACTGTTAACAACAACCTAAATAATAATGGCATAATATGTTGCTTATCACAACGCAACTGTCACTAAATGTTGTTGGAATTTTATCAGTAGACTCATAATTAATAACTCCATCTAAATTCTATATTGAAGACTTACTGTGATAAAGTCAGCTACCCTGTTTTCTCGAACAGTAACAGTTCGAGCGGAGCTGCATTAGAAATTCGATACAAAATTGATTGTTTCACTTATTTAATGAACAAGTAGAGGAGACTAATTCTTTGTATCGAATCCATTCATGATATGCTTATGGATCCAATAACTAAAGGTCTATCACCCATAAGTCTCTCTAAGGGCCTATAATAGAGACTGGTTTTACTAATGACCATGTACAACTGCATATTGTACTATGAATGACTAATTATTAATTATTCCTCATCCGTTTAATATTTGTTTGTCTCTAAATACGTTCATGCATGCCTAAGGATGTATAGACACTAATTATACAAATTAACGTTAAGGGCTTACTTGTCATGATCCTAATGTTAAGTTTTAAATTTGGGGTGTAGTATGATTAATGGGGGTCCTGAGTTGAATAACTGACTCAACGACTGTATTTCTCTGCTACATTTTCGGGTTTTAAAACTAAAATGAGTGTTAACTCCTGATCAGGCTTATCTAATGCTCATAATAAATGATTACTCGGCCAAGTGGGAGAATGTAAGAATATATTTATATATTCTATTATGTGGCCCTTATAATCATTTATCTAATAAATGATCAATGACCTAAATACCCCTATTGGTTTAACTGGTCTTTATGTGATGGACGTAATTACCCTTAATGAACCATTAAATAGGGTTTCCCCTTGGGTGTATATATAGAGGTTATTAGGAGAGATTAAAGACTAATGAAACACCAATACTTCAAACCCTAATGCCTCCCTCTCCCCTCTAAAACTGAGATCTCTGATCTCCTTAAGCCATCCTAACTGTACACTCTAAACGGGAACCCGATCATCCTGTAGATCATGAAGTATTCCCTCTCAGTGGTTACTGGCTAATAAGGTACATATCCGATTTACTTATTTATGTTTATATATTATTATTAAAGAATTGATCAACAGCTACTTCTGCCCATGTTTGCATATTCCTACTTTGAAGACGGTTTGAGGCTTATATTCATAGAATATATAGTTAATACAAGATAGAATGCGTTTAAGTCCTATTCATAAGTAACTATGAGTACACATAAGTTAAAATGATCAAAAATAATATATTATTCTTGTTCACATAATATAGTACGTATTCTTCTATTAGTTTAATTACGGATATGATTTGGTATAATTAATAATCAACACTTTGACTTGCTTTTAATGACAATCTATAACTAGCTTGGCAACTAATCTAGGATAATAAAGCCTGGACATCACAAGCTTGCCCACCCCACCATCTTTTTCATGAATAATAACGAGCGCGTATAAATCGGATACATAAGAATATTTAGGTAGATCATATTAAAATATGGAATCTTTCTTGATGGAGCCAGAATGGTATGACTGTATATTAGGTAGTATTTTAAAGTTAACGAAAGTATATATTTTATAATATAAATATATGTAACTAGCTGATTACCTCGGGAGGGTCCCGGTTAAAAAATCTAATTTTACGTGATAACCTATTGCAAATGGCTCAAGTTAACTAACCACGAAATCTCTCAATTATTGCATGTTCATACTATTCTAATCAGTAATAACTCATATTCCTCACAAAATCTAATTTTACGTGATAACATGAACACTTTGTGTGTTTTTTTCCTGTATGAACGAAACCCCACAAAAAATAGTCGATTTTTTCTCCGTTTTTTATATAGCACTATGGTACTTGTTGGAAAGATAATAAAACGCTCGTTAATTTGGTATAATTTTTTTCTTTAAAAAATCTCGTATATAAAAGATATAAACGTTTAAAAATTATGGGAGGAAATATGAGAGAGAAAATTTTAAAATTATTTTTAAATTCATTTTTTCTAAAATAACTCAATTTAATTAAAAAAGGAAACAATTCAAAAACACCAAAAACTCTCCATTATGATGTCAGGTAGCACTCTCAAAGGAAGGTTGAGGCCTCCATTGCACGTCACGTCATCATATACATTTTCTTTTATATATAATAGATAGATAGATATGAAAATTAAGATTATGGAATGCTAGAAACTCAAGAAATCAGCATTCAAATTACACGATTGCGGTATGTAATATGTATGTATTATTATATATTTTATTGAAGGGCCAAGAAACTTTTATGTGAACGCATTTAATATATAAATATAATATTAGGGTTATGATCGAATACACGTGTAAGAAAAAATAGGAAATCGTAGGAAAGGTAACAAACAGACTCCGATTTAACTATTCAAGCGGCATTGAAACTGGCTCATTGAACCCTATGATCTTAAATTTTAGTTTTCGTTTTTTTAGCTTGTAGTTTTTTTTTTTTTAATTTGTGTTAGATTATTATGTCTTTTTTTCCGTAGCTTTGTGTAATATTACTTGCCATTGTGTTATATTTAGTGTTCTTTTGTGTGTTTTTTTTTTTTTTGTATCTTTTCCAACCTTCTATTTTACTTTACACTCTATACGATAACTTCATTGCTAGAAACTTTAACTGTGGTGCATTAATCCAGTCTTCATTCAACCATTTTGATTTGATCCTATTAACAATTTCAGTTATGAGTAAAATCTTAGAGAAGGTTGGAAGGTTGGGAAAAAGGGCATATGCTGGCTTAGGATCTGTGTTAATCCCTATGTATTCAGAACAGGTTCTCACCTGCGATGGTAGATTCACAAATATTTTCACTTTTTGTGATCAAACGTAGATTTTGGGTTACGTCACACTTTTTATTTTTAAGTGGGGTTCCTTTAATATTTATTATAGGTTCCTTTTCAATAATATATATATTTTAACACTATGATTTCCAAATCGAGTGGGAACCGTAACCCATAAATCCGCTCGTGGAGGCCCGTACTTCTAGCGCCGTCATGAAGAATTACCTACTTTAAGGAATGTTTCGAGGCTTATTTTCTTAGATTGCTTGGCAACTTGTCAAGGCCGGCTCTCAAGGGCTCCGGGGAGGACCCCGACCCAGGATCAATTTCTAGTGACACATTTTTTTTTATCAATTTTATTATACATATATATAATTTTACAATCCATTTAAAATTAGCAGGTTCTACAACAATATGTCCGAAAATTTGTTAGTTTATAGTAGGATCATTATAATCCGAGATCCCAAACTCAAACCTATTAAACTATTAGCTCACTTAAGCACTTAACTATTAGTCTATTAGTCAATACCCATGAAGGCTTAGCCCCTTAAGTAAAACAGTCTTTCCAGATTGCCGATAATAGCTATCAAGATCGAAATGCTGGATAATATAAACTGTGAAGGGTTGTTCCATCAATTTGCTACCAAGAATGCTATGAGAGCTTCACTAATCTTAGGTTAGCTATTCGATTATTACGGTATCTCATTAACTTACTATAATACTATGTTTCTGTCAGTTTGGTCATTGATATGTTTATTGATATTACTTTAATAGTCGTTTAGAAAACATGTTTACGCTATTTATTTCGTTAAGGCCTAAGGTTAGGGACACATTTTTCACAGCTCGGCTTGAACACCTGAATTTTGAAGACCAGCCTGCAACTTGTCATCAATGACGAGCTGGCCTCACATGACTTTGCAAATATATATATATAAGAAAAGTTAATAGAATACAATATTGTTTGACGTGCGTTGATTTACTATTCTCGTTCACATAATATAAAATTCTCCGTCACGAGAAAAAAGTCTAAAAGTCTTCTATGTATTTTTTCTAGTAGTTTACGAATATTATTTGGTATAATTAATCAACCATTTTGACTTGATTTTCATTAGGATCTATACTTGACAGGCAACTAATCTAGGATGATAAAGCCTCACAGGCTTGCCAATCATATTCTCAAGGAATATTATATTAAAATTAAAATTGATATTATGTTATGGACGCGTATAAATCGGATACATAAGAATATTTAGGTTAATACCACTAAACTATGGAATCTATCTTATTTGAGGCAGAATGGTATGAGTGTGTATTAAGGTTTTCCAGTTAACTAACCTTTTTTTTATTAAAAATTTTTATATAAGAGGGGGGGGGGGGGGGGGGGGGGGGGGGGGGGGAAGCATCTTGAAGCCCACCTACATCCCCTATCGTCTAAGTAAATATGAAAAATTAAAGATTATGGACTTGTCGAAACTCCATCAATTATCATTCAGAAGGTCATGTAGAACGATTTTGAAACGTTAAGTGTAATAGGTATGTATGAAGTTATGTAATATATTATACGGGTCAAGTTATTCTACATAGTGTAACAAAAATGAGAAGGGTGAGAAGGATACAAAAAACACAATAGATCATGAAATATGACACAATGAGCAACAAAATATAACACAATGCCGAAAAATATAACACAATGCTGAAGAAAAAAGACACAATGGATTGAAAAAATGACACAATTATCAAAAAAAGAAAAAGACACAATGCTACATGAAAGACATAATGATATAACGTATATTCTAAAAACTACAAGTTAAAACCCCAAAAAACGAAGACCTAGAAACTAACATCGTAGGGTTCGATGAGACGGTTCCAATGCCGCTTGAATGAGCCCAATCGGAGTCCATTTGATACCCTTCCTACGACTTCCTATTTTTCTTTCACTGTGTATTTGATCCTAACCCTATATTATACACTAGCTGATTACTTTGGGAGTGTCCCGGGGTTAAAAAATCTAATATGACTTAATAAAAAAGGAAAACAAAGTAAACAGTTTCAACTACTTTTAATACTAAAGAAAGTTGTTCTAATGTTTATAGTTCGAAAAGGGGCTCTCATGCATATTATCATAACACGATTAGTACTTGCCTATATATGATAAATAAATCACCTAAACACATGTGTTTTTTTTTCTGCATGAACAAAAACTCACTAAAAAAATATTTTTTTTCTTTTTTTGTATAGCACTATGGTGCTCCTTGAAAAAAATAATAAAGCGATTGTTAATTTGGTGTAATTTTTTTTTTCAAAAAAAAAAATGTCATACATAAAAGTTATTAACGTTTAAAAATTGTGAGTGAAAAATAAGGAAAAAAATAAAGATAAAAATATTATTTAAAATATTTGAAATTTTAAAATAATAATTAACATTTAAAAATGTGAGAGGAAAATAAGGAAAAAAAATATTAATTAACATATTTGAAATTTTAAGATAATATAGATATATATTTTATTTAAAAAAAGAAAATAAAAATTTTAAAAATTTATCTTTTATTTAAAATAATAAATTCAATACTATTACCTCAAAGTGCCACATGACACATTCAATGAGGAGTTGATGCCTCCATTAAATGCCACCTTATAGAAATTCAATTCTTTTATTATAAGTTATAGATTATAGATTTGTTATATATAAATGTAAATAAAATTAAGAGAGAATTACAAAGAATGTCCTTTAATTATTATAAAAATTGCACGTTCTGACCTTTAAGTAAATTTTTCACTCATTCTGTCCTTTATTTTCTCAATTTGCTACACCCTCTGCCTTTAGCCTAACTTAGTTAAAAAACATGGTTAACTTTATTTTCTAAGTTTACACTTTTAGCCCTTATAGTTTTGATCGAACCCTAACCCTTGATTGACCTTGAATTCGACCATGGAAATTAATGAAATCATAGGGCTATTATAGAACATCAAATTCCGATTTAAACCATGTATAATAATCGTAATAACCTGATCGTTTTCGAAGCTAAATAGAACGATTAAAATTGCGACTGATTGATCTTGTTCTTCAAATTGCGAAATCTTTCTTAAGTTAAAATTAATATGTATTGCTAGGCACTCTAGTTTTGGAGCATTTATCTAGTAGAGTAAAAATATTAAAAAATTAAAAAATATCTTATGTATAGAATTACTCTATTAAAGTAATTACAATAATTAATTTACAATTACTCTAGGTGAGTAATTATTTTATTTTGAAAGGTTAAGTAAGTGGAAATCTTTGTACAACCCTAACCTAACGGTCTCAAGTTTGAATCCCTACCTACACACAGGTGTCCTCTTTGCCTAAGCTCAAACCGTCACGGAGAATTTATTTGTGGTGTGCATGGATCAAACCTGTGACCTATCCCAGGATGGAAACTTTTAAGAAAAAAACTCACCCGATCTCAAACCAGTTGGGTTGGATATCATTGGCAGTAATTAATTACTATAATAACTCAACTATAGTAATAACACATTTTTTAGAATTTCATACTAAGAAACATGATTAACAAGATGGATTTTTTTTTTTTTTAAAACGTTCTTCTTCTTCTTCACTTTTCACGTTAAAACCCATGTGTAGGATAAAATTAGGGTTCAAAAGAGACTAGCCAAGCCCGAGCTCAACCAGAATCGAGCTCGGCATCGTTTAACTTAAGAATGATCTGGCTTGAGCTCAACTCGAATGTAGTTTTCCAAGCTCGGGTTCGGCTCGTTTATTGGTTATTAATATATATATATATATTAATTAAAAACTATATATATATATATATATATATAGTAGGCTAGTTTAGGCTTGCGATCCAGCTCGATCTTTGCTTGACTCGTTTGCTAAACGAGTTTGTTTTAAGGCTCGGGTTCAGGCTTACGCTCATTTAGGCTCGGCTTGTTTTAAGCTTTTTTACGAGCCAAGCTCGAGTAGCTCATGAGTAGTTCGGCATGTTTGCACCCCTTGATAAAAATCATTTGTATATAACCTTACCCTACACCAATAATCCTAAAATATTTTTAAACCTAAAACTTCCCCTATAAGAGTGCAGGGGGAGGGGGAGGGAGGAGCTCCTAATTGGGTGGTGAAGTTTCCATGGGCGTAGAGGGAGAGGGGGAAGTGAGGTGGAGGATTTTCATTGGGCCTTTAAAAAATTTGAAAACCTAGAAAAGTAACCGTTGTGGGTTTAAAAAAATCAAATTTTGAACAAGTAAACCATTTGATCTAAAAAAAAAATTATAATTTTTTAAAAAGTAACCGTTGGATGTTTAAAAAAAAATACTATATATTATAACATTACACAAACTTAAAATAAAACATTACATAAACTTAAAATAAAACATTACATAATCATAAATTTTACATAATCCTAAAACATTAAACTTAAATGAATTAAACACACCTACGAAGAGTAGTTATCATAATCCTCTAGAAAGTACTCCGGTGATGATACCGAATGATCGCTATCACGACCGTTTGACCTAGGATCCGAGCGGATGCAACCAAAATCACGACTTGGAAGATAATATGGTTCATCATCCATACTCATATACTACCCACCAATGCCCGCTTCGTACCCTTTCTCATTTGGAACCGGAGCAAGAGGGTTTGGGTTTAGGTTGGGTTGTGTCTCCACAAGTTGTTGCTGCCCCAACCACATCACAGCCAAGGTGTAGTCAAGAGCCCAGATATATTCCTCATCTGTAAGAGGAACATCTGGATCGATACCAGCCGAACCTGGTAAAAGGAGGAATGGTTGTTACTCCACGATGAGGATTGTACACTGGTTGATGAGGAGGAGTGTACACTAGTTGACAAGGAGGAGTGTTGTGACACCCGACAAACTCAGGTTAGTAACTTTTGTCAAACTAATAAGTCTACCTTAGTGAGTCATGCATACATTATACTTGACTAGGTTAGTTGAGTCATTTTTATGGTTCGAGGAATCATCGGGAGTCATTACGATGATCCAAGGGAGCATCAGAGGTCGGTCCATAACCATGTGTACAAGGGTTGGTGATTTGCAAGATCGCCGGATTTAATGCACACAAGCAAGTCTCGAGTCTCGGGATTGGTGAACGAATGTGAATGTGTTAGTTATCAAGTAATATGTGTTTATAATCATTATATAACTTGTCGGTATGTGAATACGTGCTTATATGTGTTAAAATAGTGTTTAATGTGCCGAAAACCTACATCAGCCTGCAGGGGCGACTAGGCCCCTAGTCGCCTTATATGGGGGCGACTAGCATTCTAGTGGCCACCTGCGGACCCTAGTCGCGTGTAATGTCTGAATCGACTAGCAACAGCTATAAATACCATACTTGACTTGTAAAAAATCATTTTTGAATCCCTAACACGCCCCAAACCTCTCTCACACTATACTTAAGTACCACTGGAACCCGTTTTTGTCCTAAAATCTACCATTTCCAAGCTTTAAACATCCTTTTTAGCAAAATCTAAGGTGTGTTATTCATCCTAAGCTTTTATCACGTAGCTATTTTGATCCCTAAAGGTCCAGACCTGGTTTTATAAAGTTGTGTCTTTGAAAACCTTAGAAAAACACTATTAAAACAAGCTTAATCCTTTATATGAGTTCTCTGTGAAGGATTCATGCAAAGAATGGTTTTTGATGATTAAAACATGAGGATTCTTGCGTGTTTGATGTTTTGTTGATATGAATAAGTTGTTAGGATGATTATCTAGGATTTTAAAGGTTGTTTGATGTGTTTTGATGATAATATGCGTTTTGACCCGTTTGAATGCTTTAGGAGGATTTAGGATGTTATGGGGTGATTTTATGACTGTATGAGGTTAGGGTTTATGCTAGAATGATATAGTAACAGTAGAATGATGATTTGCAACGTGATTATGTGATGAAATCTGATTAATTTCCATTTAGGGTAAGTTGTTCATACATGGGTGTGATGTTTTCATAATATTATTACATTTAGGGGAATGTTTGCAATTAGGGTGTTTGACTGATGATAAATTGGGTGGTTTTTTGTTTGGGATAGGTTGGTTGATGATTATGGATTGGTGTTGGGTGTTTTTACATGTTTCAGATCTGATTTGGAGGATTAAACGCGCTATAGGAGACAACATTACTGTACGGGGCGACTAGCATTGCTAGTTGCCAGTTTGATACCTAGCCGTTTGTTTTGATGCTTAGTCGTGTGTTTTGTTGCTGTAAGTGTATTTTGGGACCTCGAAACATGATTTTACACCTATGAACGTATTGTGAACCCCGTGACATGTCTAGAAACATGATAACACGTGTTCGGACTCGAATATGCTGTATGTGAACTATATGCTAGACTTGGTGGACTGTTATGCATATTAAGTGCGTGTTTACATGTGATCTGGGGTCTTGTCTTATGTGGTCAGGTTAACGTTAGAACATGTTTTTCAAACGTACACGGTAATGGTCTGGACATTTAGAGACAAGTTAACCTACGGGTTATTAGTCCGGATACTCATATACATCTTATGACATGTCGCCGGTATTAGGGAATATCATAACATTGGTCTAACTGTTTTCAAGAAACGCAACCTAAGGTGAGTTCACGACCCCGCTTTTACACACTTTTCTCACGCGGGAGAAATACGCTACACATTTTAGAAACGCAAAGAATATATTATACTATGTTGATCTTTTATTTACTATACACCAACATCATCTAAGTCCTAGGGGAAACCATGAATATATGGGGATTCATAACGGGGAAATGTGGATAGATCTATCGGGCCTAACAAACCCCACCCGGGTCGACTGGAGGTCGGACGGGTGCATATTGTCTCTAAACATTCGGGTTACCAAGGATGACGGTAACCCCACTTGGGCAGCAACGCATGAAACACTTGTCAGTAATGGTTTCCAATCGTAGTAGTAACATGCTTAACGTCTAGCTAACGTTCACATAACTTAGTAGTAACAAGATTGATATTTTGAAGCTTATAAAAGGTTTTACTTAATACATGTGAACTCACCAGCATTATATGTTGACATTTTTAGCATGTTTTCTCAGGTCGCTAAGGTAGCAACATTTGGATTAGGCGCATGGAGTTGCACGACCTCTAGGTTGCATACGTGTGTTAATACTTTTAGAATATCATCTTTTGTTTCATCAAGGATTGTAAACTTACTTATGCTTCCGCTATTGTTGATTATCTTTTGAAAACTTAAGTTGGTTTACGTATCTTTTACATTTAGATGTCGTTTATTGTGACCGTTGACTTGGTCCTGGTGTGTCACGCGGCTCGCGGTAAAACCCCTCATGTGAAATTTGAGGGTGTGATAGATTGGTATCAGATCCAATGGTTATTGTGAACTAGGTCTGCATTTAGAGTCTAGTCTATAGCCGAGTCGCACACAAACTAGACGGTCACATACATATTATTCATATTATGTGGGATATTTACTTATTTGCAGGGGCGTTAGTATCATCATCTATGTGTTACATCATTCATTCAGTCTCTTATCTGTTTCTATTTTCTATTCCTATCTTATCCTCGTCTTTGAGTTTTGAGGAAGAATAGGCTGGCTTGTTGGCATGGCAGTGGTGTACATTGGAGTAGCTTCGGCATACCCTTGAGCTCTTATCAGGATTCGAACATCTCCATTCTATACTCTAATGGACACACTCGCCCCCACACACACTATCTTGTAGTTTTACTTGTAGTAGTACACCTCTAGGTGTTCGTATCCGGTTACTTGAGCTTTAAACTGGGAGTACATTTGGAAGACCATGTTGGAAAGTTTATCATTTCGGGTGCACACGAAATCATAAGCTAAGATGCATGAAAATCCTGGTGAACTCTGTGTTTCGAATGATGGTCCTAGATTGGACCTAGATCTTGATTCTTGTGATTACTAGTGGTTTCTACTAGTGATGAAATCTGAGTATCTTCTTCCTGTGCTTGGCAGAAGATGTCTGGTGTTTGCGGTGGTCGTAGAGGTGGTCGTACTGGTGGACGTGACAACGGTGGTCACGGCGGGGGTCATGGTAACATTAATATGACCCAATATGAGCTAAATAACCTGTTTTAGCAGCAAGTGAATGTTGCACTGGCTGCCTTTCAGGCAACACAGTAAGCTCTTGGTGGTAATTTGATTGCTACCACTCTTATCCATATCTTGGGTGTAGTATTTTGTTGACTAATCAGGTGTTGTTGGTTCAGGTAATGTTTTAATCTGCCTCATCTGGTGCAGCCTGTGTGTACCTTTAAGATGTTCATGGACTGTAAGCCTCACAGCTTCAGTGGGACTGAGGGAGCAGTGGGACTGCTCAGGTGGCTTGAGAAGATTGAGTAGGTTTTTTCCATGTGTAACTGTCTAGCTACTGACTATGTGAAGTTTGCTAAACAAACTTTTGAAGGTCCTGCTTTGACTAGGTGGAACTCCACTACCCAGACTCTTGGTTTAGGGGAAGCCAATGTTATTCCTTGGATGGAGTTTGTTTAGCGGTTGAGAGCGGAGTATTGCCCTCGGGATGAAGTGAAGAAGCTGGAGCATGAGTTCTAGAATCATAAGATGGTGGGTTCTGAGATCAAAGAGTATACCATCATGAGCTGGCAGTGATGTGTCATGAGTTGGCTACATCAGAGTACATAAGGATTGAGCACTATATTGCTGGGTTAGTGCCGGAGATTGCAGGGTTGGTGGCTGTTGGGGATTTTACTACACTACTAAGTACTGTTCGGTTGGCTCATAAGCTGACCAACATGAAGGTTGCTGAGGTTGCTTTACCTCCTAGGGGCGCTGTTGTGAAAGCCCCTGAGAGCAACAAGAGAAAGTGGGAAGGTTCGGGAAAGGGTTTAGTTTCAGTTCAGCCTCAGCAGCAGGTGAAGAAATTTGAAGCAGCATGGTCGTCATCTGATCAGAAGCAAAGTGGGTATGTTAGGAAGAATCCGAAGTGTAATATGTGTGGGTATCATCATGTTTGGAATTGTGATACGTTTCGCTATAATCGTTATCATCGGACCGGTCATCTGGCTAAAGATTGTAGGGCCAACCTTCAGTCGAGGCAGGTTCAAGCGGTTTTCCCCACTCCTACTCCTTAGGGAAACCAAGGGTGTTATAATTGTTGTGAAGCAGGGTACTTTAGGCGGGATTGCCCAAAGTTGAATCAAGGAGAGTCTGGGATGAATAAAAACGGTAAAGGCAATGGAGGTGGTGGTCGGAATGCACGTACCTTCGTCATTGGTTCGGGAGAGGCCCGACAGGATCCTGATACTATCACCAGCACGTTTCTTCTTATTGATCGCCATGCTTCGATTTTATTTTGATCCTTGTACCGATAAGAGTTCCATATCTGTCGAGCTTAGTTGGTTGCTAGACATAGTACCTACATCTTTAGAGGATATGTACTTGATAGAACTAGCTAGTGGTAAACGAATTGAGGCTACACATGTTCTTAGGGTGTTGCCTTGAGTTGTCGGGTTTGTCCTATCTCATTGATTTCATGCCGGATGATTTGGGTAGTTTTGATGTTGTTGTGGGTACGGTTTGGTTATCTTTGTTGTGTGTGGAGATCGTTGTTTTGATAAATTATTGGACTTCCCCTCCCGAATGGAGAATTCTTTGGTGCAGGGTGAGATGAGTGGTGTTCCCTTGAGTATTATTTCGTATATGAAATCCCCTAAGTATGTTCGAAAGGCTTATTCCGCGGTTCTGGCCCTTGTTTCTGTATCACCTTGAACCTATTTACTAGCTTCCGGGCTCTAGTTTGTATTCGAATATCGAGTCGAGGTCCGAGTACCATCTGTTGAGGGCCGAGTACCATTTGTTGAGGGTGCAGGAAGCTGACATTCCGAAGACGGTTTCCTTTTCAAACTCGTTATGCAATCTTGAATTCTTGGTCATCCCTTTTGGTCTCACCAATGCGCCTGCGGTGTTCATGGGATTAATGAACCGCGTTTCAAACCTTATCTTGCCCTTGCATATGGGCGCAGGCGATTTCGTTATTTATTGCGATGCTACGACTCAGAGTCTTGGTTGTGTGTGGATGCAACGCGAGAAGGGTATCGCTTATGTTTCTCGTCAGCCTAAAATCCGTGAGGAGAACTGCACCTCCCATGTTTTGGAAACAGATGCAGTTGTGGTTGCTCTGACGATCTAGAGATACTACTTGTCCGGTACCAAGTGCATCATTTATACCGATTGATGTATTGTAAAATACATCTATTTCCGGTGTAAAGTTTGTATAGTTTTCGAGTCGTTTAAATAGTATTTTTATTACTTTTAGGCTTGTACCGGTCTATTTTATTTAGTATAGGTTTTTATAGATTTTTATTAGTTTTGGGTCTTTTTTTTAGTATTTATTTATTTATTTTATATTTTGGTAGGTGTTCGTATAGACGTTGGAGCGTAAACGAGCAACTTTGGTCGAGTCAAGAACACCCAAGTTAAGAGCATGTAGCTAGAATACTATATAATAATAATAATAATAATAATAATAATAATAATAAATTTAAAAAGAAATGTTAACGTGACTTTGGGGTCATAGCCCAAAGCCAGAACAAAAGTCATAACAATAAATGGGCCTAAGAGTTGAAATAGGGCATTGATAACTACTCTTGGGGCGGCAATATTAAAAGAAAAAGTCAGCGCACATCAATGGAGGGAGGCCGCAAATATTAAACAGGAGGGGCACATTCTTTGAAGAGCATAACAAAGGAGGTTTAGAATTAGATTATTATTCTCGAGAAGGAGTCAGGCATATTAGAGGAGGAATATTATTCTTGGGCAGCGGCATATAGAGAGCAGCAAATATTTATTAGAGGGAGGCAAGCCAGGGATCAAAGGTTCTAAGCCAGAGAGCGATTATTCGGGTGTCAATCATTCGGTTTTTTCGTTCCTTTATTATCTTTGTTCTATACAATGATTGCTTAATTTTTATTTGGCTTTGTTTCTCTTTTCAAGATGGTTTGTGGCTAAAACTTTTATAGCTACCTAGGCTAAGACAAATAACTATGTTTTGATTTGATTTTTCTATGGTTTTTGGAACGTGTTTTGGATTTATGATCCAGTAAAGATTTTGATTTCTCTAGATCTGGTGTATATGCGTATTTATTATTTTCTTATTGTCACTTATTCACTCCACTTGCACTTTTGTGAATGTCTTTCATGTATGAGTGCTAGTTAGGTTACAGACTTTGTGTAGCAACTAGTTTATGGTCAATAGTCGCGAGTTTACCATAGGAGTGATATTTGGTGGTTAGAAAATTTAGATATTCTTCCAAGTTCAATAGCTGTGAGGTGAGGACTTGTTGGTATGTCTAGGTTGTTAAATTGCTAGGTTAGAGGCTTTGTGAGAAGATCTGTCTAGTTTCCCTTTCAACTCTTGCGTATCAAGTTAGATCTAGGCTTCAATAATTACCCCTTACACCTAGTGTAGTGAGGCTTTCGCGCTGTGAGGTAGATTGTCTAGCGGGTACTCGATCATAAGAGTTAGATAACCTGTGAGGGTTTGTACTCCAACCGGTGGTTTAACAGCACAAAAATATTCTAGGGTTTCCCCTTGAGAAGGGTCGAGGGTGTCTAGTTTATTCTTGATGTTTAGTATTTTAAGATCCCGGTTCTAAATCAGTTCCATAACCATAGAAGCTTATCAGGCATAGTTAGGAGTCTGGTCTAGGAAGTGTCTTGTCATCATCTGAATTCGGCTCAGCTAAGTTCGTGTCTTTAGTTCAGTTTAGTTAGTCTAAGTTAACCTTTATTTTATTGCAAATTAGTTTTTAGTAAACCCCCCCCTCTTTAATTAATAAATTGTTTTATTTCAGTATTTAGGATAAGTAATCATGTCTAGTTTTCGTTTTTCATTAGAGTCTCGTGGGTTCGATATCCGGACTTACTTTAGCTATACTAGAGTCGATAGGTTCACTTGCCTGTCAGTAGTTTAGTTTTAGAGAGTCTAGAGTATTACTAGGTGTCTAGTTTTAGGTTTAATTTAGTTATTTTTATTAAACTACTTTTAGCACATCAAGTTTTTGGCGCCGTTGCCGGGGACTCTTGGCGATTGCGTTTACTAGCTTTGATTACACTTATCTGCTATATCTGTGCTACTTGTGTTTTGTGTTGAGTCTGTCTTTTTGTATAGTGAGTCATAGGAGTCTAATTGTTTGTGTATTTTAATTTCTGTCGAGTCTGTAAATATGTTTGAAATTTGTGGAGGACCCTATTTTACCGTTAGATTTCCACAAAATGTGGGGTCCTCTGCACATTATTGTGCTAATTCCTTTGTGCAGCCGCAGCCATATTATTCACAGGGTTGTCCTACAAATTATTATGATGACTCGTATCAGCAGCCACATTTCAATCAGTATCCTGATCAATTTTCTGGAAGCAATTCTTGTGAGAATAGTGGTAATGATTGGAGTAAAATAGAGAGTCTGTTGACATTATTAGTTGCTAAAGATGAAAATACCCAAAAAATGTTAGCAGAGCACGACATCCTCCTGAAAAACCGACAGGCTGCTCTTTTAGATCTTCAACGAACAGTAGAAGACATTGCTCGAAGGTTAAAGGAAGAAGAAGAAGAAAAAGAAAAGGTTCAGCAAGAGCAGCTGCCGAAAGTCGGTTATACATATGATGAGGAGGGCAACTACCTCGGGTACATGAACGCTCGAGGGGAGTTGTTCCCAACGTTTCCAGAAGAAGGGAAAGAGCCGATCATGGAATACGCAGACGAGTCAGATGAAGAGATCATCCCAATCACGGAGACGAAAATGGACATTGAAGTCCCACCTCCGGTGCCACAGGTTAGTATATATGATTTTGGGAGTGACTCTGATGAAGAGGACGACGAAGAAGAATGGGCGGCGTATCAAAGGTCGTTGGTGAGGAGAGAAGTGATAGAAGAAGTGGAATTGGGGGACTCCATAGATATGATGTTTGGTGCAGAGGAAGACAACGAGGTGAGTGAGAAGTCGTTGTCTGAAGAGGATGAGTTTTTAGATCTAGAGTTAGAGGGTTTGCCTATTTATGAGGAAGTAGGGGAGTCTGATCCCGATGGGGATATAGCATACCTAGATGCCCTACTCGAAGGTGAACCGACAGACATGACTGAACCTGCACCAGATGAATGAAATAAGTGTGGGGATCATCCCGTGGAAATGGTGGAAGAAGAAGCGCACCATAGCTGGCCCGTGGTATTAGTAATAGATGGAACTTCAAAATCAACAACACCACGGGAGAGGGCAAGGAAGAGAAAAAGAAAGGATCAGAATCGGAATCGGAATCAGAAGAGGATCAACGGCTGGCACGAGTTGGAGAAGAAGAAGCCAGTGAAAGTCAAGCACGATCAGTCTTCTTGCTACATGCCACGCATCCGGTTCAATCCAGGTAAGTTTAAATTTTGGTGGTCTGACCCGTTAAGAATGCTTAGATTATTTTTCAATTCCACTAATAAATATTCAATTGTTAACGAGGACCGGGTGGAATTAAACGGGTTGGATCGGGTCCAGATAAAAGAGAAGCCCCCTGATTAAGTTTAAGTGTGGGGAGGCTCTGTAGAGTTTGTAAATTTATATTTATACTTATTTTTTTTCTAGCTTTTCATTTTTTTTATTTGTGGTCCGTCGTTTGGTAGTGGTTCATAGGTTTTTATCTTTCTATTTTATATTTGTTTTTGTTTCTTTGAGTCTGTTTGCAGGTTTGCGTGTTTGTTTAGGTAAAGGAAATTTCACATGAGCGGGTCCCATGTATTTATCTTTATATATTTTTTATGATTGGGAATTTTGATGGAGGTTTGGGTAATAAGAGAATTTTTCTTAAAAAAAAATTAATTAACTTTCTGTGAAAAAAAACTTTTCACGTAATGAGATGAGTCTGGGCTGACCTGTTCGCCTCATGCGACAGCAATTACCCCGAAAAGT
Source organism: Ambrosia x helenae (assembly GCA_030844895.1). Classification (NCBI taxonomy): domain Eukaryota; kingdom Viridiplantae; phylum Streptophyta; class Magnoliopsida; order Asterales; family Asteraceae; genus Ambrosia; species Ambrosia x helenae. The sequence continues at coordinate 44,360,616 of CM061223.1, forward strand.
TATATTTTTTTTCGCTTGCGACGCGTGTTGTGATCACCAGTGTCTTTCACGTTGAGTGAGAACCGTATTTTTTTTTCCTTATACCCATTTGGTTCTACCACCATTCACCGCCATTTTGCCAAGCAGGTACGTCTTCTTGTTTGTTGTTATATTATGAGTCTAAGTTAGTAGTTTGAGTCTTTTTATTTTTGTGTGGTTCGGTATTATGCTCGGGTTTTGTTTGTTTCGTTTTGCGCAGGTTTGGATTACACCACCCGTACTCAATCTCCATTCGGGTGATTCCGGAGCTGTTATTATTTATCAAGGCAAGCCCAGAGTTTACCATTGTGTCAGAGCCGATCGCGAATGAAATGCTATACGGTTGAGCTGGATTGGACTAGAGTTTTGGAGCTTACGAAAAAAAAATTAACCAGCTAAGTCCTTTTCAATTTGCCCTTGTCTTTTTATTTTTGTATTTTATTTTTGTATTCGGAATTTATTTTTTGTTTTGAGTCGTTTTCTATTCCTACATTGAGGGCAATGTAGAGTTTAAGTGTGGGGATGGAAACTGTCGTCTAGTTTGTATATAGAGTCGTTTTGAGTCTAAAAAAAAAATTAAAAAAAAAATGAAAAAATTAAAAAAAAAAATGTCCCTGATTTTGAAGTTTGCATTATATAAAATATGGAAAATGATAGGTAAAGTTAGGTGTCCGGTTTTCAAATAGTATGTATAATAAGAGATTAAAATTGATTGAAAACGTGTCTGATTTGGGATATGTGGGTAGGCTCGGCCGGTAGAAAGGTTTCCTTTGAAAAGTAATAAATTAATTATGTTAGGCTATTTTGTGGGTTCTCATCTAGGAGAAACGGGGAGACCGAAACCGCCAAAAATAGTATGAGAAGCACCGTTATAAGTAGAAAACCGTTAGAATTTCTAATCACTTAAAAAAAATAGAAATCAAAGCAAAAATGCTGAAGCTTAAGGTGCCTGGCCACTGGGATAGCGACTCGGATTGGTCACACCCTCTGAGTTAAGTATGCTGAGATGAAAAAAAAAATTGCTGAAGCTTAAGGTGCCTGGCCACTGGGATAGCGACTTGGATTGGTCACACCCTCTGAGTTAAGTATGCCAAAAAAAAAAAGTGATTTTAAATTCTCTTGGTTTTCTACATAAGACGGTTGGGAAATTGTCAATTGGTCGTTCCTTTAGCTTCATAAGCTTGAGGCGGGATTAGGAGGAACTGTGACTTCCTTCGAGTGAGACCCTAGATAGACTAATCAACATGAACTTAACATAAAAAAAGGGGCTTGGAAACCGGTGTGGGTTTAAGAGGATTAATATACCTGCAATCACAATCAACACGTTAGTAGCTTATTAATTAAGTAACCTATGTTTTGAAACTGGATGTAAACCTAACTGTGATTCCATAGCATAATTCTTTTTCAGGGACGAAAAAAAGATAAGTGTGGGGATATTTGATGTATTGTAAAATACATCTATTTCCGGTGTAAAGTTTGTATAGTTTTCGAGTCGTTTAAATAGTATTTTTATTACTTTTAGGCTTGTACCGGTCTATTTTATTTAGTATAGGTTTTTATAGATTTTTATTAGTTTTGGGTCTTTTTTTTAGTATTTATTTATTTATTTTATATTTTGGTAGGTGTTCGTATGGACGTTGGAGCGTAAACGAGCAACTTTGGTCGAGTCTAGAACACCCAAGTTAAGAGCATGTAGCTAGAATACTATATAATAATAATAATAATAATAATAATAATAATAATAATAATAATAATAAATTTAAAAAGAAATGTTAACGTGACTTTGGGGTCATAGCCCAAAGCCACAACAAAAGTCATAACAATAAATGGGCCTAAGAGTTGAAATAGGGCATTGATAATTACTCTTGGGGCGGCAATATTAAAAGAAAAAGTCAGCGCACATCAATGGAGGGAGGCCACAAATATTAAACAGGAGGGGCACATTCTTTGAAGAGCATAACAAAGGAGGTTTAGAATTAGATTATTATTCTCGAGAAGGAGTCAGGCATATTAGAAGAGGAATATTATTCTTGGACAGCGGCATATAGAGAGCAGCAAATATTTATTAGAGGGAGGCAAGCCAGGGATTAAAGGTTCTAAGCCAGAGAGCGATTATTCGGGTGTCAATCATTCGGTTTTTTCGTTCCTTTATTATCTTTGTTCTATACAATGATTGCTTAATTTTTATTTGGCTTTGTTTCTCTTTTCAAGATGGTTTGTGGCTAAAACTTTTATAGCTACCTAGGCTAAGACAAATAACTATGTTTTGATTTGATTTTTCTATGGTTTTTGGAATGTGTTTTGGATTTATGATTCAGTAAAGATTTTGATTTCTCTAGATCTGGTGTATATGCGTATTTATTATTTTCTTATTGTCACTTATTCACTCCACTTGCACTTTTGTGAATGTCTTTCATGTATGAGTGCTAGTTAGGTTGCAGACTTTGTGTAGCAACTAGTTTATGGTCAATAGTCGCGAGTTTACCATAGGAGTGATATTTGGTGGTTAGAAGATTTTAGGTATTCTTCCAAGTTCAATAGCTGTGAGGTGAGGACTTGTTGGTATGTCTAGGTTGTTAATTTGCTAGGTTAGAGGCTTTGTGAGAAGATCTGTCTAGTTTCCCTTTCAACTCTTGCGTATCAAGTTAGATCTAGGCTTCAATAATTACCCCTTACACCTAGTGTAGTGAGGCTTTCGCGCTGTGAGGTAGATTGTCTAGGGGGTACTCGATCATAAGAGTTAGATAACCTGTGAGGGTTTGTACTCCAACCGGTGGTTTAACAGCACAAAAATATTCTAGGGTTTCCCCTTGAGAAGGGTCGAGGGTGTCTAGTTTATTCTTGATGTTTAGTATTTTAAGATCCCGGTTCTAAATCAGTTCCATAACCATAGAAGCTTATCAGGCATAGTTAGGAGTCTGGTCTAGGTAGTGTCTTGTCATCATCTGAATTCGGCTCAGCTAAGTTCGTGTATTTAGTTCAGTTTAGTTAGTCTAAGTTAACCTTTATTTTATTGCAAATTAGTTTTTAGTAAACCCCCCCCCCCTCTTTAATTAATAAATAGTTTTATTTCAGTATTTAGGATAAGTAATCAAGTCTAGTTTTCGTTTTCCATTAGAGTCTCGTGGGTTCGATATCCGGACTTACTTTAGCTATACTAGAGTCGATAGGTTCACTTGCCTGTCAGTAGTTTAGTTTTAGAGAGTCTAGAGTATTACTAGGTGTCTAGTTTTAGGTTTATTTTAGTTATTTTTATTAAACTACTTTTAGCACATCACCGATCGTAAAAGTCCTCGGCATATCCTCGACTAGAAGGTGTTGACTGTTGGTGGTGAAAATCCTCAGGATGATCTTACGTCATATTCTTAGCATAGCATCCTCATGATACTAAAAGGACTTGACAGACTTCAGGATGTAACTACGTTTTTGCATGTGCACATCCTGAAGATGGACTAACGAATTATCTTTCTATGATATGATTGCAGATACAATTGAATTATAATAAGGACTTGTAACCTCTTTATAGCGTCTATATTATCGTATTCGGTCAAAGAAGTTAAAGATAGAAAAGTTACATTCGCAAGACAAAACCAAGCTCAAAGAAGAAGTCAAAGTTGTAACCGACGTGCATTGAATATCGGCGAAGAACCAGGAAACAGTTGCTACACTGACTATCTAAGCTGAAACAACCACAACGATCACTTGAAGTCATTAAAGAACTTAACTAATTAGCGGATTATGTGGGATCTTCTATTTACTTTCGTGTAATTATAAAAAGAGGGTGATCGACAACTATAGGACACATGAAACTCACCTGAATAACATACACACACACACTTTGTTGTTCATCATAGAATACTCTGATACTCACACACACTTAGCACAAACATTGTAATCATAGAATAATCGTCCATCATTCATCCAAAGTTGTATCCTTTTACCCATTTTTAATATTAACAAACAAGGCATGGCTTAGACTCCTCCTGAGGTTTTGTGCCGGCGATCAACAATTGATCAAGGGCTTTCCTCGTACATCGAGTGTTGTTCTTTGTGTATTTGCACTTTACTTACATATTTCTCAATTCTGCTATACAGTTACACCCTCAGGATATAACTGTCCATCCTCAAGTTTACCTTTACCATCCTGAGCATAGTTGTCACATATATGTCTTTTTTACATCTTGATATACCATTTTCAGAATAAAACTAGACTCTAAACACATTTTGACATTTATAGCACTCTACCTCACTTTTACTAATTTGGAAAACAAAATTATTTCTAGTAAGTAATTTTTGACCAAAACAATTTGGCGCCCACCGTGGGGCAAGTGGTGCTATTTTAACAAAAAACTTTGTTAAAACTTTTTCTCAATTAACTCATTTTACAGATCTTGACAACTATGTCTTCCTCCTAGAAATCTGTTTCCTCATCCATGCCATCTTCAACCTCTATCAGAATTGCAACATTGTCACCCCCACCTGCATTACCAAAAAGCTCTACTTCTCAAATCCCACCTAGACCAGCAATGGGGACATCTGGATCCACTCCTCCTGTTTTTGTGTCAAATGATGAACTCCTTTCCATGTTTGCATTGATGAAGGATCAAATACAACAACAGCAAGACACAAACCGGATGCTGATAAGGGATATACAATCTCTCAAAACATCCTCAAGGAGGCCAACTGAGGATATGGGGACACCATTACAACCTAGGGTGTTGGATTTCAACTCTGGCATCTCTGGGGGCGTTCATCAAGGAGATTTCATCCACATGAGCACTGGATTCTCTGCTCCTGAAACTACCACAGTACCTAGTATGACAACAACCAGGGATCCAGGATATACACCTGGGCCATCCCGAGGATATAACAAGAACGGTAACAATTTAAGTTCAAGTAATTTTGCTACTAATGATGTTGCTTCTTTGCAGGATACATGTATAAGCCCACAATTAGCAAGGGAGCTTTAAAAGATCAAGGATATGGTATCAAGTGTACCAGGGATAATACAACCTATCCCTGAAGTATCCTCAGCATGTCACAGGGTGTCTCGTTTTGCACCTCCTATATGTGATGCTGAGATTCCAAAGAGATTTCAAACTCCAAGCATGAAGCTTTATGATGGATCCACAGATCCTGAAGAGCATGTGGTACAATACAGGGAAAGGGTGGAAATAAATCCAATCCCTGCTGATATCAAGGAAGCATGCTTGTGTAAAGGATTCGGTTCCAACCTTACTGGCCCAGCCTTAAAATGGCTCTTAAGTGTTCCTCCCTATTCTATTACTTCTTTTGCACATTTGATTACTGTGTTTAACAATCAATTTTCTTGTAGTCGAACGTTTGAACATTTGATGAGTGACTTGTATAGGGTGACTCAGCCACAGGGAGAATCACTAAGAGAATACATCACTAGGGTCTAAAAGGAAGCACTTTACATCCCTAACTTGTATGTCACAAAAGCAGTGCAAGCATTCAAGATGGGGCTGCAAAGAGATTCACCTTTCTATCAAGAATTAGTGATAAATCCTTGCAGGAATTTGGATGAAGTCAAGAACAGGGCTCTAAGGTTCATCCGGCTTGAGGATGATAAGAAGATACAAGAGAGGATAAAGCATCCTCAAGATACAACTATCCTAATCGAAAGTCCACTCCCACATATGAACCTTACAAGCATTAGCCATATGCTAGACCTGATAATAAAAAGGTTAATGTGGTTGAGGATGACGATGAGGATGATTGTCTTAAATTAGCAGATTACTGTTTTTCTGTGGATGTAACAGGATTAATGTACGCCATGAAGGATCTAGGGGACAAGGCAAGGTGGCCAAGAAAGGATAACAAGACAGGATGGAAGGACAAATCCAAATGGTGTGCCTTCCACGATGATTTTGGCCACATCACTAAAGATTGCATTGCCTTGAGAAAGGAAATAGCATATCTTCTGAGCAAGGGTCATCTCAAGGATCTCCTAGGCAAAAGAAGCCAAAGTTTCAGGATGGCACTAGCATCCCAGAAAGAGCAGCATCACCTCCTAAGGATGCTGGCATAATTAACTTTATTTCAGGTGCTTCAGACATTTGTGGAACATCTTACTCATCTACTAAAAGGCATGCAAGAGAGATGAAATCAGACAAACGAGAAAGACCCACAAAGACTACCATCCCGACGATTTCAAAAGTGATCAGCTTTAAAGAAGAAGATCGAGAGAATATCCTTGATCCTCACCATGATGGTTTAGTTATAACCTTATATATTTCTAATCATTTTGTTTGCAGGATAATTGTAGATGGTGGGAGCTCAGTTAACATAATCCAGCTAGAAGCTCTCAAAAGGATGAATATCCCGGAGACTGAAATAGTTTCCAGATCATCAGTCTTGGTTGGTTTCGGTGGAGAAACCAAAAGCACAGTAGGTGATATCAAACTACCAGTATATCTTGAAGGGGTAAACTCTATCCAAAGATTCTGTGTGATAGATTCTTTATCCAGCTACAATGTAATCCTGGGAAGACCTTGGATACATGACATGAAGGCAGTTCCTTCAACATATCACCAATGTGTGAAGCTACCAACGCCATGGGGAGTCGTCAAAGTGAACAGTGACCAACAAGAAGCCAAGGACTGCTATACGACATCGATGAAGGCTTCGTCAAGACAAGCATAGCAATTACAGAAGGATGCATAGTGCCATCCTCAAGATGTCAAAGAAGATCCTGACCAGGATGTAAAGTCTGTTTGCCTCGATGACAATAACAAGGATATCACTATGCAAATTGGTAAGAATATCCCTAATGACATTGAACAATCTCTGATTTCGTTTTAAAAGTGCAGGATGTCGACATTTGCATGGAAGTATAAAGATATGACTAGCATCTCTAAGGATGTCATCACTCATAAGCTTGGTATTGACAAAAGTTACAATCCTATCCAGCAGAAACGAAGGAAGTTTGCACCTGAAAGGAATGCCATCATACAAGAAGGGGTGGACAGACTACTAAAATCCAAGATGATAAGAGAATTCAAATTCCCAAGATGGCTGGCAAACGTGGTGGTGGTACAAAAGAAAAATGGGAAGTGGAGAGTATGTGTGGACTACACAGACCACAACAAAGCTTGTCCTAAAGACCCATTTCCACTACCACACATAGACTCGATGGTGGATGCCACAACTGGCCATGAAATGTTAACTTTCATGGACGCATCTTCAGGATTTCAACAAATCCACATGGAACCGGACAATCAAGAGGATACTGCATTTACGACCCATTCAGTTATTTATTTTTATGTTGCTATGCCTTTTGGACTAAGGAATGCAGGTGCAACATACCAAAGGCTGGTCAACATGATGTAGTAACAGTAGAATAATGATTTGCAACGTGATTATGTGATGAAATCTGATTAATTTCCATTTAGGGTAAGTTATGCATGCATTGATGTGATGTTTTCATAATATTATTCCATTTTGGGAAATGATTGCAATTAGGGTGTCAGACATATGATAAATTGGGGGTTTTTTGTTTAGGATAGGTTGCTTGATGATTATGGATTTATGTTGGGTGTTTTTACATGTTTTGGATCTGATTTGGAGGGTTAAACGCGTGAAAGGAGGCAACACTGCAGCAGGGGGCGACTAGCTGGCTAGTCGCCTCTGATGGGTCCTAGTCGCCCCTATAGGGGGCTACTAGCATTGCTAGTTGCCAGTTTGATACCTAGTTGTGTGTTTTGATGCCTAGTCGTGTGTTTTGCTGCTGTAAGTGTATTTTGGGACCCCGAAACAGGATTTGTCACCAAGGAATGTTACCTGACAACACGTGTTCTGACTCGTATATGCAGTATGTGAACTGTATGCTAGACTTGGTGGACTGTTATGCATATTAGGTGCATGTTTACATGTGATTACTTGGTTACTTGTAGTTGGCTAACACGGGGGGGGGGGGGGAGAAGGGGGATGTCGGGTCACCAATGGGATATCAGGTCTTGTCTGGTCAGGTTAACGTTCGAACATGTTTTTCAAACGTACACGGTAATGATCTGGACATTTAGGGACCAGTTATCCCATGGATTATTAGTCTGGATACTCATATACATCTTATGATAGGTCTCCAGTATTAGGGACTATCATGGCATTGGTCTAACTGTTTTCAAGAAACACAACCTAAGGTAAGTTCATGGCCCCGCTTTCACACACTTTTCTCATGGGGGAGAAACACGCTACACATTTTTGAAACACCAAGTTTATGTTATACTATATTGATCTTTTGTTTACTATACGACAACATCATCTAATTCCGAGGGGAAACCGTGAATATGTGGGGAATCATAACGGGGAAATGTGGATAGATCTATTGGGCCTGAAAAACCCCACCTGGGTCGACTGGAGGTCGGACGGGTGCATATTATCTCTAAACTTTCGGGTTACGAGGATGACGGTAGCTCAACTCGGGCAGCAGCGCATGAAATACTTGTCAGCAATGGTTTTCAACCGTAGTAGTAACATACTCAACGTCTAGCTAACGTTCGTATAACATTGTAGTAACGGGATTGATATTTTGAAGCTTATGAAACGTCTTACTTAAAACCTGTGAACTCACGGCGTTTAGGTTGCATACATGTGTTAATACTTTTAAAATATCATCTTTTGTTTCATCAAGGATTGTAAACTTACTTATGCTTCCGCTGTTTTATATCTTTTGAAAACTTAATGGTTTGGTTTACGTATCTTTTACATTTAGATGTCGTTTATTGTGACCGTTGACTTAGATCCTGGTGTGTGACGCGCCTCGCGATAAAACCCCGCAAGTGGAATTTAAGGGTGTGACAGATTGGTATCAGAGCCAATGGAGTGAACTAGGACTGCATGTAGAGTCTAGTCTATAGCCGAGTCGCAAACACGCTAGACGTTGACATACATATGAGTCGTATTACGTGGGATATTTACTGATTAACAGGGGTGTCGATATCGTCATCTATATGTTACATCATCCATTCTATCTCTTATCTGTTTCTATTTTCTATTCCTATCTTATCCTCGTCTTCGGGTTTTGAGGATGAATAGGCTGGCTTGTTGGCACGGCAGTGGTGTAAATTGGAGTAGCTTCGGCATACCCTTGAGACTAGTCCAGGTTTCGGACATCTCCCTTCTATACCCTAATAGACACACTCGCCTACACACACACTATCTTGCAGTTGTACTTGTAGTAGTACACCTCTAGGTGTTAGTATCTAGTGACTTAAGCTTCAAGCTGGGAGTATATTTGGAGGACAGTTTTATCATTTCGGGTGCACACGAAATCATAAGCTTAGATGCATGAAAATCTTGGTGAGCTCTGTATTTAGACTGATGGTCCTGGATTGGATCTAGATCTTGATTCTTGTGATTACTAGTGGTACACTGATACATGACGCTTCATTCCCCTCTTTCCCTCCTCACTTCCCATAGTCTAAAAGTCATGTATCTCTTTATAGAAATCTATTGAGAGTGTTCAATGCATGACATATAATATTCTAGAGAACGAGAGATTGAAATCAAAGATCAATTCCTAGGAAGTACTACTATTTGTTTTTCATTGTTCATGGTTAAATATATAGATTAAATTAAACCGTAATAAATTTTAGTTTCTATTTTCATATTATTCTTAATAGTTCTCAAATTCATTCCCGTAAATCGGCACTTTTTATATGAACTCAATATATTTATTAGACCCACAATTGTCTATTAGGTCATCAAATACAAAGTGATTGAGAAGGTGAAAAGTACCTTAGACGAAAGGTGATCACTTCCTTTGAAGAGTTGATAAATTTTACAATGTGATCACTACCTTTCATCAAGTGAGATATATACTAAGAACATCCATAGCTTGGTATAGAATCTAAGCATTTAGCACATAAACTTTATTATATTATACATCACTAGAAATCAGTATGTGTAGTTGTATACAACCTTAATTTTCCTTCTGCTCTAGAATTTAGTTATACCCATGACTAACTCCCAAAGGAGGATAATGATAACGGATTTCTAGGAAAAACAAATTTTTACACCTAATACCACCTCAACTTATACTTTGTAAAGATTTAATACTTAATGCTCTTTATCTCGTATAAAAATGTGAATAATACATTTTCCAATCTAACTTGTGTGTTAATAAGAGAATAAGTTCTATACATTTATTTATTAATCAACAAAATTCATAATAAGGCATATTTTAAGACAACATTATGACAGAAGGAAGTGCGGCACACATCTAGTCATCTTTTTGTCATTGCAAGAGATACCTTCTATATTGGAAGTAACATTCCCTTTGATATTTACATATAATATTTGAAAGAATTATCATAAATGGTACAAACAAATGAAGAAAAATTATCAACAACTATGAAGAATATGTAGACTCATTATTCATCTAGCTAAAACATGTCATAAAGAATGTAATATAGCTGTGAGCTGGAAAAACACATCCTCTTGGCATGAAATGGTTAGGCCTCCCATCGGATGATCAAACCCAAACTCTTCCTCCGACTTACGTAATAACTCCTGAAATATTGGTTGTTCCAATAATGATATTGGGACGACGAACCGCCTCTTCTGGTTTTCACCAACATACACTGCTATATGACCTTTTGGGACATCCCTTTTGTATTTTCTACTCGGAATAGAGTTCAATCTTCTATAGCTTTTAATATTTGAAATCAGTGAAGAAGACACCCGCATAAGACCCATATCTTTAGAAGAGTGAGGTGGTAAAGAGAGAAAGACTTTAAGTATTGAAGTAGTGTAATGAGTGATTGTAGCATGCATTGTATATATAGGTTGTTTGACAGTCTGTCCAGGATGATGGAAACTCACATGGCTAGCCCATAATCTTCATCTTTTCCAAGAATGTACTATATTCATTTCATGAATTCTTAAATATGAATAAACTAAAGAACGCGCATAAGTCGGATGCATATGCAATTATATATGGGGCGTATCAAAATAAACAGCATATTTTTAATAGTTGTTTCACATATACCGCCTCTGTCACGAGTTATCTAAATTATTTTCGTTTAACATGTAACTTATGTATGATAACAAATAAAAACATTTAAGTAACGAAAAGAATTAATATATTATTTAGGGAACCGTATTCTATGATGAAATACTTTGATATAGTAACCATCCAATATAAATTTCCGCTTAGCTAAATTAATAACATAATTAAATAGTTTTTTAAAACCCGACACACTAGTACAAATTTGCTCAAAAGACGCGGACATTGGAAGTCAAAAGACACGGTGAAAGGGAGATCCATGACTTTAGATACTTTTCACACCACATTAGTTATTTTGGCCTTTAAAGTCGCGGTTAAGGGACTTAAAGACACGGTCATATGAGGGAACCGTGATTTCTGATGCTGAAACCGCGTCTTCAAAGGTAAAGAAAAACAAGTTGAAGCTCGAATGACAAATCGAGAAATACAGGCTCAAAAAGTAATTTTAGAGTTGAAGATATATGGTAGAAATCAGAGAGGAGTGGTATAAGAAAATGGTTTGTCAACTAGTTGCATACAACGGGGGCGACTAGGCTGCCACATTGACGTTTTCAACCTATGCAACCATGTTTCCTACAGAGAATGTTTTCTATATTGAGGCTGAAGCGATTTTAGCACTATTCGCCAACGGATGGGTTGATATCACTGTTGTGTTTTCATTTATTTCGTATGTTTTTATTACTATAACGTTGTTTATATTTAAGTTAAAACATTAAATTTATCATTTTTTTTTTCATTGTTTAAGGTACTTTTACAGGGATGTAGTTGCCCACGGATAAGACAAGTATTATTTTTAATTCTACCTCAATGAGAGGCAATAAGAATTATTCTTACTATCAGCTTTCAAATCTAATTTATAACGCCTAATGAATAGATTTACCATATAAAATGGTTCGGGTGTTTTATTTTATCTATTAGTTAGTTATTTGATTTTCTTAAGTTTTATTTTAAATAATAAATTATTAATTTAATGTAGTGTAAACAACAAAAAGGCGGATGAGAATGCGGATACTTGGTTATCTACCATATGTTTGAGTTTGTCTATTTCTATGAAGACAAATTTCCCAGTAAGTAATTTATGTTTCTTAATTGTTTGACTTCTTATAACATAGAAGGTTTAATTGAATGCAATGGTACTATAATACATGCATTACTTTATTTAGTGGTAAGTAGATTCGTCAATATTACTATGGGTTTCTTATTTGTATCAATATCATGTATTGGTTTTGCTATGGTACTTCTAAAATACTTAGAATTAGTTTTAGGGGTGAGTACTTTAATTTTTTTTCCGATTATCTATACTATATTATAAAGCATCTAAAAGGGATTCCCAACAAAATTAAGTAATTACAACATTTAAGGCTTATTGTATAACACTCTAATGAAGTTAGTAATATGGCAAAATAGTCTTTTAACACCATCAAAACACAACTTTTAGTAGTTAGGTCTAACTCATATAGTGTCAAATACTCAAGGGACCCAAACTGAAAATATAAAATTAATTCCATGAACATTAGAATTTCTTGCAAAAATAGTAGAATTTTTGTTTGACAAAGTGTAATTGGTAGACATTGGACAAAAAAATTGAAAATGGTAATGCCTCAAACCCATTTGGCGGTATCAAGCTACAACCTGCCAACCAATCATTTGCAAACCTGCAGCCCCCATTGATGCCGCCAATCTGTTTTGAGGCATCAAGGTGATACCGCCAATCCGTTTTGAGGCATCAAGGTGATACCGTCAATCCGTTTTGAGGCATCAAGTTGATACCGCCAATCCGGTCAGCGGCATCAAGGTGATACCGCCAATCCGTTTTGAGGCATCAAGCTTACTTTTCTGGACATTGCAGGCTGCAAGATTTGGTTGGCAGGTTGTAGCTTGATACCGCCAAATGGGTTTGAGGCATTACCATTTTCAATTATTTTCTCCAATGCCTACCAATTGCACTTTGTAATTGATAAATCACGCCATTTTTGCAAAGGATTCTGAACATTAGTCTTCCTCTTTTGAAGTTTCATATTAGATCAATAATGAAAACAACCCCAACTCCACTACCTTTTCGTAACTGACATCTAATATTCATTACACAAATCAATGCTTCCATTTGTAACCGCTAATCATTGTTAAGATGGAGTAAGACATGGTTTCGCGAACTTCACACGCACCTTATTCTTCTGATGATACTCTACCACACCATTGTTGTCGCTATCTCTTTCATGCTACGTTGACGCTTCACGACCCATTGCCGTTGCTGTCGCCCGTAACGGTCGTCATTTCTACTCGTTAGCGTTGTTGTCGCTATCTCTTTCATGCTACGTTGACGCTTCACGACCCATTGCCGTCGCTGTCGCCTGTAACGGTCGTCATTTCTACTCGTTAGCGTCACCAACAATCCTCGCCACTGTCTTATTCTTTTTCTCGCCATTACAAGGTACGACATAAGGAAGTATAAACTAATTTTAAAACATAATTATTTGTTGTTTGCGCTTTGCTGTTTTAGTGTGTTGTTGAAAATTTTGTGTAAAGATTCTTCATGTTTATACTATCATATGCTTGTACGAAACTATTTTTTTCTTACTTTTGTTTCTCGCAGATAAGATTCATGGGAAATGGGAGAATGTGACAATCATCTACAAAATAACCAATTTGAGGTAATTAGCTATTATTGATTATTATATAACCAACTCTATATACTTGTTTATACTTCTATGATGATTTGATTCAAGCCGGTACGCAGCCGCCGTCATCACTACACAGTCATTCAAAACGCTCCGATACATACCATAGGCCAATGTTAGAGTCGCATCCTTACAAATTGAGGTATCTTATATATTCTTAGATTATGTTAAACAAATCATTCAAATTAAATGACTTATTTTCTGAGTCTTTGACATTTTAAAGAATAATGGTTAGAAATAACTAGAACTTATCTGCTCATTTTCTACATTTTATGCATGCAGGGTACTTAAATTGTTTTTGTTTACTAAGGGTAATTGACACATGGCATAAAAAGTCTCACACTACATAACTATTAGTGAATAAATGTTTTTTTCTTAAAAGACTTGTCACTAAATACATGTTGTGCAACGAAAGAAAACAAAAGGAGTAAAATTCTTATCTGTTAGATATTTATACTTAACTTGACGGTATTATGCATGTTAGTATTGATAAAATTTGTTTGTGTAATTTACCGATTGGATACCATACTTTCTTGAAACCATGTATATAAAGAAAGGGAAAACTTGGTGGTATCAAGAAGATGTTGCATGGAACTTTGTGCACAATGTTACATAGCTCTAAACTTTGTTTTTAATACATGTATTTTTTTTTAAATGAAGGGAAATCTTGCAAAAAAGTATAAAGTAATGGTAAAGTTTATGTATATTAAGAATAATCAAGTTGGTTAATCCGGTTACACCACCCGTCATAATAAACCATATTATTTGTTTAATCGAATATGGACTTAATCAAACTGATCTAAGTGTAGTTATCCCCGCCGCATCGCACGGGCATCTCACTAGTGTATATATATATATATATATGTTGTAACTTTACTTATACCATTTACTTTTGTTTTAAATATGGAACAACACAAGCTATGCTATGGATAAGGATATGGATCTTATATTGAAGACTTAAATGCCAACTTTTTAGTGGTATTCGTATATTTTCGGATTGAATATGTATGGGTCGTGGGTTTTTGAACAGCTTTGGAATAATTTAGTATGTAAGTTGAAACAAATTAATGTATCTTTTCAAGCTTTGGTTCGGATTGATTTTGGTGTTAAACAAATTGATTTTGATTTAGGTATGAAACAAAAGCAAATGTATATGATTTGTTATTAAACAGAAAGCATGTGAAATCTTCTAAGATGTTTTTTTTAAAGGCTTATTTCTTTTTAATCCTGTAGTTTTTGGGACTTGAACCAAAGACCTCCCACAATCTAGATGTTCTAACGGCTTTGCCTTTGTCAATGGACAACCACCCCATTGGTCTTCTAAGATGTTAATAGGTAAAAGAATTGGAGTTGGTTGAATATATTTCCCGAAATAACTTAATCCTTTTTTTGGTAAGACCCGCATAGAAATATGCCACTGACGTGAGTAAAGCCAAAGCAACAGTAGTATTTATATCATTCGTGGGAGCGGCTAAGTCCCCATGATGTAATTGTATGATTTTCCAAGGTAAAAGGGTGCTGACCAATTAGAAACAAAAATAAGCAGCAGGAAATGTATATGGTTCTATATTAAACAGAAAGCGAGTAGCAAAAAGCCAGCAGCAGCAGGTTAACCAACAAAATTTGCGGTTGTATTAAAAAAATAGGAAGCAAAAGTCACGGTTATGAAGGAATTTAATATTCATCTGGACAAATCTAAAGACGCAGTTTAGGAATCAAAAGGCATGGTAGCCTTTTCGCGACTTTTGCTCAATTCACCTAAAGATGCGACACAATAAGACGCGGTAGCTGCCTGCGTCTTTAAGTGCATATCACTGCGACTAAAGACCCAATTTTATACCAGTGACACTTGCGTGATGAACATACTTTATGTTAACTCACTGTCAACTACTAAGTTTCACTAACCCGATACCGTGACGAAATGTATTATACAAAATATAAAATCTATTCTAAGCAATCCTAGATTTTGTTACACATATCACATATGGTGGCCGTGTAACAAAATATATAACCAAGAAATGAAGTTGTGATATGCCCAACAATATTTTAAGGTGAGGGTTAAATTGATCAAAAACAATTTTTACGTATACTGATAGTGGTTCAGATAATATCAATATTGATACCAGTGTTGTTTGAGTGTTATTTGTTCGATTCATTATGGTATCAGTGCTACATAATAGTTTACCATTTTACAAATTGCTTTATTGTGTATACATCATTGTTTTCAATAAAATTTATATACATGAGAGTGTTGTGGAATTTTTTCAGCACAACTACGAGTTTGTTTTTCAAAATTAGAGATAACTTCAATATATTTTTAACACAAATTGTTGGGAATTGTGATTGATGACATGCAATGATTGCAATATGCAATAAGTGAAACACTTACAAGAGAATAAAGGTAACTTAAATGTAATTTTGCATTTGTATTCCTTTCATATTTACATTTACAATTTGAAAGATTCATTGGCACAAAAAGAATGATGAAAAATAATACAATTCTAGAGAAAGTAGACTCATTATTTATCTAGAACATATCATAGAGAACGTAATATAGATGTGAGAATTTAACATAGATGTGAGCTGGGAAAAGGCATCCTCTTCGCATGAAATGGTTAGGCCTGCCATTGGATGATCAAACCCAAATTCTTTCTCTGATTGAAGTAACAAATCCTTAAACAATGGATGTTTCAAAAATGATATTGGGATGATGAACCGACTCTTATGGTTTTCACCTACATACACTGCAAGATGACCTTTTGACACACCCTTTTGATAGTTTCTACACCGATAAGAGTTTAATCTTCCGTAACGTTTTAAATTTGAAATCAACAAAGAAGACACCCATGTAAAACCCATATGTTTATAATGGTGAGATGAGAAAGAGCAAAAAGTTTATATTAGTGTGAAGAGTGATTGAACATCTGTATTTATAGCTTGTTTGACATCCTGTCATGGATGATAGAGAATCACATGGCTAGCCCTTCATCATCTTTTCAAAAAATGTAATATAATATTCATTTCAAAGTATTTAAACACAATTCAAATAAAATAAAGAACGCGTATAACTCAGAGTCTCGGACGCATAATCAATTAGGATGCATCAAAATTAGCAAAATATTAATCATTTGTTCACATATGCTACCTCCGTCATGACCAATTTATATAATATTACACACCTAAAATATGAAGTGATATGTGACATCCACATCAGTGCAAGAGGAATTCCTTCCTAAGAACCAAAAATCGACGATGTGATGGTGACGTGGAGAGTGGCGTGGGTGGTGCAGATGTGCGGTAATTTTGTTTTTTTAACTAAACAAACATTACATAAAATTTGATAGCAAATACATAAAATTTAATTATCATCCTCATCATGATCATATTCATTGTCATTGTTGTCGTCATCTTCATCGTTGTTGTACCGAGGAAGATTCCATATATATGCAACCAAATCCGCTCGTAGGTTAGTGATGCAACTGTGTGTTAAAAATATGGCGTATGTTTAACTCTCTCGCTTTAGCACTGATGTCTTCGTAATTTGATTTTCTTTCCTCCTCATATTGACCAATTGGTTTTCTTTGATACTCCAAAATCATGTTGTGTAAAATAATGCACGCGCACATAACATTTCTAAACTTATATTTTTTTTTTTATAATTTTACACGGTATTTTCATAATGTGCCATCGTTTGTGTAAAACACCAAAAGGTCGCTCGACGTCTTTTCTTGCCGTCATTTGAGCCTTGTTAAACTCACATGGCTAGCCCATAAGCATCATAGCCGGTTTTCTATGATACCCACTCATGTGTTGTTTGTGCCATGCAGATGGACACAATTCCCACTCTCATTTCATACAATCTAGAGTCTCCCCATCCTGAGGAAACCATGTAAAAACGTAGGTTTTCTCAAATATTTTTTTTAGGTAAAGTATAATCATATACTCACAAAAATTAGGCGGACTTTCCCTCACCACTCATTCCGAAATTTATAAATATTCATCCACAATGCCATAAGCCAATTGTCTAATCGTGTTTGTAAATTATTACAACGTGGTAAATCCCAAACTAACCTGCGTATCTGTTTTTAATGGAAATATTCAGATCTACTTTCTAAATCATTTCCCCGTACCCTGCTCTAAGCTTTGCTAATTGTAGGATTTACTGGGTAAGGTTGTTGTTTCTAAATCATTTACAATCTTTATATATATAGATCGACTCATACGAAAACGCCCCCAAAACTCGTATCATTATATATTAGATTAGTTGCATCACTTATAAACAACTCATGTGCAGTGACCCGTGATAATTATATATTTCCTCCTTATGGGTTTTGAGCTCCCTTCGTCTTTGATGATAACGTAAACCACTTTTTTTAACTGCTGATAGTATTTGTTTTGTTTCCTCGTCAGATGAAGGTGATGAAACCCTTGGGTCATTCAAAGATGATGATGAACTTTGATCTTCCATTTTATATAAATGATGAATATGATTGGTTGGTTGATGAATTTTAGAGTGAAGAATGTGTTTGTATGGTCGAATAGGTTAATAGATAATTTAAATTTTTGTAACTTCCCCCCATAAATAAATGAAACTCATAATTAATTTTAAATATATTACTCCAAAGAAAACCTAATTAGAGTGAAAGATAATTTCGATATGTTTAGGATGATTTTTATGTGTTTGATCACCATATGATAATCTCGATATACTAGGATAAATATATGATAACATCGATACATGTAAGATGAATTTTCATAAGTGTAGGAAAATTTTTGATAATGTGTAGGATGAAGTGTTAATGACTACTTAACTAGAGACGTGATAATAAATGTGAGACGGGTTAAACTACTTAATTTTTATCATTATGTCATTTCTTCCGTTTGTTCTCATAGGGATGGGATCATTTGAGAAGTCCTTTGAGTTGTGAGAATCATGAGAACTCACTTTATAACCACACACTTATTTTATTCAATAATGAATGTGCAGTTGTAAATTAAGCCATAATAAAAGTATTGAATAAAATTAAACCATTACATTAGATTGATCATTCACTCTAAGTTTAAAAACTATATTTGTTACAATGTTTGACAAAAAGATTATTAAGTTTATTATTATTGATTTTGGTTATTATATTTAGAAGTTAAATATTCTAAACAATGTAAATTAATTTTAGATGTTAACATTACTTCAAAAGTAAAATAAACAATTTAGTAGTAACACAATGTAATTACTTAAGGTTTTGTGAAACTTTCATATTTTTCTAAACAAATAAAATTAAATAAACAATCCAAATTAGTTTTTAATATTTGATTTAACACCAAATTAAATATGCTTGGTTACTTCCGTATTAAATGATTATAAACTCAAGGTTAAATATTGAGGCTTTGGAAGAAACCTAATGTCAAGCTCCAAAATGAATGATACTCGATTGAGATGACTTTAACAAACGAGATTGTACTTTTAAGTTAATTTCATTTTTGATGGCTTAGTCTAAACATCATTACTCTTATTACTTTTGATTTGTTTGTTTTGTTGTATATGCAATCTAAAACGTAACAAGCATGGTATGAAATATATATTTTAAAATTTTGAAAAAAGGTATACATGAAGACGAATTTTTTTACAAGAAATAATTTAAATATAATATGTAATTTAATTTGTCTTAATTACATCTATATATTTATTTACATTTATATATTTATACATATTAAATTTAAATTGTTCAGCCCATGTATCATATGGGTACATAACCTAGTATGTTAATAGACTGAATCACAAGTTTTGTCCTTTGTGTTTATGGCTTATTACAAAGCATGCCCTGTACGATTAAATTAATTGGTTGTGTACTTTATGTTTCAAAATCACACACGTTTTGTCCTTTGACGCTAACTTGGTTAATTTCTTTTTTGTTAAGTTGTATCATGTGCACATCACATAAGGGTAATATTGTATTTTAACCCTCATTCTCTTTCTAACCTCTCCCATTTACCACCACCACTATCCACCCCAAACCACCTGTCTCCGCCTTCGACCACCTTCGAGCGCCTTCTACCACCTGTTACCAAGCCACCTCACCCTCCTGTTACAACACCAAAAGTTGAGAGAGGTAAAATGTAAGTGCACAGAATGTGACTATTGCTTTTGGATTGTCAATATAGCATTTTTGGTAGATTTTGTATTGGAGAAGTTCCCATTTGACCAGTCGAGTTGTCGAAGGAAGAATTCAGTAGGTCGAAGGAAGCCTTGAAGTTGATATTGTTTGGTTCGAGCTTATGAAGAGGTCGAAGGACTCATTCGACCTTGACGGGGGGTCGAATGAGCAGACTATAAATAGCTTAAGTTTTATTTTGTGAAAAATAGTTGGTCATTTGGTTAGAGGTTTTGTGTGTGTTTTCTCTCTAGGTTCTAGAAACGTCTGAAGTGATCTTATTTCATTGTAAACCTAATCTAAACAAGTTTTATCAATATGTTTATGAATGAAATGATTATTGAAAAGGAATTAACTGTTTTCTGATTTGATCTCTATCATATTGCATACGATCTAGGGTTTCCGCACCTGGATTATTCCATTTGTATGATTACATTGTTGTTTTCTATAAAACCGATCCTCTACAAAGTGGTATCAGAGCTTATCTCAATCATACAATTGCAATTTGATTGATTTCGAACAGATTTTTCACCAAAAACACCTAAAATTTTTCTGTTTTGCATGAACTTTGAATGACAATGGAGATTGATTGATTTTGACTTGATTTCACGGATAAAATCAAAATTTTCATTCATTAAAGTTTATCTCCATTAAATCCGAAGCAAAACCTGATAAAGATCATCAAAATCCATCAACTTTTGAAAAAAATTGGATCAAAATAACTGACTTTTGAATAATAAACATTTTGCAAATGGGTAAGGTCAAACCAGAGAGAGCTTGGTCGAACGAGTAAGTTTTGGGGTTGAATCAGTGTTTTTGGATCGAACCAGAGAGAGTTTAGGTCGAACCAAAAGTTTTTGAGTGTGTTGTGTTGTCATTCGACCAAGTGTGTTTCATTCGACCTTACGGGAGGTCGAATGAGAGTTGTGTCAAGGTCGAACCAAGTCTAGTGTGTTACAGTTCTCATTCGAGTCTGTTTAGAGGGTCGTACTAGACAGTTTATCTCATTCGAACCCACGACTATTGTTTAAAGGTCGAACCAGATTCTGTTTTTGAAAAATTTTCTAAGTGTTTACATTCCGAGCGTTATGGACAACATTTGGGGATTTCCTATGGCACCTAGACCTGCAACAAACAGCAACAACATGTTCTGATGAATTCGTGGGCATTTGCTTCTCAGAAGACGAACACACAGTCATCACAACCGATCAACTACATTGCTATGAAAAGTTCAACACCACCATCTGTTACTCAACCTCCACAACAATAAGTGAATGATTTTTGGGGAGTTACAGCAGCAGCGGTACAGTCTCAGACTACAAATGCGATTACCACCTTAATCAATGATTTATCATCGGGAAGTGGGAATCGTCCTCCTAAGCTGTTGGACATGTCAGAGTATTATCAGTGGCACAAGAAGTTCAAGATTCATCTGGAAGGCATGGGATTGGAAGGAGGAGAAGCTTGGCAAATGATCATGAAGGGATACATTGCACCATGTCTTGAAAACACAGATATCACAATTCCACTTGAAGAGTTGAAAGATGACGAGAAGAAAAAGTATGCAGTTGAAAAGAAGGCCTTTTCACAGCTGTCACAAGCATTGTCCACAGATTTATTCCATCAGTTTGGTTCATGTACTACCTCAAAGCAGTTATGGGATGTGTTGAAAAATAGACATGATGGTAACGAGTAAGACGAGGAGACTTCGGATGGAAGAGTTGAAGAAGGAGTTTGGGAATTTTAGCTATGTTGGGAATGAAACATTGAAAGAACTTGTTCCGAAATATTGTCATTTATTATCAGAGTTGTCAAACTATGAGATCAAGATTCTAATGACTGAACTGGTGGAAAAGTTTGCTGACTCGTTGCCTTCATATTTCAGTCAACATGTTCAGGTTTTGATGGAAAAAGATGCATATGTTTATTGGACTATCAATGAGTTTATATAGAGGTTGGAGAATAAAGAGATGGATGAGAAAAGAAAAGCTAAAATAGCACAGTTTCCACATAATCCGGAGCTGTATCATGCTACATCATCGTCCTCTATGTCATGTTTATCAGTAGGTGGAAGTGTTGCACCTCATATAGCTTGTGTTTCCAATATTGTTGAACCACAAAGAAACCCAATCAATTATCTTGCACCAAGACCAACCTACATACCAACTTCCTACTCAACAAACTCTTACATACCAACTCAACCTCAGATGTCTGTTTCTTGTTATACATCATCTATAAACACACCTCAATAACAACAATATGTTCCTCCAACGACACAAGCATCATCAAGCCAAAGTCTGATTGTGTTGGAAACTTCCATCATGAACAATGTAACTGTAGAAGTGGCACAACAACACATTGCTTTAGTCTTAGCAATGGTCGCTTCATACAATGGACTGGTGGCAAGTCAGATAGGCAAACAACAATCTGAGAAATGAAGATTATGCCCAGATAGATAAGGAAGATATGGAACTGATCCATATTCAACGGGCTTTTGCAAGTATGATGAGGAGAGCTACTGAGTTTATTGAGAAGACGGGCAAAAATGATCTCACTAGTTCACCAAATACTACCTATGGTTTCAACAAAGCCAAGGTAACTTGCTTTAACTGTGGAACACGAGGTCATTTCAAGAGAGAATGTACTCAACCAATGCAGCAAGGTAACAGAAACCCGTTTAATTCTAACTATCAGAATCGTCAATCACAAAATCAGGTTACCTACCAAAGCCAAAACAACAACAACTATCCATAACAAAACAATTACCAAAACCGACAAAACACCTCTCAAAATACTACATCTAGACAAACATCTACAACCAATCAAACTCAAACCCAAACTACATCTAACCCAACCAGAATCATTATTCCTATTTCTACACCAAACAGTAAACCTCAAAATGAGAACAAGAATCAAGCTTTGGTGATACAGAAGGATGAGGGTTATGATTGGACTTCTATGTAATTGGGAGTTGAGAAGACTACAAGTGGGAATGTAGCATGTCTTGCTAATGAGATGGTTTTAGAGGAGTCGGTGATAGATGATGATGTTTTGGAATCTGAGAAAGTTTATGAAGTTTTGATTGAGGAGATTGTTGAAGAAGTTCCAGTTTCCGTTGCTGAGAAGGTTGAAGAAACAAGTGCTAAAATGGTTTCAGGGACGGTTATTGATTCCGTTGCTGATGTCTTTGATGAACCAGAATCTGTTTATTCTGATTCGGAAAGTGAATCTGATTCAGAAGCGAGTGTTAATTCTCTGGATGATGATATTGAGCAATTTCTAGCCGAAGCAGACTTCTTGATGACAAAGAAATCATGCATAGTGGATGATGCCTTCACAAATATTGATTATTCTAAGTTCTTTGCAGGGAAGGAGGCTCACTTTGCACTGATGGCCATGACAGATCCGTCTAAACCGGGAGCTCCAGCTGGCCCTGTTAGCAGTCTTTGGATTGTCGACAGTGGAGCTTCTGGGCACATGACCGGAGATTTGACGTTACTTTTTGACATCAAGAATATTAATAGTGGCTATGTAGCGTTTGCGGGAAACAAAGGAGGTTACATAACGATGGAAGGCAGTGTTAGTAATGGAATCGTGAGTTTTGAGAGAATATCTTATGTGAAGCAAATTGATTATAATTTGCTGAGTGTGAGTCAGATTTGTGACAAACAGTTTTCTATTCACTTTGATGATAAATTTTGCTACATTCTTAAACCCGGTTTCGTCATTCCAAAATAGTGGATCATGCTAAAAGCACCAAGAGTGAACAATCTGTACATTCTTGACATGAGCAAGGCAACCACAACTCTGGGACAAGTCACTTGTTTTCTATCCAAAGCTACAGAAAAAGAGTCTATAATGTGGCACAGAAGGATGGGGCATATTCACCTAAGAAATATGAATCATTTGGTGAAGAACGGGCTTGTAGAGGGAGTTAATGTGAAGCATTTCCATTTAAACGACAAATGTGTGAGTTGCAAAAAGGGGAAACAACACAAACAGTCCCATAAACCTAAGAAAGTAAATTCTGTTGAACTTCCACTTGAACGTTTACACATAGATCTTTTCGGACCTGTTAAGCGTAAAAGTATCAACGGAGACTTTATTGTCTTGTGGTTACCGATGATTTTTCAAGATTTTCATGGGTGATGTGCATACAACACAATAATGAAACGTTTAATAATCTGAGCGTTCTGTTTACGCGATTGGAGAATATATATGGATTGAAGATCAAAAGAATTTGAAGTGATAATGGGACGGAGTTTAAGAATTCTCAAATGGATGCATTGTGCGAATCAAATGGTATTCATCATGAGTACAGTGAACCATATACTCCACAACAGAACGGTGTTGTAGAGAGAAAGAACAGGACTCTAATAGAAGCGGCACGGACCATGCTTGCAGATTCTAGTCTTCCAGTCATGTTTTGGAATGAAGCCATTCGTGCAGCATGCTACACATTGAATCGTGTGTTTACAGTGAAGAAGTTTGGCAAAACTTCTTATGATCTGCTTAACAGACGTAAGCCGAACATGGAGTTTCTAGAACCTTTCGGGTCGCCATGCACTATGTTGAATCCTAATGAGAAATTTGGACCTAAATCTGAAGAAGGTTACTTTGTTGGATATGCGACACCACTAAAACGCGTATTTAACAAAAGAACCAAACAGGTTGAAGAGTGGGAGAATTTTGAAGTTCAGCGTTACAAAAGAACAAAATGGGCCCGATTGGATGTAGAGGTGTACAAAAAAACCGGTTTTTGGACCTGACCCAAAAAAAAAACCAGAAAACCGGTTTGGAGTGAAACCGGTCCGAACCCGACCCGATGGGTAGGTCCTAGGAGCGGGTTGTTGTTTCGAGGATCGGTTTGGTTTGAAAACCGGTTTGAGATAAGGACCGGTTTGGGGAAAAAATCAGTTTTTGAGAAAAAAAAACCCGGTATAATTAAAGTATTTTGAATTCTGGAGGACCGGTTTGGAAACAAAAACTAGTTTTAAACCCGGTCCAAATCGATGCCAATAGATGGCTGTATTGGGTGCTAAAAACCGGTTCCAAAACCGGACCGGTATGGAAAAAAAACCGGTTTTACCTTCTTAAAAAAGAACCGATCCGGGTTATAAACCAGGCCGGTTTGGCAAAAAAAACCGGTTTGTACATGTCTAATTGGATGTTTGATTACAAGGAATTATTCGAATCCTTCAATCTAGAAAGTATGGTTGAAGAAGCTGTTTTACGATTATATTACAAGTGTGAGAATGCAATAACTTCACCGTTAGTGCGTCCGATCAGCGTAACTCCTCCAGCAGCGGTTTCTGATGATACCAATGCTCCTGTTAATGAAGAAGAGGTTTTCCATGAAGCTTCAATGAATCTTGATTCATCTGAGTCTGAATACAATGATGATGATTTCAGTGAAGCTATTTTAGATCATGCTATAGTAACACCGCTAGTGAACCCAAATCCAGAAGTTGCATCTTCATCTAATACGGGTAATGATCTGGAGACTGCAGAGAATCTCAATGTTCAAGAGGTTATTCCTAATCCTGATCATCCGGAATCTCAGATTCATCAGATTCACCCACTCGAACAGGTTATAGGTGATCCAAGTAGCAGTGTGATGACTAGAGGTCAATTGAGACGAGAAACTTCACATGATAACAATGGAGCCCTAGACCTGTATGCAATAATACAGAAATCTGGTTGTCAAAATGATTGGTCTTTTGCTTGTTATGTTTCGCAGGTAGAGCCACGGACGTACAAGGATGTTTTACAAGACGATTCATGGGTTGAAGGAATGCAACAAAAATTACTTCAGTTTCAGAAACTCGGAGTCTGGACGCTGACAGATTTACTACCAGAGCAGAAGAAAATTGGTACTATGTGGGTATTCAAATGCAAGAAGGATGATCAAGGCGTTATTGTCAGAAACAAAGCTCGATTGGCAGTACAAGGATTCCGTCAAACAGAAGGGATTGATTACAACGAAGTCTATGCACCTGTTACGCGCATTGAAGCAATCTGAATGTTTCTTGCGTATGCATCCTACAAGAGATTCAAGGTGTTTCAGATGGATGTAAAGAGTGCTTTTCTGTATGCTGTGGTCAATGAAGAAGTATATGTTGGGCAACCACCAGGTTTTGAGGATCCTATCCACCAGGATAAGGTCTACAAGTTAAAGCTTTGTACTGTTTGCACCAAGCTCCAAGACAATGGTATGAGGACTATAGTACATATCTTCTTTCCAAAGGATTCAAACGAGGTTCGGTAGACGGTACCCTGTTCACAAAACAAACAGAGGGTGACTTGCTTCTTGTTCAGATTTGTGTTGATGACATTATATTTGGTTCTGCTAATGAACTTTTATGCAGAGAATTTGAACGAGTCATGCAGGAAAAGTTAGAGATGGGCGCTATGGGAGAGATGCAATTCTTTTTGGGCTTGCAGGTGGATCAATTGCCAACGGGCATCTTTATTCATCAGTTGAAATATGTTTCTAAAGTCTTGCCCCGATTCCAGATGGATGATTCAATGGCTATGGATACCCCCATTCCAACCAATCACGGGATTGGAGTTGATGCTAAGGGGTGCTCATTGATCCCTTTACATATAGAGCCATCATCGGATTTTTATGTACTTGACTGCATCTCGGCCGGATATAATGTTCGCAATGTGTCTCTGTGCTAGATTCCAATCGAAGCCGAAACAAAGTCATATTGCAGCTATCAAACGAATCCTACGATATCTGAAGGGTTGTCCCTCGCGTGGACTGTGGTACCCTAATGATGATAATTTTGACTTTATTTCTTTTAGTGATGCAAATTTTGGCGGATGCAATAAAGACGCAAAATCCACAACGGCTGGATGTCAATTTCTGGGGAGCAGGCTCATGACCTGGTAGTGCAAGAAGCGGACAACAGTTGCATTATCTACATGTGAAGCTGAATATGTGGCAGCTTCGAGTTGTTGCTCACAGGTTTTGTGGATACAACAACAAATGCACGACTATAGTTTGCAATTTCTTAAAACCCCGTTTATTGCGATAATGAAGCCGCTATTGCACTCACTAAAGACAATGTTAATCACTCTAAGCTAAGCACATCCGAATCAAGTATCACTTTATTCGTGATTTATATGCTAAAGGTTTGATTGATATGGTCAAAATACACACTGACTATCAGAGAACTGATCTTTTTACCAAAGCTTTTGACAAATCAAGATTTGAATTTTTATTAAAAGCTAATGGTATTAAAGAAAAACAAGACTAATCGTCACCTCGGTTTATCAATTTTATTTTGTTCTATTTTTCTTTCAGAAAATTCAAAAATCCAAAAATATGTTTTTAATTTCAGGGGGAGCATTTTTAGAAAAATCAAAAGCATTGAAAAATTTCAAAAATCCATAAAAATCAGAAAATCAAAAATGATTTTTCTAGGAGAAAACGAGGAGATGATAGTACATCAGTGAGGATCTATTGCATGCTAAAGAATTGAAAAAGTCAAAATACTTGATAAATGTTAATTTTGTGTGATTTGTTGATAGGCTTCGTAGACTTATTACCGCGTGCCTGATACATACATATCAAACTGTTTCTCTATGTGGATGAACTCCTCATGGGCATATGGTCTTGGTACCGTAACTTCGTTTGATAGGGTTTGTACAAAATTCGGAGGTTTCGGGTTGTTATGTTATTTGTTAACTGGGGATAACCTATCTGATCTTTTTTCGTAATTCTTACGGACCTAGATCAGGCAGGGTATCTTAATAAAAGAGCTTTAAGGTCAAAACCCAAAGTTACCGAATTAAGGAACATTAAATGTGTGATGATAATCAAAGATTATCTAATGCATCGTATCTAATCATTGATGCAAATCATGATTGATATAAGACCTCAACCTGGTAGAGTGCACGTGTTACTCTGTAGCATTGAGTTGCTGACCTGTACATCTCTATGCCTCATACCTTGTAACTACGGATAACAATAGCATAATCATGCATTAGAATAGATATTTGTGCAAAATTTCTTGATACGGGAGTATGTCATGTGTGTGGGAACCACAGGTGAATTAGTTTATACTATACATAACAGTATCAGTATAAAGCATTGCAGTAAAGTTTAAAAATAATGAACAACGGTGTGATGTGATATCTCATAAACTGATATGATCCTCTTACCTGAAAATCACAAAAAGATTATTGCTTTCTGTTGATTTAGTTTATATATACAAAAATTCAAAAAAGATTTTTGGTGTGTTTTAGCATAAATTTCAGAAAATCCAAAATTTTTACATTTCTGTGTTATTTTTTATAACCGATGGTGATTGATGGTCATTTTCTGAAGTTTGACAGACCAATTTGAGTTTTGTATCATTAAAATGATAAAGGATAAATGTTGAAAGTTTAAATGATCAAAATTGACAAATCAGGATTCGAATTTGAGATTTGGTAAAATGTTTAGATTTCCAAAATCTTATTCGCCCTTTCGTTAGGTCGAAGGTGATTTTATGGTTTGATTCGAACCTTTTACTGAGGTCGAATGAGAGTTTTTGGCTAATTTTCCTCATTCAAACCATCTGGTTTTCCTTCGAGCCTTTAGTTAGGTCGAATGAAAGCTGGATCTTCTCATTCGAACCCATACAAGGGTCGAATGAGAGACCTACATATATACTATCAGCTCATTCGAACCATTACAAAAACTTTTCAAACTTTCTCTCGTTACCAGACCTTTTTGCTCTGTGTTTTTGATCATTCATTATTGTTCCTTGCTTATTTCTGATCTTTTTCATACAAAAATCATAGGTAATGGCTTCGTTTTCAGATAGGAATCGACGGCTGAAGTTTCAAACCCTAGAACACTTAAACAGGGACCTTAAACAATGAAGCATTTTGTTCATCTGTTTTTCTTATTCGACATAATATGTTCCTCATTCGAACCCCCGATAGGGTCGAATGAAGGATTGTTTTGACCAAATTTCAATTTTTGTCTGATTTTGATAAATTTTCATGTTTATTTCTTGTTTTACAGATTATAATGGTTGAGCAACAAAATCCAGAGAAGGAGGTACAAGTTCCGGAGCAACCAGAAGAACCAAAGGAGTTAATATTTGAGCCAGTACATAACTGTTGTGCATTTCTTGGCGAAGTTAAACAGTATGTTGAATTCTCAGGCATGATTGATTTTTTGAAGAGAAGCAGAATTATCTATGCTCTTGCCACCCCGAAGACAATCTACAAAGATTACCATGTTAATTTCTGGGAGAAAGCGGTGATTACTTACTGGGATGGGAAATCAGCAATTCAAAGCTATATTCAGGGAAACTTTGTTCTTGTGACTGAAGATGATATCCGAGAAGCTTTACAGTTGAAAGATTCTCCAACTGATCCTATGGAGCAGAGGAAGTGTTTTCTTAGAATGAAATACAACGCTCCGATTACTGACTGTTTATTACACAAGGCAAAGTTGTGTCCTCATTTCAAGTACTTACTACATGTGATTTTACATGTGTTTGGACCAGTGAGAGGAGGATATGAAGTGCTGAGAAAAAGTCTATGTTTGTTGGTTGTTTCTCGGATCCTGAATAAGTCGTTTAATGTTTCTAGGATGATATTTGAATACATGATGGAAGTTTTAAAGGGTTTGAAGACTGATAAGTTTTTAATGTATCCAAGATTTCTTCAGATGGTATTTGATCTCAAGTATCCTAACTTGATTAAAGATCCGGTCCAGATTGTATATCAAATTCATATGAGTATTACTACTTTGAGTAGGATGAGAGCTTATAAAGGTGTTCCTGACAATTTGAAACCACCTTATAAGAATATGTTTGGACATTTAAGTAATATTGGTTACAAGGATCCAGGTCTAAACCAAGCAAGGATAGAGAAGAGTGATTCTGACTCTGATAGCCCTTTATTTCCTGTTGATAAGTCTGCTAAAAGGAAAAGATAAGTTGTCAATAAAGGTTGTTGATGTAACAATGTGTCTGATACTTCAACAATAACTGACTGAAGATGCTAGGTGTGTTTGGGATTCGCCAGCAACGTCCAAGGGGGAGATTGTTGATGCACTTTCTGTGGACGTCACTGTCGAATAGACTAGGGTTGAGTCTTGTATTGTATTACATGAGATTGTGGTGATCCATAAGGGCATTTTATGGATCTGATGCATTTGTAAAGATATAGGACAATACACAAAGTTCAGGTTCGACCCAAGGTAAAGGGCGATTGTGGAAACATTCCACATTCGACCTATACAATGGGGCGAAGGTGAACTTTGGTCCACATTCGACCTTTACAAAGGGGCGAATGTGGAAATATTCCACATTCGACCTTTACAAAGGGGCGAAGGTGGAATTTGGTGTTGGACTATAAATAGCAATCTCATGTGTTGGTTTTCATTTTGTAGATTTGAGTTTATGCTTTGAATGCTCTCAAGGGGGAGGTCATGCCCGACCTCCCCCGGCCCCGAGATAGATGTTTATCCTACTGATGACAGTGTCTGTATCCGTTTCTAAATTAATACGAATCTGTGATGACTTTGTTATCGTATATTTCTGTCTCGTCTCGAATCTCCCGTCTGAAACCGAGTTGTTTTCGCGTAATTGATCCATGGATTCGGGTTTTAACCGGATTCTCAACTGGTATCAGACCCGTGGTACCGATTTGAAAGATCTAACAGTCGTTTGAATCAATCACAGCTCGTTTTCCTGTTTTCAGACGTTTAAAATCAGATTTTGAATGAAAGGTTGAAACCCTAGAAACCCTAGATTCTTAATTGAACCCGAAATCATGTGATTTCTCCATGTTTTTGTGAATTCGAGGGTTAGGTTTTCATTTCCGCACCTTTCTGAACAAGTTTCATCATCAAATTCGAAGAATTAGAGTGATTATGGACTGATTCGAAGAAAATATTGAACAAGAACACATCTTTTCTGCACATTCGCACCTTTCAGAAAAACGGGAGGGCGAATGTGGAATTCTACTGGGCGAACATAGGATTTGATGGATGAACGGGGAGTGTAAATGGACGAATGTAGAACTTTTAGGGCGAAAGTGAGATTTGTCTACATTCGTACCTTATTACTGGGCGAATGTGGAATCCCAGTGGACTTTATCATTCATATTCTACATTCGGGTCCCTATTTTGGGCGAAAGTGAAGTTACCAAGGGCGAATGTAGAATTTAGGGGTAAAAAATTTCGAAAATTTTCTATCGAAATTTGGGTATGGTAATTTTTAAAGATTTTTGGGAGAATGGTGATGATGTCTACATAAATTGTTGAAGAAATGATGATGATGAAACATTTTATTGTGGGGTAGTCATAAGAATCAACAGTATGATAATCAGATTCAAATGACTATTATGGGCCAGAAAATAGACAGATTTTATTCCGCATGATGAGAACAGTCAACTCAGTTCCTGTGTGTTTGAAGGAACTTGTTCTAAAGAGTTGTTATGAAGAAGGAAATCAAGTTTGAGATTTCAATGTTCTGAAAGTAATGAGGTATCCTAGTAGGAGTCATGTGGCACATAGGTTTAACGAAAGTTTCAAGATCACAGTCCTGAAGAATTTCAAGAGCTATTGGTAGATATTGTTGGCCCCGCCGAAAACTTCAGTTTCTGAAGCATTTCAAGTCCTCAATAAGTATTGGTAGTTCCCGCGGAAAACTTCTGATTGCTTGATCCACTCGTCTACGGCTTGTATTCTGTCGAACAGATGAAGTTACTCAAGAACATGATTGATTTATCATACGAGATCTCAGAGAAACTTGGTGAAGCATCAGTCAAGGGGGAGATTGTTGATGTAACAATGCGTCTGATACTTCAACAATAACTGACTGAAGATGCTAGGTGTGTTTGGGATTCGCCAGCAACGTCCAAGGGGGAGATTGTTGATGCACTTTCTGTGGACGTCACTGTCGAATAGACTAGGGTTGAGTCTTGTATTGTATTACATGAGATTGTGGTGATCCATAAGGGCATTTTATGGATCTGATGCATTTGTAAAGATATAGGACAATACACAAAGTTCAGGTTCGACCCAAGGTAAAGGGCGAATGTGGAAACATTCCACATTCGACCTATACAATGGGGCGAAGGTGAACTTTGGTCAACATTCGACCTTTACAAAGGGGCGAAGGTGGAATTAGGTGTTGGACTATAAATATCAATCTCATGTGTTGGTTTTCATTTTGTAGATTTGAGTTTATGCTTTGAATGCTCTCAAGGGGGAGGTCATGCCCGACCTCCCCCGGCCCCGAGATAGATGTTTGTCCTACTGATGACAGTGTCTGTATCCGTCTCTGAATTAATACGAATCTGTGATGACTTTGTTATCGTATATTTATGTCTCGTCTCGAATCTCCCGTCTGAAAACGAGTTGTTTTCGCGTAATCGATCCATGGATTTGGTTTTTAACCGGATTCTCAAAGGTTCTAAGTCTAGGAAGGGCAAAAAGAAGGTTGATGAGGTTGAGCCTAAGAAACAAAAATCAGTGAAGAGCAAAGGCAAAGCAAAGATGTTGTTAGTTGATGAAGAGTCTAGTGATTCAGAAGAGACTCAAGATGAAGCTGAATGGGATTCAGGGGATGAAACTATCAAGATCACTAAACCCAAGGCCACTATGGTTGGTGATATTGAAGGTAATGATAAAGCCATTGAAGTTTAAAACCAAGGGAATAGAGAATTGGATGATCAAGATTTGGAGTTAACATGTGATAATCTTGATTTTGGTGGATCTCCTATGGCTGGTGAGAAGATAAAGATAGCCAGAAACAATACCATAGCTAAGAGAGATAATCCTAAGAAGAAGAGAGACAGAGAGATAGATCTGTTGATTGTTGGGAAGAAAGTACCAGCAATTGGAAGCTCCAAAGATACTACACCGATATCCCCAGCGGCAAAGAAGAAGAAAGTTGTTCAGGATGTCACCAAAACTATTCCATCACCACACGTTAAACCTGAAAACTTTTCTTCATTATTGAAAAATGTTATAGAACAAGTGTAGAAGAAGACTGCTAAACCTGCTGCTACACCAATTGCTAAATCATCTACACCATAGGTTACTATATCGAGTGAAATCATGGAAGCTGTTAATCGCCAGATTGAGAATGTGATGAAGGCGTTTAATCAATAACAAGATGAAATCAGACAGATAAAGGAAGATGAAAATACAATGCTTCAGATTGTGTTATCTTCAAAAGCTAATCAAGAAGAGGTTGAAGCTAAAGTCAAACAGCTTGAATCACAGAACCAGATGTTGATTAGACATGGAAAAAGAAACACAAAGAAGATAAAGCTGCTTCAGATTGAGAATAAGAAGATCAAGTCAGATAAAAAAGGTCTGAGAAAGATGATTGATGATCTATACTTGAAAGCCCCACAGTTGAAAGGAACTGAGGAGGAAGAGGAGGATAAGGAAGAAGAAAAGGTGGATTATGAGCCTTCTGATAAGGAAAATGATGATGATGATGCAGGAGGAAAGAGTGGTACGAAAGATACAGATGAAAGTTCAGATGATGATGACGATGATAATCAAAATGCTAAACAATATTCATTTGAGAAGAAGGAAACAGATAAATGCGAAACAGGTGAGTCTAGTTCGAAGAAGACACCTGGAGAGAATATAGATGATGATATCTTTTGGAATGAGGAGATCAAAGCCTTATCTGAAGAAGATAAAAGCTTGTATCGTCAAATGTTTGAGAAGAATGCGTGGACGATAGAGCTTGCTGGAAGATTCCATGAGATCTTTGAGAATGATGACATGAGATTTGAGATCGAGTACAATGATCCAGATCTAGAAGATGGGGAAGTCTCTGCTGCTATATCTAAGGATATACTTGAGAGAATAGCAAAGCAGGTTGGGAAGTCTCTAGAAGAGATTATGAATGAGAAAGAGATTCCTAACATTCCAGTCAAAGAAGCTGGTAATCATTCTAATGACCAAGATACTCCAGTCTTTGAAGATGTTGAGATTGAAGATATTACTAGTGATGAATATCCGGAGTATTTCAGACAGAACGAGAATGATGTGATACTAGAAATTAATGAGAAAACACTTGATGAAGCAGAAAAGATTGCTAAGAAGAAAGGAAAGAAAATTATTGATGAAGTGTTTGAGAAGGATGCTAATCAGAAAGAAACTTTTCAACAATCAGATGACTTGAAAGATTGGTTGAAGAAATTAAAAGAGAAAGAGGCAAATAGACCAAATACAGAAGAACAAGGAGGTTTCTATAAATCTCATAATGGAGTTTTTAAAGGAAAAGCTTTAGGATGGAAATATTTGAGACAACTACAGTGTATAGGTGTGAAGTGGGAGAAAGGGATCTTGTACTGCTACAGATTCCATGACATAAAAACTTTACCGTATTGGGCTGTTTGAGATGTTTGTAGACATACAATGATAGGTGCTTCTGTGAATAATGATGTGGTGGGATGGTTTGCTGAGAAGATGACTAGAGAAAGCAGAACCAAATGGGATTTGTTTAGGCCTCAATATCCTAAACGCATTATTCATAGAGATATTGATCCTATTACAGAAATGAAGAGAGTGAGTTTGAAATATAAACCTCCCGTGTTGATGAAACGGATTCCTTTGATGTCGATTCAACAACATTTCAGCAAAGAGTTTGCGATTTGGTATTATGATTGGAGAACAGCTGAAGCAGCGATATTGTTGAAGAATAAAGGTGCTAAGGATGAATTCAAGAAGATACACATCTTTGATCCAATGTGGCTCATCAATAGCTCATATGAAGACATTATTATGCTGTATTATAATCCGATTTACTGTGAAGAGAAAGATATGGAGCAAGCGATGAAGTATCACAAAGTTGTATGTTTTTGTTTTGCGAGGGATGTAAATGCGGGTTGTGATTTTGATAAGAAGCTGGGAAGATATGCGAAGGTTCGTGAAATGAAGAAAAGTAAAACTAAATGACAATTAGAATCGGAGATGAGCAAAAAGCAAGAGAAGATTCTCCGAATTAAACTGTTGAACAAGGCGCTTGATCAAGAATGACTACAATCCAAGCAATAGTCAAGGGGGAGTTTGTAAGTGCACGGAATGTGACTATCGCTTTTGGATTGTCAATATAGCGTTTTTGGTAGATTTTGTATTGGAGAAGTTCCCATTCGACCAGCCGAGGGGTCGAAGTAAGAATTCAGTAGGTCGAAGGATGCCTTGAAGTTGATATTGTTTGGTTCGATCTTATGAAGAGGTCGAAGGACTCATTCGACCTTGACAGGGGGTCGAATGAGCAGGCTATAAATAGCTTAATTTTTATTTTGTGAATAATAGTTGGTCATTTGGTTAGAGGTTTTGTGTGTGTTTTCTCTCTAGGTTCTAGAAACATCTGAAGTGATCTTATTTCATTGTAAACCTAATCTAAACAAGTTTTATCAATATGTTTATGAATGAAATGATTATTGAAAAGGAATTAACTGTTTTCTGATTTGATCTCTATCATATTGCATACGATCTAGGGTTTTCGCACCTGGATTGTTCCATTTGTATGATTACATTATTGTTTTCTATAAAACCGATCCTCTACATTAAACTACAGGAATCAGTGGTATTACACCTACACACTACAAGAATCAAGAAAGTAATAAGTAATCGAGTTGCGCAAACGTTGATGACGGTGATGCACTAACAAGAGGTTCCAAATAGTCATCTATAATGAATCGATTTAAAAACTAGGTCAAAACCAAGAGATTTGAAAGTAACAACTGCGCAAAATGTCGCACGTGCACCCCACTCAGATCCGCCGCTCACAATGGTTAAGTGGTTTCCTTTCAAGTACCCAACACACAAACATCTCTCAATAGATAGTTACCCAAGATGACTCGAAACACAGGACCTGTGCGGCCCTAACAACCTAGAGCAGCGATAATTGAGGATTGACACACGATGGCGGTTGTTAGGGTTTAGATGGTGGTGGGGGTAGCCGGTGATGTTTGCCGATTATCTTGTTTCTCAGAGAGAGAGAGAGAGAGAGAGAGAGAGTAAAGAGAGAGAGTGTGTGTGTGTGTGTGTGTGTGTGTTATGAGAGGGAGATATATTTTTTTAATAGGGGAAATGATAAGGGTAGAGAAAAAGACCAAACTACCCACATGTAACTTGAACATGACTTAACTTAACGAAAAAAAATTAACTGGGTTAGGGCTAAAGGACAAACCTTGTAAGATTTCCAAACAAAAAGTACAAAATTCATCAATTTTTAATCGTAAAGGACGTGCGTTGAAATATGGTATAAATGTTAACGACAAAACTTTTAATTCAGTCTATGTTAATTAGTAAATTCTGTTACTTATTACTTTTTATATGAGTTTTATTTGCTAGAGCGTTTATCACACGGATACATAATCTAGTATCTATCTATTTATATAATATATAAAAGAGTAACTAGGGTTGAGGTGTCCCCATTCTAGAGTGCCCACCTCAACTCCAACTCAGCATGCCCTAACCCACGCGGGATCTGAACCAGATCCAACAACTATACTGGTTTCCCATTTAACCCGTCATATAAATATCTCTTTTTTATTTCCTCAACCTTATTATCCATCCCGCTATCAAACGATCGCCTCCAACCCTACCATTCTATCAGGCCTCATTGTCTCTGTCGCTAAACAAAATCCTACATCCTCTTATCAATGACTATCTCATCATCTTAGCCTCACTTTGTCTATGTTCCTCTCCATTACTCGATGGTTTGATTATGCTAAACCCTAATTCTCATTCTCCATGGAATACTAATAACACCATTCTCACACCCATCCTCATCTTAATAATATTCATCACCATCATCATCCTCTTCTTCTTATTCTATTTTATCCACTTCCGATTCCGGAATAAAGCTTACTGTATCAGCATTGGTTGCCGGAGAACCTAGAACGGTTCAGGATGATGATAATAATAATAATAATAATAATAATAATAATAATAATAATAATAATAATAATAATAATAAGAGGAGGAGGAGGAGGAGGCGGCGGCTTGCAAACCCTGGAAAGTTGTATAACCGCACAAGATACAATGTTTGTAGTACTTTTTTTTGCTACCTATTTAATTAATTATTTTATGAATATGGATGAATTATTACATTACTTTGTTATGGTTTTTTGTTTTCAAGTTGTGTAATCGGGTTTTTTTTGGCATATTAGTATAAAAAAAGTATCAGATTATTGTGGAATTACTAGGGATTTTCTTCAATTTAGTTTGGGCAAATAGTTTGAAGGTGAGGATAGAAAGGGATTATTATTTTTTAATTTATGAATGATTGGATGTTAATGTTTATATATATTAGTAGTATATGGATTTCAATTATTAGGAGTAGAATTTTGATCGAATTCTTTAACTTTAGTTATTAATGACTCTTGTAGCAAATTGGTTGTTCATGGTAGTACTATAATGGAAATGATGTTTCTGAATGGAATTTGTAGGTGGGGTTTCGGATCGTGGATGCAATAATAGAAAATGAAGGTATCTCCATGAGCAGTGTTTCCTTCAAAGCTTTTTTCGGCAAAGATCTATGTTTCTCATTATTGTTTTTAAAATACGTATAGTCTATAAACATTTTATGCGTTTCCCATAAGTATCAGTTTGACACATGAGGTTAACGTTACTTACTAAACTAAACCCATTCCCATTCTTCATGGAACTTCAAACGGTTTAACTTTTATGCAATAATTCTTGGTTTAATTTAAAAAGTTTAAAGAGTTTGCTTATTATTTATTCAGGATGGGGAATCTGGATGGAGTAGCCTTCACCGGTCCCTGCATTTTGGTTATTTGGTTGTTTCTAGCGTTCTGCTTAAATCCGAAGCCTCCGTTTCAATAGAGGACTCTAAGTCAAGGACACCTGTTGATATACTATCAGGGCTTGTTTTAAAAGCTAATGGCAATGGAGATGGTTCAGGTACTATAAGTTTATAAGCAGGGCTGGGCATAACCAAAAATGCTCATAGGTACCCCATTACCAGCATGGTAACACCGCCGCCGGTGGTGCTGGGAGTGGATCCGTGGAGGGTTTCCGTGATATTGTTAACGGATGGGTACCCGTGAGTTTCTCTCTCCCCCTTTTGTCTTTTTCTCTATTTTATTTCTAGTGGAGTGCTGCCTCTAAAAAACTGTTTCAGTGAAGTGATGAGGCAGTGCAGGATTGGTATAACTTAGTGAAGTTAAAAAAACTAAGTGGAGCGCCCCGTCGCCCTAATAAGCTTACACTTTAATCTTCGTTTGATAGAAATGCGCTGAATATGTATTATCATTATATCTAGACAGTAGTGACAAAGTTATACTTTCAGAGTAAAACTTAGATTGATAAAGGAGGCATTGGGTTGGGTTCACTTGATCACATGAACTTGAGTCTACTCTCTATATGGTGGTGGAGGTTCAAAATGGAAGAAACACACTTATGGAGGAAAGTTATTGCAGCGATTCATATAACCCCGAAATCATGGTCTTACTTGCGGCTAAAGGCTCTGGTTCCGGGGTTTGGAGTTCGATAATCAAAGTGGAAAAGGGGTTCAATAAAGTCAACAACAACATCATTGGGTTTATAAAGGGTGGGTTGGGCAACGGAAACACAATTCGGTTTTGGGTGGATTTATGGGTTGGGAATGTACCACTTATGCTACAATCTCCTGAGTTGGTTTTGCTCGAATCAAGTAAATCTTGTACCATGGCAGATTGAACTCAAAGGGTGGGCGGGATAGGGGTGGGCAATTGGCGTTGGAAAAGAGAACGATACTACAAGTCGAATGGATGCAGTTACAAGAGCTGGAAGATTTGATTTCAAATGTTGTGCTCTCGGCGACATCGGATAATTGGAATTGGACCTTGGAAATAGACGGAGTATTTTCCATTCTATCCATTTGAATGGGCAAAATGGGTTCCAAAGAAAGTAAATTTGTTAGTGGGGAGGGCGGAACAAGGAAGATTAGAAACAAGGGACAAACTTTTACGAAGAAACATCATACGCGGTAATAATACTTATGAGCTTTGTGGGGAAGGTACAGAAATGGCAACTCACCTATTCACTTCTTGTTTCATTGCCGCAAATTTATGGAACAAAGTGAGTGAATGGTGCAACATAACACCCATTTTTGCTTTCTCTTTTCAAGATCTTTTGGGAGTACATAAAGCTAATGGTCTAGGACAAGTGAAGAAAAAGGCGTTACAAGTAGTTGTCCTCACAACATGTTGGACTATATGGAAAGGAAGAAATGATAAAATTTTCAACGGCAAAAGGATTGGATTGGAACACTTGTTTAGCGACATCATCTCCCTTTCCTTCTCATGGATCAAAAACAAGGGGGAAACAAGAACAAATATATTGGGAGAAATGGAAAAGGTTTGAACTATAGATAGATGTATGTAAAGGTGTAATGGGTTATATTTCTTGCCTCTATTTAGCTCCTTTCTAGTAGAAGCTTTTGTATATATGGGTTTGAAATAAAAATCGAAATTTGCCGGCCAAAAAAAAAAGAATAAAACTGAGATAAAGATATCGACAGCCAGTAGGAGCAGCTGATATGAATGTTGATAAACAGGAGTGAATAAAGGCAAGATTTTAGTAATAGTTGTTGTATGGTGCATTTACATAAGATGAAATTTACTTTCAGTTGATTGATGACAAGACTCTATGTTGGAGATGTTGTCTTCATCAGTCCACATATAGGCCCGCTCCAGTATGATTAACTTGGTGATTAAGTTTAGCATAGGGTTTAACCTAATTAGAAGCCTATAAACATATCTCTTGTACTTGTATTTTGTATCACTCAATAATAAGAATACCCCAGTTGCCCCGTGGACGTAGGTCAGTTTACACCGAACCACGTAAAATCTCGTGTTCTTGTGCGTGTGTGTTCAACGATCCTAATAAGTGGTATCAGAGCCTAGGGTTCGAGAAGATCACCTCTGCCGACGGGTGTGTCGGATCAGCGGAGGGCAGGAGTAAAAGAAAATAACACATACATGAACTGACACCCGTCAGTCACCACCCCTCTCGTCACCCACCTCGCACCTCCGCGCGTCAACCCCTCCAGCCACGTAACCCTTCAGTGCTGCCTCCACCCTCAGCCATCCCAGACCCGTCACCGAGTAACCCTTCTTCAGCCACTATCAACCAGGTCTAGGGTTGTTACTGTTGCTGCTTGATGATTCGAACCGAACCAGAATCAGGATCTGTTCATGCAGTTTGTATTGCTTGTTTTGAAGATCAGAAGGAAGGTTATTTGATTGATTGAGGTCTGGTTGAAAAGTGAACTTATAAAGTTCAGAATCCATGGGTGGTTGTTTCTTGATTTTTTTGGCGTGTTTGATTGAGCAGAAAGAAGGAAATATTTGTGGTGGCGAATATATTGACAATATATTAGAGAATATATTGGTCAGTGGTTTTTTATTTGGTTGTCTCATTTAAAAGAGTGGGTTTTTTTATAAAAGGGTTTATAAAAAAGTTTGGTTGTTTTTTTATTTTTTCGAAGGGCAGTAGCTCAGTTCTTTAATAATCAAGCCAGACTGGTATCCTTTTTGTAAGACAAGAAATAAATTAGGTTCAGGGGATTAATTTAACCAATTTGTTTTGGAGAGCCATTTGTGAAAACTAGAGAACATGATCATAGACCAGTGATTACTAATCAGTTGCTATTGTTCTAAGTTGGTTTGTTTGTTCGATTCAGTTTCGTTAGTCATGTTATTGTGTTATCACGGCAGAAGTCTGGAAGGTGAAAATCGATAAGTTTTGAGACACCCCGCATTTTCAGGTTCCTACTTTAACTGAACTCTAGTTAAATTGCATGCGCATACGTGACTAAACACTTGACTAGGGTTAGTTAGGAAGGTCTTCCTATATGTTATAGGGTAATAACATATGTTATGTGATAATAACATATGTTACATTATAATAAGTAAAGTTATCATCACAATGCACACACGAGTCCTGTATCCGAACGTTGGTGATTTTTCTAGAATACATGATAATGTGTACAATTGAAAGATGATGAACGTCGAGTAACATGTTTATATGAATTACATGTTTATGCGAATTACTGCTTGACTAATAGTCAATACGTGAACTATGCAAATTATGTGCACTCTATGATTAATATATATTAAGATAATAAAAACAATAGTTTTTATGAAGGTTGGGGTAGTTAAAATTATCGGGTCCAGTATTGGGCTAAAACATGACTAACGGTTCCGGTTAGCAAACTTAAAAGCCCTAAAACTCAATTACTTGGTCCCCAAGCCAATTCCTATTATAGATAGTGATAAAAAAAATAAGAAACCCTAATCCTACTCCTTTTGCGCCGCCAACAACCCCCCACCCTCTCTCTCTCTCTCTCTCAATCTTCAACAAACATCAATCTTAATCATCTCTTCAAGCTAGTTTGGGTGAAATCTCTAGGCTTTGAGGACTCTTGCATTGAAAGGTATAATTTTTTACATGTTTTATGATGATTAATAATGCTTGAAAAGTTTAAAAATCATAGAGCATGCATATATACAAAAATCGCATAACATGTGTTAGTAGGTGTTCTTGAATGTTCGTTGTGATTTGATGATGATGATTGTTGTTAGTAATCATAATTAGGGTTTTGGTATGATAATATATGTGTTTGATCATGACAATATGGGTTATGCATGTGTTAGAGATTTTTATGCATAATTAGGGTTTGTGAATAACTTGGGATGCAAGTTTCAGTTTTTGGCAGATTCATTAGGGTGTTTTGTAGGGTCTGTATTGTCATTATAAATTGATTATTTTGATGATTTCTTTGCATGATTGTATTTCACATAATCTTATATTTTCATAATAGGCAAAACCATCATATTTGGACATCATTTGAGTGGTTTTTGGAATTTTATTTGATTAAAGGTCATATCAGATTTTCGGAGTTATAAATTGGGTTAACTTGAAACGGTCATAACTCTAGTTTTACAAAGAGTTAAGTGATGAAATTTGGAAAGTAGGTCAACATTGGAAACACTTCGCGTTTCTATGTGGATTCACCTCGTTTGGGTGAATTCACAAGTTTTGGGAATTTTTCTACTAAACTGACCTGCTGTGGAAATTTCTGGACATAGCTGTTTGTACGAATTTTAATAATTTTTGTGTTTGGTTTTGAGATAAAACAAAAATATGGGTTATCAAATGAATCGCATTGAATATTTAGTAAAAATTTGGAAGTTTAATTCGTAAGTTAAGTATTTTAAATCATTCGTTTTTCACAGCACACAATCTGCCCTAAAACCGCAGATTGTGTAAGGGATGTTTACGTGACTATTTGGTGTCTTATATGGTATGTATTTGACATGAACTAGTATGAATACTTATATGAGATTTGTATGAGGTATAAAACTGATAATAATCAATATGATCACCAACGGGATACGTAGGACTTACTTGTGCATGTAGTCATTAGATGTCACTACACGGTTTGAACTTTAAAAGTCTTGGAAAAACGAGTTGTATGGTGTATTGGTTATGCACATATACTCACCTAATGACATTTGTAATAGGGAGTCGGTAGCTCATTACTTTTTGAGGAATTTGGATTATTGACGTGCAACCTAAGGTAAGTTTCACTATTTATTCTCAAAAGCATGCGTCTCGGGTTTGAGACAACTTACAAAACGTTTTCTAGTCCGGTTTGGGACTAATTTTACATCTCGGGTTTTGAGATGATTTGACTCCTTGTGTGGGTCAGGTTTTGACTCCTTATATGGGTCGGGTTTACGATTCCTTGCGTGGATTGCGGTTTGATCAGTTTAAAACTTATTGGTCCTTTGTGAACTAA
This sequence comes from Ambrosia x helenae, assembly GCA_030844895.1. NCBI lineage: Eukaryota > Viridiplantae > Streptophyta > Magnoliopsida > Asterales > Asteraceae > Ambrosia > Ambrosia x helenae. The sequence goes on from CM061223.1 coordinate 44,403,295, forward strand.
ACACTCTATCACTTGAAAAGTCCTTGCATATTATTGGGTTAATCGCCGGAGGCGAATGGGGTATTAGTGATAGCGCTATTAGGTTGTGCACCAACCTCATGTTGCGATGCTGGGAGCATGGACATGAACTTCTGACCACATTTGAGAACTACTATTGATAGACACTAGTTATTGAGGCAAACTATTATATTACTGAAGGTGTCCCAATAATACTGTTTAGTTTCAATGAGTGGGTTAGCTACCCCTGACACGCTTAAGCTGATAACACTTGAACATTTTGGTCTGGAGGACCTACGCTTTTACTTGGTTACGTGGTTTTGGAAACCAGCGCATTTACTTACTCATTTTCTTTACTTAGTGAACTCACCAACATTGTTTGTTGACCCACGATATACATGCTTTTGCAGGTAGTTAGCTTCCGGTGCCACGATTAGAAAGCACGGCACACTTCACTGCATTTGGGGTCTTGGGCATACACTTAAATTATATATCATGCTTTTATGTTTTCTTTCATATGGTTTTATCTTGGGCGCGTTGTTTTGAGCATGGTTTTAAAAAGGTTTAAACTTGGTTTACGCTTCCGCAGCTTAACTAAACTTGATTTTTTTGAAAACGAACTAAATGGTTTGGGCATTTAGAGTTCGTTCATATGACTTATGGCTATGGGATCCTGGTATGTCATGTGCCTCGCGGTATAAACCCCGCAGTTGAAATTTGAGGGTGTGACAGATTGGTATCAGAGCCATTGGTTATAGTGAACTAGGACTGCATGTTGAGTCTAGTCTATAATCATCATAGCGTAAGTACACTCACAACTTAAGTGCACAACTAGCTTTTAACTACAAATAACTACAACACATGATTTCAGGAGATATGTTATCTTCTAGTTTTAGACTAATTCTGTGCACGTCACTGGTGGGAACCCAGGGTTACACCAGGTGGCGCACTACTAGGAGTAGTATCCTACAGGGGAGAGAGCCCTTGCGAGCGTTATGGCGCACGTACACAGGAAGCTGCACGATGCGCATGACTTGGTACCATTAAACCGAATCAAATTCGAAGAAAGTCAAATGTTGAGACTTATCCTTTTTCTTTGAGCAAGGAGACAATTAGTTCCTGTTCCTTGTCGCTTGATATTCCTTACTCTCATTTTGAAACTCAGACGAGACTGGGTTACACATATAGAATTCATTTCTTACATTAGTACCTTACGCCTAGTGCGAGCGGGCAAACGTATGACTGCATATCCTTGTTTCTCATAAGTATATGGTAGATTCATGGGAAAACATTAGATCGGGGCTTGTTACACACACCCTTGGGGAGTTATGTAAAGCCTGCGACGTAGTGCAACATCTCAAGGGAAGACGAAACCTACTAATGGTTGATTGCCACGATTGGAGGAACGAGTGGTATAGCTGACCACTGAACTGACATACACAAGACCGGAGTTGGAGACTATACGCAAAGAGATCCATATAACACTAATACCGCAAAGAAGGAAGATGAAGGGATGGAAGGAAAACCTGAGCAGGACGAACACATAGAAAGTGACTTCCACATTTGAATTTTCTTATACCTTGAGCGCACATGCCACAATAACAACCTGCCATCGTATTTTCGAGCCTTCTATTGGTTGTAAACCTCGATAACTCCAACGGAACTGAAGGAGACTGTCTAATTGCTTCGATAGTATAAGTCTTTGCCATGTGCATTTGCCCAAGGCAGGATGGGGTAATGTATACTACATGCACACTCAATGAGTTACAGATACTTGGATGGAGAACGTAACACCCTGTAATGAAATCTAGAAATTTGTTATATAAAGACGGATGGGTCTGAGATCGATGCCTACAATACCAAGCTACATGAGTTAGATACTTTGTGCTCAAATTAATTAACCAACTTTACCAGCGGATCAAATTTCATACCAAAAGGGTGGGTCCCTCATATTCATGGCTTGGCCACTACAGCTCACCTACTCAGAATCTAACAAATCTTTCACCTGGCTCGCAAACTCATTGATGAAGCTGTTGAGCATGGTACTTTTCCAAAGCATGGTGCTTCATCTTCTACTTTTGGTGATAGAAAGAGAACGTGGGATAATGTGAGGTACAAGTCCTTCAACAACAATAACCACAACGGTAACAACAACAATAGGGAGCATTCGTGATTGGCTCTGGGGAGACTAGGACTGATAACAATGTCGTGACGGGTACGTGCTCCTTGAACGACACTCTTGCTCTATTTATATGATACTGGTGCGGACTATAGTTTTGTTTCATCGAAACTTAGCCAACAATTAGGGGTGGTTCCTACTCTTCTTGTTACCCCGTACTCTATAGAATTGGCTGATGGGAAGCTTGTTGAGGTAACCCATATACATCGTGACTGTAAGCTCGAATTGGATGGGCAATTGTTTGCTATCAACCTCCTACCTATCACCTTAGGTAGCTTTGACCTCGTAGTTGGCATGGACTGGTTGTCCAAGAAACACGCTGAAATTCTCTATCAGGAGAAGATTGATCGTATCCCCCTCCAAGTGGAGAACTTTTATCTATTCAGGGTGATCATGGTGGTGCCATGGTGGGCATCCTCATCTCCTTTTTGAAAGCCCATAAGTGTATTCGTAAGGGCTGTCCAGCCATTTTGGCTAACATATCTGACACTCGAACTGAAACTAAGATTGAGGACATTCCGGTTGTCCGAGATTTCCCAAATGTTTTCCCAGATGAATTACCTGGACTTCCACCCATTCGTCAAGTGGAGTTCCAAATTGATCTTGTACCTGGAGCAGCTCCAGTTGCACGCGCACCATACCGCATAGCACCAGGCGAACTTCAAGAACTGTCTACCCAACTCCAAGAGCTATTGGATAGGGGCTTTATTAGACCTAGTTCTTCGCCATGGGGAGCTACAGTTTTGTTTGTTAAGAAGAAAGATGGGAGTTTCCGCACATGTATCTATTATCGGGAGTTGAACAAAGTAACGGTTAAGAACCGCTAGCCTTTGCCTCGTATTGATGACTCGTTCGACCAGCTGCAAGGGTCGAGTTTCTATTCTAAGATTGACTTGAGGTCAGGATACCATCAACTGAGAGTCCGAGAGGAGGATGTGGCGAAGACAACCTTTCGAACTCGTTATGGACATTATGAGTTTTTGGTGATGCCATTTGGGCTAACCAATGCACGACTGTGTTCATAGATCTGATGAACCGCGTGTGTAAGCCTTATTTGGACAAATTCGTCATAATGTTCATAGATGGCATACTGATTTACTCCAAGAGCAGGGAAGAGCATGAGCAACACCTGCAGCTGATCTTGGAACTCTTGAGAAATGAGTAGTTGTATGCGAAATTCTCTAAATGTGACTTCTGGATTCGAGAAGTCCAGTTTCTTGGACATGTGGTTAAAAAGGCAGGAATACATGTCGATCCCGCCAAGATTTATGCTATCAAAAAGTGGGAGGCTCCTAAGACTCCTACAGAGGTGCGCCAGTTTCTTGGTCTTGCAGGATACTATCGCAGATTCATTGAGGGATTCTCTAAGATCGCTCAACCCCTCACTGCTCTAACACAGAAGGGTATTACATACAAGTGGGGAGATGCCCAAGAATCTACTTTTCAATTGTTAAAGGCAAAGCTTTGCAGTGCACCCATACTATCATTACATGAGGGTATAGACGACTTTGTGGTGTACTGTGATGCATCTATCCAAGGGCTAGGGTGTGTGCTGATGCAGCGCGATAAGGTGATCGCGTATGCCTCACATCAATTAAAGGTTCATGAGAAGAATTACACCACCCACGACTTGGAACTGGGAGCAGTGGTTTTTGCTCTAAATATCTGGAGGCATTATCTCTATGGGACGAAGTGTACGATCTTCACTGACCACAAGAGCCTCCAACACATATTCGATCAAAAGGAGCTGAACATGCGACCGCGTCGATGGGTCGAGCTTCTGAATGATTATGACTGTGCCATCAAGTATCATCCAGGGAAAGCTAACGTGGTAGCTGATGCCCTCAGTCGTAAGGAAACGAAACCTAAATGGGTGCGAGCTTTACAACTTACCATATATTCTAATCTTCCTGATAAGATACGTGAAGCCTAGGGCGAGGCCTTGAAAGAAGAAAAACATCGGGCTTGAAACATTACATGGTGCTGATAAGCACTTGGAACTAAAGACAGATGGTCTTCGATACTTTATGAATCGAGTATGGATACCACGTTTTGGGGATCTCAGACAACTGGTGCTCAATGAAGCTCACACCTCTCGATATTCGGTACATCCTGGTTCGGACAAGATGTACCAAGATCTTTAAAACTCTTTACTGGTGGCCAAACATGAAAGCTGAAATAGCCACTTATGTTAGTAAGTGCTTGACTTGTGCGAAGGTTAAGATTGAATATCAGAAACCTTCAGGCCTACTCCAGCAACCAGAAATCCCTATGTGGAAATGGGACGGGATTTCTATGGATTTCATCACAAAGCTTCCTAGAACGCCAACTGACCATAACATGATTTGGGTTATCGTGGATCGTTTAACCAAATCGGCACACTTTCTGGCAATAAAGGAAACGGACTCGCTGGAGAAACTAGCTAATCTCTAAATCAAGGAGGTAGTCTCTAGGCATGGGGTGCCTACTTCTATCATATCTGATCACGATACGCGATTCACTTCTCATTTTTGGACTACTCTCAAAAACGCTTTGGGGACTCGCTTAGATATGAGCACAGCCTATCACCCACAGACGGATGGACAGAGTTAATGTACCATCCAAACATTGGAAGATCTGCTACGAGCGTGCACGGTGGATTTTGGCAACAGTTGGGATAAGCACTTGCCTTTGATTGAATTCTCGTATAACAACAGCTACCACACTTCGATACAGTGTGCGCCTTTTGAGGCACTTTATGGACGCAAGTGTAGGTCTCCCATCTGCTGGACTGAAGTTGGGGATAGCCAGCTAACATGTCTCGAACTTGTGCACGATACTTCTGAGACAATAGTGCAAATCAGAAACCGGATGGCTGCTGCTCGTGATCGACAGAAATGCTACGCTGATAAGCGTAGGAAACCTTTGAGTTCCAGGTTGGGGACAAGGTACTATTAAAGGTGTCACCGTGGAAGGGTGTGATACGCTTTGGAAAAAAGGGGAAAGTTGAACACGCGATACGTTGGACCATTCGAGATTGTCGAAAGAATCGGTCCAGTAACTTACAGGTTGAACTTGCCTAATGAACTTAACGGGGTACATGATGTACTCCACGTATCAAATATAAAGAAATGCTTATCGGATACAATACTGGTGGTGCCACTGGAGGAGATCCAGGTGAACGATCAACTACGGTTCATGGAAGAACCGGTGGAGATTCTTGAGCGGGGCGTCAAGAAACTCAGACAGAGCATCATACCGATTGTTAAGGTGCGATGGAGTTCCCGTCTAGGACCGGAATACACGTGGGAACGCAGGGATCAAATGCGGCTTAAATAGCCACACCTCTTTTCTGAACCTGAACCTGAACATAGATCGAACGCTAAACATAAAGCAGCTCTTTCAAAGTGAAATTCGGGGTGAAATTCCTTTCAACTTGGGGATGATGTGACATCCGCGAACCAAGCACACACTTTTCTAGCTAGCTTTATTGTTTACTTGCTGAATTTCGGGACGAAATTCTTTTCAACTTGGGGATGATGTGACACCCCGTATTTTTAGGTTCCTACTTTAACTGAACTCTAGTTAACTTACATGTGCATACATGACTAAACACTTGACTAGGGTTAGTTAGGAAGGTCTCCTATATGTTATAGGGTAATAACATATGTTATGTGATAAAAATATATGTTACATTATAATAAGTAAAGTTATCATCACAATGCACACACGAGTCTTGTATCCCGAACGTTGGTGATTTGTCTAGAATACATGATAATGTGTAGAATTGAAATATGATGAACGTCGAGTAACATGTTTATATGAATTACATGTTTATGCGAATTACTGCTTGACTAATAGTCAATACGTGAACTATACAAATTATGTGCACTCTATGATTAATATGTATTAAGATAATAAAAACAATAGTTTTAATGTAGGTTGGGGTAGTTAAAATTATCGGGTCCAGTATTGGGCTAAAACATGACTAAAGGTTCCAGTTAGCAAACTAAAAAGCCCTAAAACTCAATTACTTGGGCCCCAAGCCAATTCCTATTATAAATAGTGATAAAAAAAATAAGAAACCCTAATCCTACTCCTTTTGCGCCACCAACAACCCCCCACCTCTCTCTCTCTCTCTCTCTCTCTCTCTCTCTCTCTCAATCTTCAACAAACATCAATCTTAATCATCTCTTTAAGCTAGTTTGGGTGAAATCTCTAGGCTTTGAGGACTCTTGCATTGAAAGGTATAATTTTTTACATGTTTTATGATGATTAATAATGCTTAAAAAGTTTAAAAATCATAGAGCATGCATATATACAAAAATCGCATTACATGTGCTAGTAGGTGTTCTTGAATGTTCGTTGTGATTTGATGATGATGATTGTTGTTAGTAATCATAATTAGGGTTTTGGTATGATAATATATGTGTTTGATCATGACAATATGGGTTATGCATGTGTTAGAGATTTTTATGCATAATTAGGGTTTGTGCATAACTTGGGATGCAAGTTTCAGTTTCAGGCAGATTCATTAGGGTGTTTTGTAGGGTCTGCATTGTGATGTTAAATTGATTGTTTTGATGATTTCTTTGCATGATTGTATTGTAAATGATACTATATTTTCATAATGGGCATAACCATCATATTTGGACATCGTTTGAGTGGTTTTTGGAATTTTATTTGATTAAAGGTCATATCAGATTTTCAGAGTTATAAATTGGGTCAACTTTAAACGGCCGTAACTCGAGTTTTACAAAGAGTTAAGTTATGAAATTTGGACAGTAGGTCAACATTCCAAACAATTGGCTTTAGCAAGTGGATTCACCTCGTTTGGGTGAATTCACAATTTTTGGAAATTTTTCTACTAAACTGACCTGCTGTGGAAATTTTCTAGACATAGCTGTTTGTACGAATTTTAATAATTTTTTTGTTTGGTTTTGAGATAAAACAAAAATATGGGTTATCAAATGAATCCCATTGAATATTTAGTAAACATTTGGAAGTTTATTTGTTTGTTAAGTATTTTAAATAATTCGTTTTTCACAGCGCACAATCTGCCCTAAAACGCAGATTGTGCAAGGGATGTTTACGTGACTATTTGGAGTCTTATATGGTTTGTATTTGACATGAACTTGTATGAATACTTATATGAGATGTGTATGAGGTATAAAAATGATAATAATCAATATGATCACCAACGGGATACGTAGGACTTACTTGTGCATGTAGAGTCATTAGATGTCACTACACGGTTTGAACTTTAAAAGTCTTGGAAAAACGAGTTGTATGGTGTATTGGTTATGCACATATACTCACCTAGTGACATTTGTAGTAGGGAGTCGGTAGCTCATTACTGTTTGAGGAATTTGGATTATTCACGTGCAACCTAAGGTGAGTTTCACTACTTTTTCTCAAAAGCATGCGTCTCGGGTTTGAAACAACTTACAAAACGTTTTCTAGTCCGGTTTGGGACTACTTTTACATCTCGGCTTTTTAGATGCTTTGACTCCTTGTGTGGGTCGGGTTTACGATTCCTTGCGTGGATTCCGCTTTGATCAGTTTAAAACTTATTGTCCTTTGTGAACTAAACACTCTATCATTGAAAAGTCCTTGCATATTATTGGGTTAATCGCTGGAGGCGAAAGGGGTATTAGTTGATAGCGCTATTTGGTTGTGCACCAACCTTATGTTTGCGATGCTGGGAGCATGGACATGAACTTCTGACCACATTTGAAAACTAGTGTTGATAGACATAGTTATTGAGGCAAACTATTATATTACTATAGGTGTCCAATAATACTGTTTAGTTTCAATGAGTGGGTTAGCTACCCCTGACACGCTTAAGCTGATAACACTTGACTGCATTTAGGGTCTTGGGCATACACTTAAATTATATATCATGCTTTTATGTTTTCTTTCATATGGTTTTATCTTGGGCGCGTTGTTTTGCGCATGGTTTTAAATAGGTTTAAACTTGGTTTACGCTTCGCAGCTTAACTAAACTTGATTTTTTTTGAAAACGAACTAAATGATTTGGGCATTTAGAGTTCGTTCATATGACTTATGGCTATGGGATCCTGGTATGTCATGCGCCTCGCGGTATAAATGTCACACCCTCAAATTCCACGTGCGGGGTTTTACCACGAGGCGCGTGACACACCAGGATCCAAGTCAACGGTCACAATAAACGACATCTATGTGATATGAAAACAACGTAAATTGCCCATTAAGTTTCAAAAATTCAACCATCGCTTGCGTAAGCGTAAAACTTTATTACAACTCAAAAGTAAAACATGAAAGTCTGATAATACTCAAATGAAATGCATATGGATCCTAGACGCCGTGAGACTCCGTGCGCCTAAACTCAATGCTGCTACCTTAGCGACCTGAGAAAACATGCCAAAAAGACGTCAACATATAATGCTGGTGAGTTCACAGGTTTTAAGTTCACAAAGCGTTTCAAGCGTAGAGTTTCATCTCAAAAGTAAAAAGTATGCAAAACCTTTAAGTACATAACAAACGTTTCCTTACTACTACGACTGTGTTGCCGAAACCATTACTTACAAGCGTTGCGTGTGTTGCCGCCCGTGTTTGAGTTGCCAAAAATAGAGACAATATGCACCCGCCCGGCTCCCAGCCATCGGGTGGGGTTCGTCAAGCCCAATAGATCTATCCACATTTCCCCGTTGTGCCCGCACATTCATGGTTTCCCAGGGACTTAGCGTTGCGTTTCGTCGTATAGTAATTTAAAAAAAGCGTTGCGTTTCAAAAGTGTTGCGTTTCATAAGCGTTGCGTTTCAAAAGTGTTGCGTTTCAAAAGTGTGCGTTTCAAAAAGTGTTGCGTTTCAAAAAGTGTTGCGTTTCATAAGCGTTGTGTTTCAAAAAGTGTTGCGTTTCATAAGTGTTGCGTTTCAAAAACATAACGTTATATTTGTTAAAACGTGTGGCATGCTTCTCCCCCGAGAAAAAGTGTATAAAAGAGGGGCATAAAACTCACCTTAGAATGCGTCTCAGTAAAATAGAAATCCGATACGTGTGTAACAGTCCCTACTAGTGGCGACCTATCAATGAGTTTACATAAGTGTGATGACTACTAACCCGAAGGCTAATCAGTCCCAAGTTGTCAGACCGTGACCGTGTATGTTGAAAACATGTTTAAACGTTAAACCGACCAACCAGACAAAACCCGACATCCCATTGGTGACCTGACATCCCACGTGTTAGCCACATACAAGATATCATGCAACATATGCAATTAAATACTTATCATGCGCAAACATTCACCCTATCTAGCATAACGCCCAATTAAGCATAAACAAGTCCAAACACGTGTTACCAAGTTATTGGACATCACTACAAAAAAATTGCCATATAGTGGCATTCAAAAAATGTCACAAAAGGTCAAAAAAGTGTCACTGAAAGCCCACGCAAGAATGTGCGGCACACAAAAAAAGTGTCACCAGAAGCGGTGTCACTAAAGCCATTTAGTGACACTTTTTCAATATTCCGCTACAAAGTTTTAACCTTTTAGTGGCACAAATTTTGTGTCGGTAAAAACTGTTCCTAGTTACATATATACATACTACTTTTAGTGGCACTTTATTTTTTACCACAATATAAAGCAGACTTGTAGCACAAATCGTCCATAAAATTTTTCTAATTAAATATACATTCTGAAATTGTTATATATTCAACATATAAAATAAAAAAAATAACATAACGTAGAAATCATAATATTATAACTTTAATAAATGTTTACAAGAGAAGTCAAAAAACATTATTTCTAGTAGCACTTTTACTATAATAAATTAGCTCTAAGCAATCTATGAATCTTGCTATATGTAGCTCTCCATGTTGTACATGTTGTCATCTCTACAACATGACCAAATGTATGTCCCAGGTTTAGTGTTGCCCTTAGTCCACTGTCTTTCTCATCCTGGGAAACAACTTCCACCTTGTTTTCACACGAACGATTGATAACATATGCAAAAGCATCAGGGTCCTGCAAAACCTTAAAGTCTCAAATGACATTTTGGAGATCATCATGTTAGAAAATAAACATAAGTCCCACAAGATTTTGCATTTAGAAGGATTAACACTGTTAATCATCTTTTCAGAAAAAGATGTTGATGGATGGAAGCTTTTTACAGCCATTATTGCTTGTATGTTCTTCTCTTGTCACTCAAAAAATGGAGCATCTCCAATAAGCCCATACTTGATGACCTCAGCAAGCTCAGATGCTAATTCTCTATCAGGTAATGTGTTTAATGTGTCAGTGTCAATGAGCACACATTGTGGCTGGTAGAAAGCATACTTGTAAGGTGTTAAGAGCATATAGAATTCTAATTGGTAACTGCCAGCCAATGTAAAACACTAAAATATTAGGATCAGCAAGATACTTAATTGCACCTGTGCCATAACAGTTGTAGGAATCTTAATGAAATTGACTCCAAAGAGGAAAGAAGCTGCTGCATCACACATGTCACCAATGACATCGCCACCAAAGGCAAAAAATGTACACCGCCTGTCCAATCGAGACTCTATGGCTTTGTCAAATACTT